>OZ038497.1:23015374-23107874 GCA_964036315.1 Acanthosepion esculentum | reverse complement strand
CAGAAACAACGTCTCAACGGGCAGGTATCCGTAGATGTCCACCTGGTAACAGAACTTTGTGTTACTTTGTTTGAGATAAAGAAAACTCTCAATCAACATGATTGCAGTATAAATTTTCTTTTCAATTACGCGTGTGCGCGCACACACACACGCACATTTAAATACAATTGTACAAATTATTATTTTGTCTGCGTTTCAAAGAAGTGTTTTATTCACATGAAATTTGTGTCACTTTAAATAAAAGATTTGGTTGCTGTAAAGACTTTCGTATAAAAGAAACGATTGTTTTCATTACATTATGTCTGCTCATTGAATATAATTACTTATTTACTTTTGTTGTTGAATCTTTTGTTTTCCTTCCTGCATTTACGTTTCACAAGTTTTTCATTCAGCGACATGTTTTCAAATGTTCTATATTCTTTTTAAATGTCACTCGCACTTCCTCGATGTGCGACTTTTTTTTATGAACGATAGTGTTACAGGAATTTTATCTAAATTCGCTAACATAATTTTCTACCTTTTGTGCTTTCTTTTTTACCGACTTACTTTTTTTTGCTCAAAGCCAATTTTTAAGTTTTGTATTAATTATGTAAATAGGGTGAACGATGAAGCTGTCATTTGTATTTTCGTCCATTTTAGAGTCATTACAGGGATTTAATGAAAAGTTTTTCATTGGGCTTAGGGTGGAAAGATAAATTATATGAGACTGGACGCTAAAACGCTGAAGCAACACAAAGACGACACGAGGTGAAAATCAACAACTATTTTATTCAAGAACCCGCTCGATCCGTTTTGTTTCCAGCATTCCTTCGTGGGACCAGAAGTGCTTACAATCATCATAATCATAATCAACATTATTGATGTTATAAAAAAAAATTCCTTTCCTCAAATGAATAGTTACTGTACTTTTAGTATATTTACCCGGCCTCCCCATCAAGGCTGGATGTGACACAAGGTCTTACTTAGCTTACAATGTGAAGTTACTCCTAAAAATATGTGCATCAGGAACTATGAGGTCATCGCATAAAAAAATCGACTCGAATAATTAAAAACCGATGGCAAAAAGTCGTTTACATCAGTTATAAGAAATTTGTCCCGGCTTTCCCACATGAAAGGGTTGAGGTTAAAAAATACGACAAAATTGAATAAGAACAGCAACAACGGCTTGAACTATTAGAGCGGACAAACTCTCTCTTTTAGGCGGAAGAATAAAGAAAGACTCAAACTCCTGCTCGGTATGTAACAATAAAAGAAGGAAATGTTTATTTACTTACATGTACAAAAAAGGGTAAAGCGATAAACACAAATGCGAGAGAAAGAAAGGGAGAAGAAAATTGCTTTAACTCTAAAGGAAGAAAAATGTTCATAAAAAAGAAAAGTCTTGCTCAAAATATTTTTCTGAGTGCCTAAAAAAGTTATTTAAGCATGTGGTGAAAATAAAGGAACTCTCTAATCTTTCCCTAACTTTCCAGGACTGATTGATTTCCCCCTGTTTCCGTCTTTCTCTCTTTACGAGGTAGTCAGCCATTTTCTTCTTACGGTTCGCTACTGGAGTAGATTTCTAGTGGAATAAAGCTTCACTCAAGCAATATGGACTCGGCCTTGTTTCACTTCCTCTCAAACTCTTTTTACAACAAAGCAAGTAGTAGATTATTTAAAGTTTAAAACACTCACGGATTTGTTCAGAGTTCTTGTAAAGATGGAAATTGTCTGAAGACAATGGCGTAGCTAGAGTAAACGTCACCCGGGGCGGTCCGCTCAAATGTCACCCCAATGACCCCGATTCACCCTATGCTGAATGGTTAGCTGTAGCTAAATTTTCATACATGCTCTACCTCTACTTTACTCTACTGACCGGTATGTTACTGTTTACATGTATGATCCAAGACAAAATCCAATACCACAAAATAATCAGTTCAAATCAAAAGATTTTTAAAATGCAACTGTTCACTTTTAGAACAACTAAATACAAAACACGACAATACACAAAAGAATGACATTCGATACTATGGTCTTAGAATGAATTTTTTCTTGTTTTCATTGTGGCAAACTGGTCAATGACATCGTCAAAATCTGTTTGTCTTGTAAGCTCGTTTTCAATGGCCAGCACAGCCAAATCTGACAGTCTCGACTAGCTCATGGTTGACCGGAGGTAATTTTTTATAAGTTTAATTTTGGAGAAACTTCTTTCACACGATGCCACAGAAACACATATTGTCAGAAAGAATCTTAGAGTCAGCGTAAGATATGGCAATGACTCAACAAAGTCCCACTTGATGATAAACTGCAGGAACTGCAGTACAGTCCAATGTTTGGCTTCCTCCTATTCAAAAGTATATCGCTCACTCAATGGAAAATTGTATCTTAGCGAATTGATACACAGGCAAGACTGAAATTGTTACACTTTTGGCTTCGTATTTCACTTTGTTGTTATTAATGATGCAGAGTTAAAACACCATACCATCTGATAAAATGTTACAACAATGTCTCTTGTTAGTAACCAAGATTGTAGCAACTGAAACACATGAAAGCTGAAAACATTGCTATTTTTCCTACTCACAAATTTTCCGACAATTTATTATAAAATTTCTGACGGGGGGGCAAACTGGGGGGTCATATGCCCGCCTGCGAAACCCTGTGTCTCTACCACTGTTTTCAGACTATTTTTGGCACCTTAGCCTGGTTGAAAAATTTTGTTGGGGTGAAATTGTTTCACCCCCTCCTGCGCTGGCACCCGGGGCGGTTCGCCCCCCCTAGCTACGCCACTGTTTGAAGATTTGAATTTCTTAGTTGAGTCAGTTTGTAGGCTGGTGACATATATTCTAGGTGCAGGGCGGCAGATCTCAATTGATTTTTAGTAATGACCGACGTTCTTTCTCGACTGCCCATAGTAGGTAGTTCTTTCTTGGAGATGACTGCCTTTCTGTCGCCGACCCCACAGACGGTGGTTGAATACTCACTGCCAAATAGGCGAAGATTTTCCGTATTTATAGAGATTTGGGAGGTTCAGAATATCGTGACTTTCCCTCCAAAATTGTCATACAAATTTCCTGGCCCTTTCATTGGTTAGAAAATATATTCTTATTTCTGATAAGAATCAAGGTTTTGGGAGCTGCTTTGGAAGCAAGGGTCCGACATGCTGTGAACGTTTCCCCCAAACTTTATGGCACCATGGACAGGATAACGGTGGTCGAATTCCTTTTTATATTTTCCAACTCTCTCGTTTATCAGAAAATATATCCTTATCGCCGATAAGGCTTTGGGAACCGGTTTTCAAAGCAGGGAAGAAGTTTGGGTGAGGATTGGAAAATAGGCTAGAACGTGAACTTGTAAAATATTGTATTCGTGGTTCTCAAATTAAATTTCAATACAGTCACCGAGCAACAGAGTCACAGTCAATGTTAGTAGAAGCAGAAAAAACATTTGAACAGAAATATAATATTTTAAAGTTATTATTTGAGGGTGTTTCTTTTAAAGTAATATTTAATAAAAAATTTATGTAATCATGAAATATTGATAAATTTACTAATTAAAGCTAACTCCAACAATTAGAAATCATTTTTGCCTCAGACCAACACATATTTTGGTCTTTTGCATTTTAGGGATTATCCCACCTTGTCAGCGAGGAATCCTGTTGTGTCGTTGTATTCAAGACTATAAAAGAAAGAGACATAACTCCATTCTCTTTTTGCTCCGAGATGTAGTAGCGACAACAATAGGACTCTTACATTCCAGGATAGACACTTCTTCAGCAGTTCGACTGCTTAATTTCACACAACCATGTAACGCATTACACCCCAACACACAGACTAAAGATAAACACATTTTTCTTTCCTTTTTTGATCGACGTGTACAAACGTAATTATACTTTTCTCTTTACTATCTTTTGTAAGCTATGTTGATCTTTATATAAAACAATACATACGCAATTTCTCCACGTGTTGAATTCGTTTCTTCTAACCCCATCCAGTGCTGAATTTACATATAGGCTTAGCAGGCTGAAGCCTAAGGCATCAAAATCTAGGGAGGCTCCAACCAAGGTGTATAATATTTTGACACATGGTGTCATAACACACTAGACTCTAAACGACTTTTCAGTAATTTTAAACCCCGTCATCTTCCTCGGCTTTACTCAAATTGTTTAATTTAACACTCTTCCATTTTCATCTACTTGTGAGAATGGAGCATTTGGAATGACCTCACAAGTGGAATAGCCTAGGGCTCCTCTTCATCTAAATCTGGCCATGACCCCATGCATTATAATCTGTAGCTTCTCCTCGGTACAACAAAGTTTTTGTTTGTATTCATTTCTGCTTCTATTGTGACTTCTGAATAAATATTTGACTTTTAAAAAATTCTGCCGGTGATTTTAGTTCTTGTTACATATGTTATGTTTTACGACCTGGTAGCGACAACATCGCGATTGTTGCCCTCCAAGGAGACACTTCTCTGGCAGTCCGACTACTTAATTTTGCATAACCACGTGATGCATCACACACACACACACACACACACACACACACACACACACACACACACACACACACACACACTAGAGCTACGCACATAAATGTTTTATTCTTTCCTTTTTTGAGCTACCTGTACACACGTTAAATATTATTTTCTCTTTATCATCTTGAGTTAAATATCAAGCTGGGGTGGGGGGCAATTAAATGGTTGATTTTTAAAACTTTTGCCAGTGATTCCAGCTCTTGTTACATATGGTATGTTTCATGATTTATATGTTACCATTGAAATGTTTTTAAAAGTATAAACCGTCACTAATCTTAAGAGTTGGGTGTATTTATATCTGCACTGTTATTGGTGCTAACCTGGCATTTCGACTTTTATCACTTTCCTGACACGTCTGTCTTTTCTATAAATATTTTCACGGCAGTTGTTATAATCAGCTCTCCTCCGTGGTGAATTTAAGCGTACTACTAGATCAGCTACTAGGTCTCATCGTTTCAATGTTAAACTATTAAAACTAAATAGATCTCTAATCGTAAATTCTATTCTAGTTTCTTTTCTTGTACTTCTCACCCCTGAAACTCTATTCTGGTTTCTTACTTCCCCCTCCACCTACGATCACCAAAAAGTTAAATGCAGCATCAATCGACATCCTGTTCCTTTAATGTCCTTTCTCTTCACTAAATTTTCTCATTCTCTTTTCACTCCTTGCGTCTTAGTGGCATTATCGCCTTGCTCGGAGTGAAATTATAAAAAAAAAGATGCGTGTGAAAATATGGTATATTCTGGGTATATCGTTGTTTAATGTTCCTATATGTATGCGTATGTATACGCGCTTGATGTCTGTATTTAATTTCTATGAGGAAAGAATGATTTTTAAACTTTCAGAATTTTTGTGATATGCCCATTGCTGCTCTGCTATACTTGATAATAGATGTGTAATATGCATATATTATCATAATAAATAAAATTTAAAATTAAAGGAAATTCTCGTCACTACTTGTAACTTTTTCTTTTTTACTGAAAAAAAACTCTGTCAGTTAACTTTCTTTGTAGGGAAAAAAATCTTGTGTAAATCCATGAACAGACCGACAGAACCAGGTACAAGTTAGAGCTATTCCGTTGGAGACGAAAAAAAAAAAATTAATATTTCCGTAGGATTCGAACCGCAAACATAAGAAGTGAAAAACGAAGATCAGAAACATCTGATCGGAACGTCGGAACGCTATTTTAAACCGACTGTGTTCTTTTTTTTCTGCTACTTTTATCGCCTTTTAATGACTAATTTTACTTTTCTTAAAGCAAAACAAAAACAATATTAATTAATAATCGGCATTTCGATTGACAAAATTAGCAAACTGAAGTATTTTTTTAAATTTAACTTTTAAAATCTAATAACAACCCTTTTCAAAAGCAACGCGTTCGATCTTTTGTCTTGTCAAACGACAGATTTTTTTTATTATTAACTTAGAGAGTGAGTTTTAGTTTAACCAACGTTAATCCCCACATTCTGATTCATTATGCCATTGTTAAATTCTGCAGTAATAATTTTCCTTGTAATGTTGACAGTGGCTGTTATTTGTCCTTTTTTATCCACTGAAAAGGCGCTTGTTAATCTGTTGGATTGAAACTACTGGCGACGGACTGTAACGACAAGAAGAGACCAAAAGTACTAAAGCAGTGGGTTACGATTGCTAAGCTGTGCGAAACAGGGCACAAAAGAAAGGACTTTAAATCCCAAGGAAGAAGGATTATTCCTGGAAAGACGAAAGATTTTTTAAAAAAAGAGGAAAAAATAGGCATATACTGCGACCATAACTTATTATTACTTTATATAAACAAACTGTTGATTTTCTTTTAGAACAGCTTGTGATTTTTCTGCCTGTCTGTACGTACGCACTCAGGGCCTTGCTTGCACGCAAATCAAATAAGCTCACAGACAGGAACGTGTACACACACTCGCACACACATACATACGCGCGTACGCGCGCACGCACACACACGCACACACAATCTCTAGACAGGTGTTTGTATTAGAAGGAAAGATCTATTCAGTCGGTTTCCACGGAGAAATATGACAGGTAAAAATTTTAAAATTTTTATTTCTAAGTTCTTAAACTTTCTAAGTGCAGATAATATGATTTTCTTTTCTTAGTCTGGACACGTATGTGTGTGTATGTATGTGTATGTATGTGTGTGTATACTCATTTGTTTATTTTACTAAGTTAACAAAAACAAAAAAATAATAGTTATTTGTTGTTTTTCGGTGTTCTGTGTGTTGCCTTGAATCAATCTACTAAAAAAAAACAAAAAAAAAACAAACCAGTCATGAAGAATTTATTTCTTAAATTTAAGAGTCTTTCTTAGAATTAGAAAACAATTTTGTTTGAATTGCAATTTTCTTTAATGATGAGGAATGACCTGATTATCAAAAATAAACAGAAAAAAAATACAAAGTTTTATTTTTTAAACTAAAAAAAAGCAAAAACCTGTATAATTGAACGACTGTTATTTTTTTTAATAAATAATCAAGTTAAAAAAGTATTTAACATTTTTTTTTTTTACATTATAAATTCAGTGCTTTCTCTCTTTTAGATTGAGTTGGACAAAGAAAAGTTAATATTCTGATCTCGGAGTTTAATAAATAATTAATATGAAATTTTTAGTTGTATTGATTTTTTACAACTAATGATGTCTAAGTCTACTGATCAGTGAGGAGAAATCATTAAGAAAATTGCCAAAAAACGTACAATCCACATTAAGTTTTAAGGGCAAGGCTGTTCAAAGAGATGACATAAATAATTTTCCACTCAGTATATTTGTAATAATGTGTTTCGCTAATGATGTTTTATACTTTCATATTGTTTTACTTGGGAAGTGTTTGTGCGATGTGAGCATATATTTTCTGATGCATTGATGTGTACACTGTCAGTGTACACACTGTGTGTAACAGTTTTGTATATGTATTTGTGAGTGTGTGTAACCGGCAAAGAATCATGTATTGTAAGCCTGTGTGTGTATGTGTGCGTATGTGTGCGTCTGTGTGTGTATTGTTTTTTTACCTGTCTGTCTAAAACGTAATGAACACAGAAGCAAGAACAATATCTATCTATCTATCTATCTATCTATCTATCTATCTATCTCATTTTGTTCTTTAACTATCATTATTTCTATATCAGGGCTTACGGCCACATTATATTGAAACACTGTTTCCCCTACAATCACCGATTTTAAGCAACGGGCTTATTCAGTACCTAGATGGGTGACTGCTTGGGAATACCAGGGGTCATAAGCTTGTAGTGTGCTTAGTGCAATGGATAAATGCTCAGATTTATTAATTGGGGAACCAATTTCCAATTCCAGATTTATATTCGCTTACATGCAAATACCCTTGGGAAAGGTATGAATCCACCTCATGATCCACCAGATCAAGAGATGGATTCATAACTTACAATCTAAAAATATATTTGAATCATTTCACCCCAAACAAGGCAATAAAACCACTAAGATGCAAGGTGGTTACTGAATGTTAGAAAGTATGAAAAAAAAATCATTATTAAGGAGAGAGAAGAACAAAAGAACAAGAATTAAGAAGACAGAAGATAACGATTGACATGGCATTTCAATTTTTGAAGGTCAAAGTTGATAGAAAAGCAAGAAGCTGGAAGCAAGTTCCACAATCGAGAAGTGTGAGAGAAGAAACTGTTAGCATAGAACTTACATTTACATTTAACCATTTTAATTGTAAAACGACTAGACCTTACTGCCAATCTAGTACTGCAGTTAAATTCATAAAAGTCTAGGTACCATAGAGGAAAGCTCATCAGAACAATTGCCATGAAAGTATTTATAGAAATGGCAGAGAAGCTACATTACTAATTATTAATGGGAAAGTGACTAAAACCAATATGCCAGGTCAGAACCAATAACACTTCAGATTCTTTGGATTTTATCAAGAATCTCTGAATACATAGCAGAAATAATGAGTATGCCCCCCTCCCATAAATACAGTAGTGAATACTGTATGTGTTGGTCTGCAGATGTAGATTCAGTGTGGAATTCACTTTACTTCTAGCAGTTGACTACTTCCACTTGGCGCTAGCGAATCTTATATGTGTTGTTCTTGTCCTAAGTATTATTGTTCATTACCAACCTTCGTGTGATTATTCTATTCAGTAACCTTCCCTAGGTTACAACAATATATATATATATATATATATATATATATATTTAATGATTTTTGCCTCAAGCAAGGCAATAAAGACTCTAGGATGCAAGATGGTTACTGAGTTTTAGAGAATATGAAAAAAACTACTATTAAGGAGAGAGGAGAATAAAAGAATAAGAAATAAAAAAACATAAGATAGTGATTGACACTGCATTAAAATTTTTGAAGATCAAAGTTGATGGGAAGCAAGAAGCCAGAAGAGAGTTCCACAAAGGAGAAGTGTGAGAGAAGAAACTGTTAGCATAAAACTTATGGTTACCTCTAGCCATTTCAAGTGTAAAATGATGAGACCTTGTTGCCAATCTAGTACAGCACTTAAATTCATCAAGTCTAGGTACCATAGAGGAAAGCTCATCAGAACAATTGCCATGAAAGTATTTATAGAAAAAACTACACTCTGGTGGTGGGAAAGTGACTGAAGCCAACATGTCAGACCAGGATCAATAACATTGCAGATTTTTCTTTGTATATTATGAAGAATCTCTAAATATATAGCAGGAGCACCAGACCATGTGTGTGTATTCAAAGCAACATCCAATGGTAGATATATAAATATGTAAGACATTCTGAAAAGAAAAATTGTCTAGCACAACATCGTGAACCAATTTTCCTAGCAGTAGACCAAGTAATTAATTTAATATAATCCTTTCACTTCATGTCAGAGGAAAATGTTAGCCCCAGAAATTGCAATGATTCACTCCATATATATTAATAATATAATAGTTTACATTTAAATAAGTACTCAGTTTAAGTTTCATGATTTTTTTCATTCAGTCCTCAGTTGATTTTTACATGAACTAAATTTATTACAGATCATATATATATATATATGTAATTTGGCAGCAACTTTTCTTTTAAACATGTAGTATTGAATGTTAAAGACAACATAGTCTTACATATTTTCTTTTGAATTTTCTCATATTCTCTAATGTTCTATAATTAGAGAATATGAGAAAATTCAAAAGAAAATATGTAAGACTATGTTGTCTTTAACATTCAATACTACATGTTTAAAATATATATATATATATATATCACCTTCAATGCCTAAATTCAAGAGAATGTTTATCTGTTTGTTTGTTTGTTTTATCTGTATCAAAGGCATTGTGTTTGATTTGAAATCAGTCTACCCACACTAGAGATCTGTTCATACTCACAAATAACCTTCTGTGTATTGCAATTGCATAGAGGATTTTTTTTCATATTCTAATGAATGCTAAGTATGACTGTCAACCGTTGCATTTAAAAGCAAAAAGAAAAAAATTACAGCAAAGGATAGCAACACAGAGTTTTGTATTACAACTTGTACCCCTGAAGTACACACTGTTTTGTATTACAACTTGTACCCCTGAAGATGATCTCGGAAGAAGATTGAAAGTATTTGGGAAATAAAAGTGATTTTCACAGTTATAACACATTTCACATATCATTTAATTGCAATACACAGAAGATTATTCGTGAGTATAAACAGATTATGTTAAAAATAATCACACATAATGTTTGTAATTTATTTAATATATATATATATATATATATATATATATATATATATATATATATATATATGAGGTGCGATGGATAAATTGTCATTTAAATTAAGTAAAAATGAAAATAACCCTGATATCCTATTTTAATAGATATATTTGCCAAAATTATACAAAGATATCTTGAAATACTAAAGAGTAAATTTATTCAATATAATTGCCATTGGCTTTAAATACCACCTCCAGATGACTTTGGAATCTCCTGCAACTCTTCTGGATGGTCTCCTTGTTTAAGTTGGTGAATGCTGCCATAATCCTTGCCTTCAGTTAATCTTTGGTGTTATAAAGCATTTTGTTGGTCGCTTGCTCAACTGCACCCAACACATAATAGTCAAGTGGGTTGCAGCCTGGGGTGTTAGGTGACCAGATGTAAGGGGCAATGTGGTCTGACTGCCATTACTGCATTCTCCTGCTTGTGAGTCCTATTGCCAGACATAGGATCTTCCAGCATCCACCCTCTTGACTCAGGGTAGCACTACCTCGTCAAGGCACTTAATGTTGAGTCTGAAGCCCTGTGGTAAGATGAATGGTGGCATAGCATCGCCATAACTAGTGATCACTCCAAATACCTTTGTAATCACCATTAGACTCAACCAACTCTTTCCAAATCCTCTGCACGGTCCTCAGATTGACACCCAACCACTTTGAGATGTTTGTATTGGAGCTTCTGGCATGAATGCCAAGGAGTACAGCATGTCATTTCCAAATTTCTGGCAGAGGGAATTTCATCATGGTGGTCTTTTTCTCACAGACAGTGCCCAACTGTCCATACTATACTGTGCAGTTGACAAAATCAAAAACAAACAATGCGCATGCACAAAATCAAATATATAAAGTGTTGACAATCAGGCCATGTATATATATATATATATATATATATATATAAACCATTAGAAAAATTCTAGAGGAACACGAAGACAAATGGATTTTGTGCCTCAAAACACTTCATCCAAATGGACTTAACGTCTAATTTAGCAACATAGATAGAATTAATATATAACTCCATAAATCAAACCCTATTCACATTTCTCACCCACACAAAACAGGCATGCTTGCAGAGGTGTTAAGGTCTCATATTTATACACACACCCATACTAATACTTACACACATCATACACACTCCCAAAGAACTAAAACATAACATACACTTAACACACACACATCCCCTACCCAGCAACCAATAAAACTGTCAAAATGACCAAGGGAATTCTGAGTCACATGAATCACCCCAGCCTCTATCTTAAAAACAACTTAAAAGAGGCTGCTTGACCGAGAAAAGGACTGACCAAAATTAATGATGAAAAACAAATGAAAACTACAGATAAAGTCCATTTTCTTCAGAAAGTCATTCATCCCTGGAGTTCACTGCTACTAACAAGCAGGATTTTCTTTTAATGATGATGGCCATGCTGGCCAAAACTAGTCAAGGAATCTAATTGAAATAATAAAACAAAAAAAAATTAATATATCGCCCAGTGTGTCTGAAAATTTTAATTTTTTAATATTTTTTATTGTTTAGAGCATATATATATATATATATATATATATATATATATATATATACACATATATATACATATATATATATGTGTGTGTGTTTGTGTGTGTGTGAGCGCGCGCACGTGTATATATATTTGCATATATATGTACATGCATACACACCCACCCATGCATATACATATATTAGAGCCTTCTTTTTTTTTGTATGCTTGTACATACATGTACACATATATTTGCCCACTGATATCTATCTGTGCATACACACACACAAACATGCGTATACACATTATAGAAACATTTTTATGTATACTTGTACACATATATACATACATACACCTATTTCCTATATATATATATATACCAATACATATATATGTGTCCCCCATATGTACCCTTGTATACACACGCACACACATAGTTACATACAAATATAATATATATATTAGAACCAACATTTTATATATGTAAGTAGGCAAGCTGAGAAAGGAAAATTTTGCCCGACTCTTAGCAGATTTTCTAATTCAAAGTCTGCTTAATGAATGAAAATCAAGCAACACAAAAATAAAAATCCCAGAATTTCTTTTTCTTCATATCTCATTCTCTGATGAAGCTTAAATAAAAGTGAAACATGTCAGATTCATAAACATTTCCTATTTGTTATTTATCTTATCATTCTGTTCAATTCTGATCCTCCATATTTGATCTTTATTTGATCCCAGTTCACATATATATATATAAACCCTACAATGAGGGAGAACACGACTGGAGGCTCTGGACAATTGCAGGTTTTGACATCATTCCGGGGTCTCATTTTTTTTATCCAGATCCATGAACTTGTTTTGCTCAGGCTTAGTTTCAAAAAACATAAAATTCAATATTATTTTATCTATAACATTGAATGCGTTAAATTATTCAACTTTTTAACAAGAAAAATTTCAAGTTCATGTTAAAAATTGCCACAAAACATTGTTGATTATTTAATTTGTATTTTGATACATTGTATTTATTTTCAATTTTTCTAGTTGAATTCTTCACTTGTATTGCATGTGATCCATTACTGTAGACAATTAGGTTAAATAAAATTTGTATTTTATATGAATACAATCCTATGAAAATTGAGATGTAGTAGAGTGGGGTGTCCAGTATCATAGATTGGGTGGGTTATCATAGATTCAAGGGTGGGGCACAAGAACCTTGTACCAGCCCTATATATATATATATATATATATATATATATATACAATTTATTCAAAAATTATAACATAAATACGTTATAAAATCACTACAAAAATAGCCATTTTCTTTCAACACTTCTGGTGTCTTATCAAGTGATAGTGTTGAATGTAGATTAAATTTAAAATTGGTAATTTTTAATTTTCAATTTTATTGTATAATTTAATATTAATTAGAATGATTTCTAAGGCACTAATTATTATAAGCAAGGTTTGTTGTCAATTTTTTTGAATTTTCATATACTTATATTTTTATAGGTCATTGCAGCTTATGTAACAGCATTTGCCCTAGCAAGGGGTATTTGGTTGATTTTAAAACCTTTTGAAACCTTTTATTCTACATTCAACACTATCACTTGATAAGACACCAGAAGTGTTGAACCAAAATGGCTATTATTGTAGTGATATTACAATATATTTATGTTATAATTTTCGATTAAATTGTATTTGGTCTACTCTGTATTGAGCACTCTTTTAAGAATAGTATTTTTTGGTTATTGGAATTTATTCCGTATGCACCAATCCTATACTTGTGTGTGTATATATATATATATATATATATATATATATATATATATATATATATATATATATATATATATATATGTAAGTGTATTAATGTTATCTAACAATTCAGAAATGAGTTCTCTTTCTTTCATTGATTATGGAGCTGTTGGAACTGCTGAACAACCCGAGGTTCTAACCTCAGACCACCATTCTGTGGAACTGAACTGGGCGGATTCTTTGCTTGACTACAAATATACAATGCTCACCAGCTCGGAGAAAGTGTACACATGCATTCAGAAATTGTTTGCCGAGGACGAGGACACATGGACGACTGTATACACGTGAGTTCTCAAGAAAATCTTTTCCTTTTTTTTATTTATTTTTTTATATTTATTTCTGCTTTTTTCGCTATTTCAGTCAAGAGAAATCTAATAGCATTTGCTTATATGGGATTATCAATGGATAACTCTTTAAATTTTGGCAGAAAAGAGATGGATGCTGTCATGAACTCAGTAGACTCTGTGTTGACAACTATACACTTAGAAATATATTTGCTATGGATTCTTTTTTTTTTAATGTTGCTTCGCTGCTGGGAATTGCTATCCAATTTCATTGTGCATTGCACAGTGACAAGAAGAAATAAATAAATGAATAAATAATAGTGACAATATTGATGCTTCAATATATGAGTGAAAATGTTATGCACATGCATACACACACATGCCTATATGCAGGTACAAATGTGTGTACATGTAGAAATAATGTATGTGAGTGTGTATGCATTAGGGTTTCTGAATATTAAAATAAGGATGAAAGTATTTTTAATGAAAATTCAGGAAATTTAGTCGTAATATTAAGTTTATTAGAAGTAATGCCATTTCTTATCAACTTTTAACTTTTCTTTCTTTCATCTTATTTCTCTTGCTTGTTTACACCTCGTAGTAATATGATTTTAATTTGGGGGCAAGCATGGACCTTTGTGCCCACAAAAAGCAATGTGTCAAAAGAACAGATTTTCCCATAACACCACTTTTATTTTAACTAATTTCACTCCTCAGGAATGTTTATTGTTTTAAAAATCAGTGGTTAGAATTGCAATAAAATATGAATATATGATGAAAGTGAATTTAGACATTTTCTTTTGTTCTTGAGAACTTACAACAAAAATATTGAACACTATTTATTTATTACATTGTTTATTTACAAGAATAATTTTATATTTACAACTTTCTAAAAACTAATACACTTGTGTTAAGACTAATGCAATGCAATATTTATCATTTACTAATTTCTAAAGAAATAAATATGAAAACAATTTTATTGATATATAATTACGGTAATAAAACAGAATGTTGCCAGTATCTTTTTTATGATAATTCCTCACTCAGATAGCTTCTTCTCCAGAACAGTTACAATTTGGAACAAACTCCAGATGCTTCCTTGAACACTATAATTGTCCCATCTTCAATTCAAGGGTCAACCATTATCTATCCTAAATATCCTCATAATATTATGAGATTTGCTCCCTTGCTATACGCCCTTAGAACATTCCTGTTCAGTAACCATCTACTTTGAGTGACACTTATGCTTTGTTTTGCATGTTTGTCCAACCAACTCCTCTGTTCCCACTGGTCCAATTTCAATGATTCATAGCTCATTCAAAAGCCCTAGAAAAGTTAGGTACAGGGAATGATTTTCATTGAGCTCAGATTCAGGGTTGCCAGATTATGCGAGGTTAAAAATATATATTAATATATTATACTAGCCATTATCATTGCTTTCATGGTTCAAGGGGAGTAACTCTTATTTTCCTTTTGTATCTAAAATTGCAGCTAGCTTAAAAGCTACCCTATCGGGCATCAATTAAGATAGCTTCTGTGGAGGACACTTGGTTTGGCCATCATCACAATAGCTAGGGAGGAGTACATGCAATAGGCATCAATAAACTACAGAAGAACTCAAAATTGATCACTGCATTTAAGTATTGAATTAATGTTTAAGCTTACCTTTTAAAAGAAAATAGAAATTAGAATTAGTTATACATTCAACATTTGAAGAGTTAGAGTAAGATAATAGCTAATTAAGTAAAACCTATATTATGGAATCTATATGAATAAATGCAAAATTGGTACACAATTATCCAATGAATTTTAGGATTAAATATAGTAATTTATGCAGTGTTTACTCATTCCCCCACCAGAATGAGATGTGACACAAGGTCTTTTTAAAGCAGTGACCCTGGCACGTGCACCTGGGCGGGGACAAAAATTGCCCACAGCCCCTGCAACCAGCAGTTGCGCTAGCCTTGGTGCAAGCACCAATCCCTCCCTCTTGTGCAATGGGAGGGTGCGGCCTCGGGCAGCTGTTCCCCAGGGCTGGGCACCTCTCAGTATTATTTTCTCAGTTGCCCCTCTGCCAGAGAAGCCCCTGAGCACACTCTGTCCAAGGACAGAGATGCAACTGAGAGATGATAAATATTGATAATATGTATTATATATTATCTACTTCTAGGTGATATCACTCTTCAGGTTTAACTAATTTGCATAATGATTTTAAAAAAAGTTTATTTCATTAATTAACTGTCCTTCATTACTATTCTTTTATTCCAGGATTGTTTTGATTTTCATATCAAAAATAGTTCTGTTTAAAAATATTGTCTTATATAGTGTAGAAAAGTGTTTGAAATTTGCATTTTACTTGGACTTTGACAAGTTGGCATCTATTTGTAAAACTTTCCTTAACTATACCAAGCCAATTTATGAATGTAATATTCATTTAAATTTTTTGTTTGAAAGATTTCAAGTATTGAATATATCCTTGCGAAATGATAGCGAGCAGGTGAAGTCTGCTAATAATTATAATAATTGCAAGTGTCAAGAGGGTTGTTTTGCTCCTTTTTTTTAAGTGTGAAGGCTAAAGCAGTGAAGGCAACTTGGGAATCACATTTTGATACTTGAGAACACCCCCAACTGGAAACTGTCTGGGCAAATTAAGTTACCTGAGCTTCAATATGCGCTGCTTTTATCAAAATCTGTTACCATAACCCATTTGTCTGTGATGCATATGTCTGGTATATATTTATCAGGACTGGGTGTCATGATGTCTGTACTGGGTTTTGTATATTTGTATCCCAGTATCACTTTGTTGGTCTGCTGATCTCTCGCTGAATAATAATAATAATAATCCCATACCAAACAAGCTGATGTAGAAAAACGCCATACCCATCATTGGTTACATAGTGTAGGCTTAAAAGCTGAAACTGAAGGTTCTATTCTTGCAGCATAGGACCAATGCTTGTTAACTAGAAACCACCCCCACTCTATAACATCTCAATTTTCATAAGGTAGTATTTATAAAATACAAATTTGATTGTAATCTAATTATGCACAATAATGGATCATATGCAATTTAGGTGAACAATTCAACTAGAAAAAATTGAAGATAAATACAATGTATCTAAATAGAGATTATAGATATTTCTTAATAAATTGATCATTCCATCTTAAATAAACAGCAAATGTTTTGTAACAGTTTTTAACATAAACTTGAGATCTTTCTTGTTAAAAAGTTGAAGAATTTTAACGCCTTCAACATTATAGATAAAAAAGAGTGAATTTTATATCGCATTTTATTTTCAAGACTTAACATGAACAAAACAAATGCACAGATTTGGCCCCCACCAGATAAATATCGAAATCTGCGAATATTTTTCATCCTTTTAATAGTCTTAATTTAATTAGTGCTTAGTTTAATTTGTAACATATATAAATGTAGGTAGAAAATAGTAAATGCTGAAAAGATAATGAATGTCACAAAGCACTGTCTGGGTCCCCCCAAACAGCACCCCCACGTTGGGGGAGTTTTGGGGTAGTACACACTGGCTCTATGCTGTCTAGAGATGAAACTTTGATTATATTGGAGTAATTTTCAAACCTAATTATGATACATTTTAACAAGGAACAAAGAAAGAAGATGCAATATGTCAGTACAAATGCAAAAGAGGTCCCCAGTTGTTGACATGTACAGATATGCTCAGCTCTGCAATTTGTCCAGATCTGGATCTTTGTTAACTGTCTCATGCCAATAAATGTGATGGTAAAACCAGCAGTAAGAGGTGGTCAGTTGGCTATTGTCAGAGAGATTCGGTGTTTTGTGAAGACACTCCCTGAGTGCATTTTCATCTGGAAGTTGCATGCTATGCACTCTGCTGTGGTTTCTGAGGTAAAGTATCTCACTAGTCATTATCAAGTTTTATTTTGTTTCCACTTGTCTTTTTTTCTTTCTCTGTCAGTTCCCCCCCCCCTGTAATTCTTAAGAGAACAATCTGTTGTTTCCCCCAACATAAACACACTTATGCCTTACTTTACAACAATGTCACTCAAAAATAACCATGCAAAATTTTTCAGCCCCCTGACCTTTTTTTGTTTCTCTTTTCTGTTCCACTGTTAAAAGGCAAATACAGTTGAACTTTGGTTGTCATGAACAAATCAGTTCAAGAACAAATTTTCTAAACAAAAGATGTCTCAGGCGATGAACGGTTTCTCGCACAATAAATATGCAAACTGGCAACAATGTTGCTAGACAAATTGGAAGTATCGGTTGGAGAGCATCAGTCGTCGTATAGCTTTCACTATCAGTCTGATAAAGTAGTAGCAAGCTATCACATAAACGTTTTTAATGACAATGCAGATGTTCCATTTGAGAAACATTTCAAAATGTAGATAAAAACAAATTTTTAGTGAGACAAATACCCAGTGAGTGTTGAGCAGAGTTGAGTAGTGGTCAGAGATAGAAAACAGAAGGAGGAGGAGAAGTTCAAGAAAGACAGCTACCTGATGTCTTTATAGAAGAGGACTCTCCATCCAAACAATAATATATCTCACCTTCCTCAGCACCTCCCACTCATGCCATCAATTCTCCTCCATACAGGTACAGCAAAACTAAATGAAGTTTTTGTCTATATTTTATCTGCTTAATATTGTGTCTATCTTTTTTATGTTAGATTTAATGATTTTCATTGGTATTGTATATGAACTTGAGCACAAAGTACTGTTGTAAAAAGGCAATTATCTGAGGTCCAGGAATGGATTAATTCATTTTACATTGATTCTTATGGAGAAAATAGTTTTGGTTTATGAACATTTCTAATTGCAAACAGCTTTCAGGAACGAAGGTTCCATTGTACTTTTTTTTCCCAAAAGAACTGATTCTTTTTCCTACATGTATGATAAATTCTGACATCAAATTCCTGCATGCTTTCATTTTTTGAAAGCATGACAAAATTTTCCAAATAACCCAGGATGAAAATAGTGAAGATGTCGCTAAGGAATTTGAAATGTCAAGAAGTAGAATTTCAGAAATCCCCTCAAATTCCCAAAGCATTGAAAGGATTTTGACTTGACCGAACTATAGATGCATTTGAAAGCTGCAGCATTGGATAATATGGAGACTGATCAATGAGTGCAACTTGGTATCAGTAGATAACACTAAATGCATCCTTCAAGAACACGGACTGGAAAGTTTCATTGAAATGAAGAAACCAGCTTTAAACAAAAAGCGTTTGAAGGCAAAATATTAAGTTGGTCAAAATAGTATGAGCTGTTGAATGCAGATGCTTTTGGGATGAGATCATCTTCAGCATGGAAACAAAGATGGAGTGGCATTCTGATATGTGTGAATTTTTTAAGAGGAAAGCAAAATAACCCACATTAACTGAAAACAGTGAAGTTTTTCAGGTAAAAGTCAGATACTTTAGGTCTGGATAAAAAGTGATATTTCAAGAAAATTGGTTAAAATTGAAAATAGCTTGAATAGTGTTGAATATTTGCTGTCACTGAAGGGACATTTGATACCAGACTTAGGTGAAGGCAAGATTTTTTAGTATTACAGATATTCATTTTACAGATTGCATGCAAAATGTAACAGATATCAATTAATGAATGTGTGACTGTATTGAAAGATTGGCCAGATTAGAGCCCCGGATTGAATCATAGATTAAATGTTGTCAGAACTAATGAGTAGAATTCATCAGAAAAATCCATGCAATCTTGGATTGTGGGAACTCAATCACAGGGAATGGTATCTTGTTCCCATGAAGATGGTGAAGGATTTATATGCATCATATCCCATGTACAATGAAGCTACTTGAAGTACTAAAAATATTAACAATGTATATTGAGTGTTTGAGAAAAACATTGTATAATAAATTTTCATTACAGACATTTTTCTGCTTTAAAACAAGGCATCTGAATTGATTTATATGAAGTGACTGAAATCTTTTGCATGGCCATTTTTTTTGGGGGGGGGCATCGTGCATCTTCCGTACATGCTCAGAACACTTTCTAAAAATATGATAATTAGGTACAAAAATGACTCCAATATGGCCAAAGTTTTATCTGTAGACAGCACAATCAAAAACATCCACTTATAAGATGGCAATTATAAGAAATAGTTTAAAATTTTCAAAGAATTTTGTATGGTAGAGTATTAGCACAGTCGGGAAGTATCATATGTTTTCAGGGTGAGTGAAATTGATTAGAGGGAACATTTGAGGCTCTGAGTTTTGGTACTGGTTTTGGTAGTGAGCACTGGGGATAAAATTAGCCTATGGGAGACCTCAACTTTGTATATAAGATGCAGGGTAATTTTTCAAGACATTTCTTGAGAAGACAAATGCATCTTATATACTGACAAATATGGTAAATTACTAATAATTCTTATGTGCAGGGTGCGCTGGGTAAATTGTTGCCATTTTATATTTTTAATTTTGTGCATGCACGTTATTTGTTTTTGATTTTGTCAATTGCACAGTATAATAGGGTCAGTTGGGCTCCAACTGTGAGAAAAAAAGAGAACCATGATGCATTTCACTCCTCCAGAAATTTTAAAATGGCATGATGCTGTACTACTTTGCATTCATGCCAGAAGCTCCAATACGAACATTTCAGAGTATTTGGGGGTCAATCTGAGGATAATGCAGAGGATTCTGAAAGAGGTGGGTGAGTCTAATGGTGATCATGAAGTTATGGCAGTTTGGAAAATTCACTCTGATCATTCTGATAAGAAAAAAAACTCTCAACACAGAGGCCTACATAAGGTGCCTTGAGGAGGTAGTGCTGCCCTGGGTCAAAAGGGTGACTGCTGGAAGACCCTATGTCTGGCAACAGGACTCTGCACCATACTACACAAGCAGAATAATGCAGTCATGGCTGTTAGACAATTTCTGTGACCACATCACCCCTTACATCTTGCCACCTAACTGCCCACTCTACAACCCCCTTGAGTGTTATTTGTGGGGTGCAGTTGAGCAAGAGACCAACAAAACTCCTTGTAACACCAAAGATGAACTGAAGGCAAGGATTATGGCAGCATTTACCAACTTAAACAAGAAGACCATTCAGAGGAGTTGCAGGAGATTCTGAAGTTGTCTGGAGGCTGTGGTTGAAGCCAATGACAATTTCATTGAATGGATTTACTCTTTAGTATTTCAAGATATTTTTGTGTAATTTTGGTAAATATATCTGTTAAAATGAGATGTCAGTGTTGTTTTTATTTTTACTTAATTTAGATGACAATTTATCCATCGTACCCTCTTCTTGGTTGCCAGTAGAATTTCTTTGGTTAATTCTGTTCTCTATTCCAGAGGCTACGGAGAGAGTGCAGTTGTAAATGACCTGAAGCCAAACACAGAATATATTTTTCGGCTTCGTTTTCAGAGAAGTGAAACAAGTTTTTCTGAATGGTGTGATCCACTCAAAGTGGTAACAGAGAGTAAGTTTACCATTTGTTTTTTAACTTGAGAATCTTGTTTCCTTTTAGAAACATTACCACCTCAGTAAGTACCTGACTCCTACTGCTATCCTCTACCATTACAAGTACCAGATCAAGCCAAAATTGGAGTACCCTTGGGCAGGAGCTGCCCAGTCTTCACTTCCCAGTCTTGATAGAGTCTAAAAGTGTCTCCACATCCTTGTCAGTGATGAATTATTTTTCACCTTACAATCCCTTTTTCACAGATGAAATGTTGCAAATCTCTCACTGCTTAATTGCTATTTCCATGGAAAGTGTTCAGGTGAACAACATTCCTTAGTTCCACCAATTCTAACATTCACTGCTAAAACTTGCCATGGTACACACATTGTAGCAAACTATCTGAATTTCCTTCATATTCCATTGGTGAGATGCAAGTTCCACTTGAGCAGCTTCTTCCCACGAATTGTTGCTTGGTGGAACTCGCAAGAGAATGTTTTCCCAATCACTACAATCTTAACCTGTTCTACCCTAGGGTTAACCATTATATTCCCCATGTATTCACATAAACTGTATCTCTCACTTTGTAACCCTCTATCTCAAGTGGCTCTCGAGCCTTGTATAGAGTGGAGATGATAAGAATTGTCATCATTATTATCATCAGTCCCATGACCACGTGTTGTTGTAGGGTCACTGAGCGCCTGACCAGTTCCCTTTACATATCCTGGGTTGAAAACTGAGAAATCATTCATTTATGCATAACATATCTTGGGTAATTAGACTTTGTGAAGCTTATCCCTCTCCAGGTCAATCCACATCTGATGTCTTCAAACTTGAAAGCTCACCTTGATCACAGGTCAATTACTCCATCGGGAGAAGCCTTCACCCTGGCCATGATTTTAATCTAGGAAACCCTACACCCAATGATGCTGTTTTATCACTTCATAGCTAGAAGAATCCAGTCTAACCTACTGGGATAGATGGCCATTAACTCTACAAGAAGCTTTATCTGCTTTTTAACAGGTTTTGTTTTTAATCCTGTTGGGTATCTAAACACCCTCCTCACCAGACAAGTCTAGTTGGAGAACTGATTTAGTTGCTAATGATCTGACCATGCGGCAGGTAATACTGACTTGCATAGTACCAGTAGCATTTGCAGAGTGACCTGGCATAAATTGATAAGAACACAAGACTAAATTTTTCATACATAAAATAATTGTTTATTTACTTCTGGGCTCCTTCAAATGAATGTTGGTCATTGTGGGTTTGTGGCTTCAGGGACTTCTTTTGAATTGTTGATATTTCTTATATGAGGAGTTGAGGGGCTCCCCCCACCTGGAGTGAGTGTTTATATAATTTCCTGTCATCAGAAGTATATTTTAAGTTCAGCTGGTTCAGTTACTGTTTATGTTGACCCAATTCTGTACTTGGTGGCTATGAGGCACTTTCAAGATCCAATTCCACATGTAGTGTATATGAGGTTACCTTCAAGTTTCAGTTCTGCGTTTGGTGGCTATGAAGTCACTTTCAAGTCCTAATTCTATACTCGGTAGCTGTGAGGTTACCTTCAAGATCCAATTCTGTACATGATGGCTATGAGGTCACCTTCACATCCCAATTCCACACATAGTGGCTATGAGGTTACCTTCAAGTCTCAATTACACATAGTGGCTATGAGGTCACCTTCAAGTCTCAATTACACATAGTGGCTATGATGTCACCTTCAAGTTTCAATTACACATAGTGGCTATGAGGTCACCTTCAAGTCTCAATTACACATAGTGGCTATGAGGTCACCTTCAAGTCTCAATTCTGCACTTGGTGGTTATGAGGTAATGTTTTAGGTCAACTTTTGAGACACCTGTTTTTTTTTTTTACCTTCTGAGTGTGACATTTAGTACAAAGCTTACTTTAGCATTGCTTAGGGTGATCCCAGTAGGTTTGAGGGGTCATCACAGATGAACTCTTCTTAGATCAATGGACATTAAATTTGATTCAGACCTCTGGCATATCTTGGGATGAATCACATGCTTCACATTAATGGACCATATGGATACATATAAAGGGAAAGGAATAGGTTTCATTTTAAATTAGATAATGAAGGCCATAATCAAATCAATGTAACACAGACAACATGAAACATTGAAGCTAAAAATATATGTATGTTTAAATCACTGGGAATGTTTGAATGATATGAACACTCAGCATACAATTTAAACTTTCAAAAACACTCTCTGGTAGTGCTAACTGGATATCATGCAATGGGATATCAAAATGTGAATATGTTGCAAGTATATACCTAAGGGTAAATATCTTGCAGTGAAGTATCAAAGTGTGGATAACTTGCAAGAAATTTAGTGGGGACTGTGCTGTCCCTGTTAATATTTTCAAAAGAAAAAAAAGTTAATGAAAAATTAAATGCATTATTACAATTTTAACAAAAATTCAAATTTAAATAATTGTGTTATATAATTTCTATGAAATAAATTTCCAAGAAAAATACCTTTGCTCAAACTCATCACAATGCTTAATTGGAATTTGCACTCGCATACTTGGAAAAAGGTGGTGATTTTTGGAACTCAGTTTTATAGATGATGAGACTAAAATTGAATTGTTTGGTTTTGAATTTAGTGTGGTGGGAAAGAGAAGAAATAATGAAGCCTGGGAAAACCATCACTTGTGCAAAACATGAGAGGGTCAATCTTATATTGGCCGAGGTGTAGGGTTGGTGGGTTTCTGTAGTGAAAGAGAGAATCATAGATCCTAATTGTGAAGGTCTGGACTGGTGAAGCTAAGGAATGTAGCTCGTCTGAACATTTGCCAAAGAAATAGTGCTAGTGTAGCAAGAGGCTAGCAATGTGGGAATGGGGTTGTAGAGTGGAAAATAATTAATCGCCCACAAGGCCGCGCAAACACTTTTTAAAATTATGTCAAAGGAAAGCTGAAAGACAAGTGAAGGTTGGACATCTGTAGCCCGGATATGGTACTAATATTCCATTTTTAATCATTTTTTGCTTTAACCTGATTAATTTGGGTTTTTGAATTCTTTGATTTTAACATAAGTCCTCATAGGGAGTTAGTCGAAATGAGTAAATAAAAATTTGTTGGACGCATTGTTTATTTTAGTTTTTTTTTTTTTTTATCAAAGAGGAGAAGCGAAATTGAAAGGATGAATGAGACAAGGGAGATAACCTATTATTTTGATAGAAAATATTTATGTAATTTAAAATCGATCTTACACTTGAAAGAATTGTAAATAAATAAAAAGTCAAATGCTTAAATAACTGCTACTCTTGAACGAAAACTTTCAGACATTTTATTTATAATTCTCTCCAGAACTTGGTGTGTTATAATAACAGTTTTGTTAGAATTTTAGATTTGACACTGTGAGTAGAAATAATTTTTTTCATGTTAGTTACGGACACACTACTAATGAATGCTTTTAATTTTTTCTTACAAAGTTTTTTAATTTAAATTTAAAAAAATTAATTAAGGTTTCCGTTTTTGAAAACAATTATTATTTCTGGTCACAGTGACTACAAGAAGAACAACCCCACCGCAGTTTCTAAAAACTAAAAAGCGTGACTTAGGGGAACTAGATTTTAAATGTACGTATTAAATAAACTTACTTCTACCTACACATATAGCAGCAAGATAATTGATAATTCATCTATGTGCCAACTAGTGCATGTTATTTTTGCGTTAATAATAAATGATGTGATACAAAACAAATTGTTTATACTTACTTGTTGCACATATCCAGACTGCTGGATTAGTGTTTGCTAATCCCTTGTAATTACATCCATTTTTTAGTATTGTGGTAGGTTGACAGTGTGAATATCTGTCTTCTAAAAATATTCAGCTTGTCCACAAAAAAAAAAAAAAGGGGGAAAAAAAAGAAGGAAAGCAGATTGTGGTGGAAGTCAACCATAGATGTCTCTCCCGGAACCAGTTATAAATGAATAAGCAGAAGCTCCACTCTGTTTGTTGCTAGTGTTGTGTTATAGTTGAATAAAGTTTCAAGTAAAGTTTTCTACCTCGTTGGTTTTTCTTTACACAGATGAAGTGTAAATTCAAAGCTTTTATCTTCCAAAAATTGTTGACATGTTTCACGAAAATTGTGTCTTTTTTTCCCTCATAATCTTCATTGAAATTCCACTAAAAAACATTTCCAAATAATTTTCTCTGTCTATTTGTACTTCTCCAGTGTTAAGTGCTCCCAGACTGTAAAGGTGTGAAACTGGGGGAACATTTTGACATTTCCAATCATAAAGGTTTGAAAAGATCCTACAGCTCTTTAAATGAAAATGCGAGTTTTTCAAAACTAGTTATACAGCATAGGAAATTTTGAAACAAATATAAATTTCTTCACATGAAGAGGTTTTTCATAGAACAAGAAATAGACTAGAAGATTTCAACTGGGACTGTTATTCCAACTGCTAATCATACAATTACTCTTTGACGTGTTGTTATTTATTTATGCCTGGCACACAGATGTAGCAGTGAACACAAGTATGCACATAAATATTTAACAGAAAAATGTTGGGCTCTATTCTATATATGACAGTGCCCTCACCTACATCCAATTGTATGTGATGCACTCCTTTACGTATCAGTGATCATTTCTTATCACATGATGCAAGGACTTTTTTGTTTATCTTATACTTTGTTATTTTATTTATCGTTATATTATTCTTATATTTATTTTATCATTTAGAGGAGCCTCTGTATGGTGACAATCTTCATAAAGCTATACGCCTGAAAGATCTGGCTGAAATAGAGTCGGTACTTAAATCAGGGTAAGTTCAAACAATTCCTTTTAATTTCTCTAAGATGCTTTTAACCCTATAAGCCCTTAAGAGATTTCGTTCATTAGTTCCTCGAATCACATCTTCTGGCTATACTAATATGATAGTTCAGGTCTTAACATACACCTCTTTGTATACACTTGTAATGAACATTTAACGTTTGCTGGATTTTTATACATATATTTATATAAAGATTAAAATAAACGAGAAAGAGAAAATTATATTTAAATTTATATAAATAGCTTGAAAAAGGAAAGAAAAATATTTATGTACTTTAGTTGTAGCATGTGTGTGTTTGCACCAGGTGGTTGGGTTGAAATTAAGCAGTTGGTTTGCCTGGGAAAAGAATTCTCCTCCTGCAGGAGCTACTAATCATGTCTTCTACTAACTGTATCTTGTAACACGTCCTAAACAGAAAACAGGAGAATGAATCCTTTACTTTTATACCACTGATTATGATACCATCCAGCAGTTTACCAAAATCCATTGGCAGGCAAGGTGTGTTAATCAAACACTGGTTCTGAAACATTGTTTTGAAAATCTACAGCTTTTGCAAAGTTGTACCTTTTCAAAAAGGTGTAGATTTGTGGTGCCTTTGGTTGATCAGTTGTTAATGCTGTGTATAGAGATACAGTGCTTCCTGAATATTGTGAACATATTCAGGTGCTCCCAGACTGTAAAGGTGTGAAACTGGGGGAACATTTTGACATTTCCAATCATAAAGGTTTGAAAAGAGCCTACAATTTGGTTCTTTTGAGATTAAACTCTTTGCATTAAAAATAATCTTCTTTTGATAACATGCTGTTTGGGGTTGTGGAGGATTTCATTTTTAGCTAACTTTGTTTAAAGCTTTCACAAATTTATTGAAAAGTCAAAAGTTTTGTAAAATGAAACAATTTTTTTTTACAAAGTTTTGTGCACTTGAAATGTATCAAGAAGAAAACCTTAAAGATTCATTTCAGTTATAATTTATTTCGTCAATATCTATATATTTATCTCTTCAGACCAAAATTTATTAGTAAGAGATTTCAATCTGAAAGTTGAATATATTAGATATTCATGAAATAAGTTATAACCAAAATGAATCTTTAAGGCTTTCTTCTTGATTATTATTATTATTATGCTCTGTAGTTTACATTGAGCTCTCCCTGGATTAATATCCTCCTTGGAATTATCCCTATCAGTCCCAAATTGGTTATAAAGCTCTTCAGTAAAATGAATGGAGCACTTTGGCTGATTGGCATTTGTTTACATTTGTAAAAACAATATGCTAGATTTGGTTGTGTAACTCTACCGAGTGAAGATAGCTCTGGCTGACACAAAATTAGTTGTGTTTCAATCCTGGCTTGAGGCATTCAGATGTCTAGTCACATTGAGGAGCTGTGATACAGCGAAACAGCACTGTCTGTGAATGACATATATATATATATATATATATTGGGAAAAAAATGTATGACAAAGTAGAAAAAATTTTTGTGTGATGTGTTTTGTCCTTTAGGACTTCATCACACTAAATTTGTTGTGTTGATTTGACTACACATGTGCATTATGAGGGATTCTAGGAATTTTAAATTAAAATATTTTTGGGGTGGGGGTTATATAATCTGACTGATTTCACTTATATTCTTTTTGTTTATGTTTCCATCACTTTTGTTATTAGATATCCCACATTGTGATAATAGAAGATCTGCTGGGAATAGTGAAATGTTGTAAGAACCAGGGTGCAAATTTTTGTGGATGACCTTGTGGCCTGGCTCTTACAACATTTCACCATTCCTAGTAGATCTTTTCATTTGTATGCATGTGTAGTCACACCAATGTAGAAAATTTAGTCCAATGAAATCCTAAAGACAAGACTTATCATGTGGAAACTTTTTCCATTTTATCAAACATTTTTTCCCCCTATATTGTTCTTTATATACAAAAATTTTTATATTGCTATCTCATATATATATATATATATATATATATATTCCTTACTTGAACTGGCTTCTAATGCTCTGGATGGAGCGGCTTGGGGATAGTAGTCGTGGCTCGTGGGGGCACAGTCCTATAGGTAAGGGAAACTCAGATGAGTTCCATCCCGGAATATGTAATCAAATGGCACTATATCAAGTCTAATTCGTTACCTCTTTGTCACCGTGTCCCATTGGTACAGTTGGTATAACATTTGCCTGATAACAGAACTGTCCGGGTTTCAATTCTTGGTAGTGGATGTGCACTGCTGATGTGTCCCAAATATAGGGTGAAACAGCCGTCCAGTGCTTTCTGCATTATGTTGAGGTTCCTTCTAGACTCGATGAATTACTTAATTATATATATATATATATATATATATATATATATATATATATATATATATATATATATATATATATATATATGGATATGATAAAAATATAGTTTTATGGTATGCTATATTTATGGGGAAAATGTGTCCAATATCAGAGATAGAGTGTATTTTGTATAAAAGTGGACACTGAGGTCAACACCAAGTCACAAGAATTTGTTCATGCTTCAATACAATCTTCAGGCTGTGAAGATTGTGTTAACCATGAAACAGACTGTTGCCACTTGGTGTTAATGTTAGTGTCCACTTTTGATGAGTGGACAGAATGATTACAAAAAGATTTATCTATGAAAGTCCAGAATCAAGGTGCTCAATATAACATCAATCAGTTAAATGATAAATTTTACATTTAGATTAATCATATATATATATATATATATATATATATATATATATATAATATCACACATTGAGTGCTGGTGTTAATAAAATAGTGCTCAATGTAATATGACAGAGCTAGAAATTATATATTAACAAATATACACTTTATTTCAGTTGTGTTACTGGTAAGGAAAAAAATATATATATGTTTATTTAATAGGTTAGTTAATAAAATTTGAGAAATAAAAAACAACAAAATGATAACTGGCAATAAAATTGATGATATTTATTATATATTAGCCTAGCCTTTTAACTAAATCGAAGCCCGAAGAGAAAGATTTTAAACTTGGAATTTGTAGATATGTCTGTGTCCTTTTTCAATGATCTAGGGAATAAATAAAGAAGTGGGACTTACTCTTCTGAGGAATGTTGTTGTTGTTCATTATACTGTCTGAGTAAACACAAATCCCTGTTGAATCCCTCGATGTGAGATTTTATTTTGAAAATATATTTCAACTCCAATCTGTGTCTTTCTTGTCGGCTGTCGAATGAAGACGCTAAAAGCATACATTTGATGTCATCAATCCTATGAAACAGTTGGTTGAAGAGTGCATCAACAGAAAAATTGTTGTTGTTCATGTTTTTTGTTATGGTTATTGTAAATTATTTTCAGATAGAGCATAAAGTATATATATATATATATATATATATATATATATATATATATATATATATATATATATATATATAGTGAAAGAAAATTATCAAGATCGCCGGATCCTGTCTCACCAACAATAAATAGCAGCAAAGGTTGGATGACTTGGCTGTCTTCGATGTGGAAATGCAATTTGATACAGTCATGCAGCCATGTGTCCATTACCATTCATAAAAAAAAAATCATACCTGCCTGCTCACGATATGAATATCCTGCCTTTGTTAAATGGAATGCTTCTCAGTTAACTCACTACTACACACATTAAACATTGAAGACAGACTAGCCACAAATGTACATGAATAACAAATGTAACATAGTCTACATAGCAACACAGCATCATCTGCTGTAAACTTTCTTTAAACTTAATAACTCAAAAACAAAGGATTGTAAAAGTATTTCAACCCTATATATATATATATATATATATATATATATATATATATATATATATATATATATATATATAGATAGATAATATTAGTGGTAAATATACACATACATACGCAATGATATATTTAAAATATAAATATATATATATATACATACATACACATACATATATGTATAAAAAATAATTCCAAGAGATTAGAATCCAGGTAGAACTCAATGTCCAAGACAGAGTAAGGATATAATAAAAAGACTTAAACACTAATATTCCATGGTCATAATTTATTCCATTGGAATCGTAAATACGATCCAATTCATCAGACCTACAAATTCAAAAAGAAAACAGAAAAAACATCTCCGGGAATAAAAAATAAAATTTAGTGAGAGTGTATGTATGAGAGTGTGGGGCGAATGCTAGAGTGAACGAAAGCTAAAGGGAGGGGTAACAGACGAGAGAAGAATAGGAAGGTCTAAAGATGATTACTTGTTTACTTCTCTCTTACCAGGCTTTGAATTATGGCACTCTGTGTCCTCTACATATTTTGACTAACCTTTCAACCACCTGATGAATATTCATGAACATTCTCAAATTTAAAAGTCTTGATAAACCAATGACATCCTTGCTTTTGTATATAAACATGTGCAACAAAATAAACCCTTACATTTGCCTTGATTATTAATTAATGGATTTTATTTTTTATCCGACATTATCTCTCATTATTTTATTACTCTTATTACTTATTATTTATTATTTTCTTTGATTACATTTCATATATATATATATATATATATATATATATACTGTGGACACAGAGATTGACACTATTCCATGTTTGGGCACAACCTTTAGGCAATGAAAATTGTTTGTTTTATATAAAATCTGGGTGATCTACAGGGAATTTCAAAGTTTTGAATTTCCTCTACCTTACCTGGATCAATATACACCTGATGAAGGCCGAAGGGCACAGCAGCCAAAAACATTGTGATAGCAAGAACAAAGATGACACTAGCCCAAATGTAAATAGTGTAAATAATGATAACTCCTCATCCCAGAAATTAAGAAAGAAATTGCCATGTAATTATTTTTACAAGAATTAATTTTAATTTCTAAATGTGTTAGTTGAAAGCTATTAAAATTTAAATAACTTTATTATTATAGATGCTAGATTAAACAACATGATAATTTGATTTAAATTTTAAATAATGTGTAAATGTTTATCTCATGTAAATTATAAACTGACTAAATTCCATTTTAAGCTGTTTTTTTCTGGAATATCATGTTTCTTTAATAATAATTAATAAAAATGAGTTTTATTTTGTTTGTTTGCTTTGGTTTGGTTTATTTTGTTTTACAGCATATCAACCTCAATGGGTTATTTAATGCCGACAAAATTTTCTATTACTGGTAATATTTTGTTTTGTCAAAAATCTGTTTTGGGTAATATTTTTCCTTCAAAATTTTATTGCTGGTAATAATTTAAAAAAAGAAGTATTGCTGGTAATAGTTAATGATTTGCCCATAGCTGGGACCTCAACAGGTGTTAAAGGGTCAGGGTGGACCTGGGAACACCAGCAATTAAGAGGTGTTTCCATGCTCCTCAAAACCTCCTGATCAGAGGTCTTGCTGCTGGACGTAGTTTAACATCTTACCCAGGACGATATTTTGTTTGTAGCTGGTCAACATATAAAATATGTTTTAATAATAGTGTCTATTATAATTTAATGGTATAAAATGTATTTGTTTTATTGTATTTTAATTTATATAAATTTTCTTATTCATTAATGATGCCCTTGTAATAATCAGTACAGATGAAAGTAAATTATATTTCATCTCTTGTTTTGGTTCAAGTAAATTTTTTCTTTAATCTTTGTTAATTGATTTATTTTTTTTACTAACTCCTTGGTTCCGATTGGCTAATATTTGGAACCTGTTTGTGTATATTTTTTCCATTGGATAAGAATTCATTTTTTTTTTTTTTGTAGCAAAATTATTCTATTGACTTGAGTTGGGAATATATTTCAAAAGATCACTACATATTTCAGGTTGGTCAAAGTGGATGTTCCTGATTATCATGGCATGAGTGGCCTTATGGCTGCTTCAAAAAGTGGACATACAGAGTAAGTCATTTTCTAGAGTCATTTTAAGAACTTCCAAGCACACAAACACACATGCTAGTATTGTTTCATCGTTAGTGAGCAGGCACTAAATTGTCTGTAACGAAACTCTTTGCTTCTATTGCAGAGTTTCTCAACTGGTGAGCATTTTAAATTGTTAGCTGGATGATGAGCAACTGAACAGAAAATGGTGGGCAATTGTTAATTTTCGTGGGTGATATAGGATTCTGAATATTAAAAAAAGTATTTCAACATATACTATCCAAAAACATATTCAAAGTAGATATGCAAAGAACCTGTATAAAATAAATAGGAGGCTAAATGGGAATAATTGTGTCGCAATAAGATATAAATACTGTAATTCCCCATGTATAATATGCCTTCATCTATAATACACACACCTAAAATTGTGCTGAAAATGTGGGAAAATGCTTCTACATAATACACAACCCTTGTTTGGTAATCAAACCGTATAAATTGTACCTCTCCAATTTCATTAAAACCTGCCTTTCCTACTCTTATAAAAAAAAATGGTTTTAAACAAAATAATATTATTCTAATTTAGTTTTATGATAATTCTTATTTTATTTTACGGCAATTTTTTTAAAGATTTTTTGTAGCTGTTCATAATACACACCCCTGATTTTGCTTATTATTTTTTAGAACATGAGGAATTACGCTATCTGTGCAAACAACAAATATTTTGGTATTTTTATAGTTTTGAGAAGAGTGATTAATATTCAAATAGTACTTCAGATGAAATATCTTTTTGGGGGCGGGGATATAAATCAGATACGGGAAAACCAAGAACAACAAAAAAATATTCACAGAATTTTTATTAGTTGCTAGCAATTTATATTCATTTTAATTTTATAATTTCTAACAAAAATTGTTTAATTTTTTTTTAACATTTGCAACACAAGCCCTGACCATGGAAACTAAATTATATATATGGCTTTCTATGGTCAAGTTTGCTTTCAGTTGTTCTTTAATACACTAGTAGCAGCAGAAGCCACCACTGCATTAAGTCAGTGTTATTTCTTATCTCCCTTTGGTATTTTTTATTGAGTCATAAAGTCAGTTTATGAACCAGTAACAAACTTTTACCAAACAATTTTAGTATGCTTTTGAATATTTACTATACAGGTAGGCAGTGGAAAATTTTTCCATGCAAAAGTGGGTGATGATGCAAAAAAGGTTGGGAACCTCTGATCTGTTGGGACACAAATTCATCCCAGATCACAAATGGAACTCATATATACAAGCCATCACTAAAGACACAAGAAAAATGGTCAGCTTCTTGTATCGATACAGAAATCACTTGACTTCTGACATTCTGTAGAAAAGTATGATCAGACCAAAAATGGAATACTGCTGCCATTTCCAGCCTTGATAGAGTTCAAGAGAAATTTACATAGACTTGTGAATGATGTATTATTTTCCACCTTTCAGCCCCCTCTCCCCACAGGCACAATGTCACAAGCCTGTTGCTACCTTCATGGCAAACCTTCTGATGAGTATTATTCCTTAGTTCCATTAGTTCAGGTCTTTACAGCTAAGTCCCACTTTGCTACATCCACAGAATTGAATCATCCTGAAGTGGAAAGATTATATTGAATCAATTGCTGCTAAGAAAGTTGATTCCCTCTGTCGTGATAGACAATTATTGCCATCAGAAACTATCTTATATATTTGAATATTGCTGCAACATATGGTCCAGTGCTCCTGCTGTATATTTGAAGTTTCTTGATAAAATCCAAAGAAGAATCTGTAACGTTATTGATCCTGACCTGGCATCTCGGTTTCAGTCATTTTCCCACTACCAAAATGTATGTTTCCTGTTCCTTTTCTATAAATACTTTCAGGGTAATTGTTTTGATGCACTTTCGCCCATGGTACCTAAACTTTATGAATTTAACCACTGTATTAGACTGGCAACGAGGTCTCATCAATTTACAGTTGAAATGGCTGCTAGATGTAACTGTAATTTTTATGGTAACAGTTTCTGTGATTGCACTTCTCACTTGTGGGATTCTCTTCTGGCTTCTTGCTTCCCAGTCAAGTTTGATCTTCAAAAATTTAAATGCAATGTCAATTGTTATCTTCTTAATTCTTGTTCTTTTATTGTTCTCTCTCCTTAATATTATTTTTTTCTCATATTCTCTAACACTGAGTAGCCTCTTGCATCTTATTGGTTTTATTGCCTTGCTTGGAGTGAATTAAGAAAATTTTTTAGGTTAATATTTTCATTTTGTAACAGTTTGCAGTGTTGAGAAACTACCACTTTCACAACCTGTTCTATATTTAATGTCCTTATCTCCGATACTAAATTTGTTATAATTAATACATACACCTAGTTATTTGAAATATTTAGTATTTACTAATTCCATGATGGATTCAGAGTAAATTTTACTTTTTTGTATTCATTTATATTTTAGTATCCAGAGACTTTTACTATCTTACAATGCAAATATTGGCTTCAAAGATGACTCAGGAAAAACACCGTAAGTACATTTTTTACTTATCACCATCATCATCAGTCCCATAAATGGGTGCAGTCATAGGATTGTTGTGCCATTGAAAACTTGACCAGTTCCTTCCATTGTGTTGTGCTAGACAATTTTTCTCTCCAGAATCTATCTTACATATTTATAAGTCTACTATTCGTCCTTTCTTTGAATACTGCTGCTGCATATGGTTCCAGCACACCTGCTATATATTTAGAGAGTTTCGATAAAATCCAAAGAAGAATCAGCAATATTACTGGTGTCTCAGCTTCAGTCATTTTCCTGCAGCCAAAATGTAGCTTCCCTGTGCTTTTTCTATAAATACTTTCATCGTAATTGTTTGGATGAACTTTCTGCTATGGCAGATTGGCAACAAGGTCTCATCAATGAACAGTTGAATTGGCTCGATGCGACTATAAGTTCTACGCTAACAGTTTCTTCTCTCACACTTCTTTCTTGTGGAACTCTCTTCCAGCTCCATGCTTTCCAGCCAACTTTGATCTTCAAAAATTTAAATGCCATGTCAATCATTATCTACTGTCTTCTTGATTACTCTTCTTTTAATGGTCTTGCTCTTTAATAATGTTTCTCTTTTTTCTTATTCTTTCACATTTAGTAACTCCTAGTGTTTTATAGGCTTCAATGCCTTACTTGGGGTGAAATAATAAAATAAAAAAACTTGAAGGTTCATGTTGCTCACAGCTATGTGACCCTTGATTCCATCAGAGAAACCCTCCACCCTGGCAATTGACTTCAGTCTAGGCAGCCCTTTGCCCAACACTGCCATGTCATCACCACACTGGCAGCATCTCCATTGTGCTAGATGCCCATTGACCTTTTCCTTTTTATCCTGCTGGATGTCTAACTATCCTCCTCACCAGAAATGCCTGATGGGGGAACTGGTTTAATTGCTGATGACTTGATCATGTGGCAGGTAGTATTGGGTTTATATAGTACCAGTAGCACTCATAGAATAACCTGATGTAATAACCTTACTCTACTCAAAGCATCTGTCCAGTAATATAAATTACAATGTGATTTTATAAACTTATCACTTACAGCTTGATCTCACCTACTTATTAATGAGATATTCAGGTGTCATGGTAAAAGAAGGTGTTAATCAATGCTGTAAGCAAACATGCCTCATTTTTTAATAAAAACGGAATGTTTTATCAGTGATTAGGGGAGAACAGGCTGCTAATACATTGTTTAATGTTCACCAATAGTGTTGCAGTTATAAAAATCCACAATACTGAATAAGAATTGGAAAAAAAAGATTATTTATGGTCACAGTGCCTATTGTAGAATGCCCCCTGATTTCTTACTTGATTTTTTTAATTAATTTTTTACTTGATTTTTTTAACTTGATTTTTTTAATTAATTTTTTAACTTGATTTTTTTTACTTGATTTTTTTACATATTATGTAAGTTTGATTAGCCAATATTCATATTTTAAAAGCAATAATTCAATGAAAAATTATTGATTTGCAACATAAATCTATCCCTTGTCATTAATTCAGAAAATAAATAAGTAAAGAAACTTAAAAAGGAAGAAAGAAAAAAGAAGAAAGAAAGATAGGATGAATGAATGAAATAATGAATGAAAATTTGATACCTATAAGATTACTGAAATTCATTTTTATACAAAACAATGATGCAATATTTAATTAGTAAAGTAATAAGGAAAAAAAATTGTTAAAGTAAATTAAAAAATACATTATATGTCCTTGGCATTACTTCAAAGAAATAATGGACAATTTTGTTTTGATTATGAAGAAAGACAAGAAAATGATATCTCAGAGACATTATCTGATTTTGGGAAAGAAAAAAAAACAATATAATAATAAGAAAGAAAGAAAGATAGAAAGAAAGAAAGGAAAACTAGAGGAGCTAATAATGCTTTAATGTGTTTAATGTCTGCTTCAGTGAAGTGGAAAACTTTATTAATTTCAAATCTTTTCATTTGTATCCTTTTATTTCTTGAAATAATGACCTGCATTCATTCTAATGATTGTTATTACAATATTTTGTTAAAGTTGTTAAGCTCAAATATTTAATGATACAGCAGACGAATTTCCATGGGTATTTCATAGTTGTTAAATTAAGAATTATAACTCAAAAGAAAGGAAACTGTTAGTTACAGTAAAAATGGCAGTGATTGCTCCAACATGAATAAGGCAGTGAGCTCAGCTGAAATTAGGATTTACACACATATGACAAGCAGATAAAAGTAAGTTATATAAACACCAACCTATAAGGAAAGAGAACAGAATCCCTCACATCCTTGCAAGTAGAAGATGGGTTGTTCAAAGAAGGATCTGAAAATGCATACCCTTGATTTGGTTGATATTAATTGGATAGGGTCTAAAAGCAAATAAACAATTGTTTTACCTGCTTATTTACCTCATTGACTTCAGTTGAGATCATAAAATCTGCAAACTCATACTGCGAATTCCCTAATCATTCCAGTGGTTGTATATTATGGGCTATATCAGGTCTATATAGGGTTTTGAATTCACTATTGTTCTCCTATACTGGTTGCCAACCATGGCTGGAAAGACCAGTCTGTCCTATTATGTAACCTTCTACTTGCTTGATAAGCGATGGATTCACACTATTTTCAAGGGTATTTGTGTGAAAGTGGGTGAAACAAACTTGACTGGAATTCACACTCCACTTGCTGATTTTCTCATCCAGAGTTGCTAACCAGTATACAACTTGCATATCTAATGATTTTACACATGAAAAATTTAGTCTCGCAATCTTCTCAAATATTACTAACATAACAGAATGAAAAAGAAACTATTTTAAAAGCCTTTTTAAATTTTTGCAAGATGGCTGGTATAATCTTTTATGGCATTGTGTTTTATAGCTCTTAATAAAAGGAAGCATCTAAACTGAGAAAAATCTTTTTTGCTGCTGCTAAAACTTAAAGGTTATGCAAATATTAACTCACCTATTTTTCTTCTTTTTGCTCATTTTTATTCTATGGATAGGTTCAAACAAAAGGTGATATGTCCAAAGTTGATGTAAATGTAAATACCAGGAAATAAAAGCTGAAATTTTTAACTCTTGACTCATATTCATCTTTTGATCTTAAACCCAAATGTTTTCAGGAAACAACAAAATCAAAGAAATTGGACTTGCCATTCTAATACTTTTGGAGGGGACTGCATATGTAAATTATCAAAAGTTCATGTTTATTTTCTAGTTATGTTCCTGTATTTTTTACTATCATGGTCATTGTCAAGAATGGTTGTTGTTGGTATTGTAAGCAAAATTTATTTGACTAAATTCTGGCATTTTAGAATGCTGGAATTAAAGTCACTTCATTACTTCAGAGTGTTGTCATTTGTGATGGCTAAACCAAAAATCATGCGTCGAATATCTATAGAAGCTCATTTTTTAATACCCACTTCAATATACAATCTTCAATGAAAAAAGATATTTTATTTAATGTTGGTTGTTTCTTTTGTATTATAATGGCTTCCAGAATTTTTAGTCTTTCTATCTATCTGTTCATATCTATCTATCTATCTATCTATCTATCTATCTATCTATCTATCTATCTATCTATCTATCTCTTTCAGCACATTCATATCTAGCTCAATATGTTCATATCTTTGTGTCTATCTGTCTATATTCTCCTTTTCATATGTATCTGTCTATTTATCTTTATTATCCCAATGTATTTATATCTATCTATCTATCTATCTATTTATCTATCTCAGTGTGTTCATATCTTTGTGTCTATCTCAGCACGTTCATATCTAGCTCAATACATATCTATCTATCTATCTATCTATCTATCTATCTTCTCCTATTCATATATATCTATTTATCTATATTATCTCAATGTATTCATATCTATCTATCTATATCAGTTTGTTCATGTCTCTCTATCTATATCTATCTCAATCTGTTCATATAGCTCTCACAAAAAGGGAGCATCTAAACCAAGAGAAGTCTTTTTTGATGCTGCTAAAACTTAATGATTAGGCAGATATTAACTTACCTATTTTTTTCTTCTTTTTGCTTGTTTTTATTCTACCCTAATGCATTACCTGTCAGGTGTTAATCTTAAATCCTGGTTTTGTCTTTTTAGCTTGATGCAGGCCTGCATTCATGGACAACTCGATACTGTCAAAGTTTTACGAGAATATGATGCTAGCTATACAGATTTTGACCGCGGTGGGTCCAGTCCACTTCACTATGCTGTAGACAGTTGTAATTCTGCCATGATTGAATGGATGGTGAAAAATGGGGCAGACATCAACTTAAGGGATCTTAATGCTGGCTGGACACCATTACTTCGATGTGGTGAGTGATTAGCAGTAATAGAGATTCTTTTGTTTGATTATTGTTTTGTTTCAAATCATTTCACTCTAAGCAAGGCAATAAAGCCACTAAGATGCAAGAGGTTACTGAAAGTGCAAGAATATGAGAAAAAGTAAAAAGCTTTAAGGACAGAGAAAAAAGATAATGATTGACATTGCATTTAAAGTTTTGAAGATCAAAGTTGACTGAAAAGCAAGAAGCTGGAAGAGAGTTACACAAGTGAGAAGGACAAGAGAAGAAACTATTATCATAGAACTTATAGTTACATTTAGCAATTTCAGCTGTAAAATGATGAGACCTAACTGTCAATCTAGTACTGCACTTAAATTTGTAAAGTCTAGGTACAAAAGGGGGAAACTCATAAGAACAATTACCATGAATATATTTATAAAAAAGTTAGAGGGAAGCTACTTTATGATGGTGGAGAAGTGACTGAGGTCAAGTTGCCAGGTTAGGACTGATAACATTACAGATACTTCTTTGGATTTTATCACAAATCTCTAAATACATAGCAAAAGCACGAAACCAGATGTGGTAGCAATATTCAAAGCAAGGATGATTGGAAGAGTTATAAATATATAAAATAGATTCCAGTGAGAATGATTGTCTAGCTCAACACAGTGAATCAGCTTTCCTAGCAGCAGACCTAGTAATTGATTCAATATAATCTTTCCACTCCATGTCAGTGGAAAACATTAGCCTGAGAAGGTGCAATTAATCCCTCTCCTGAAGGTTAGCATCAGTCATACTGATGAAGATAAAAAATGTTCTCTAAGACAATTAAAAAGAGCAGTTTTGTTTTGGAGGCATTAAAATTAACAAGTCATTTCTTGCTCCAGTTAACAACAGATTGTTGGTCATTTCTGAAAAATTTTGGGTTCAAATATTGTCTTGGGAAAATCAACAAAAACCAGTAGGAAATACTTGTGTATATCTTTCTTATTGCAATAAATGTTATATTCAGTGGGTACACATGTTTCAGTAGACATTCCTGTTTTTCCAACAGTGAAATTAATATTTACTGGCCTAGAGTTTGAAAGTCTTATTAAAGAAAATGTCCCTTGATAGGAATCGAACCCATATGCGCTTTAGAACCTGGGAAACCACCTTCAGACTAAGTGTACACTTTACCAAGAGGTTACAGGAAGCCATTACAGTAAAGCAAGACTTAATTACCATATTTAAGAAATGTGCATCTCTTGTTGGGACATTTGGAAGTCTATATCTGTTCACTTTTTTTGTACCTGAAATGTAAACATTTCCTTCAGGACGTTGGCGATTATGGCCCTCCACAATTTCCTGTCCTTTGTAGCTTTTAATAAATTTTGTTTTTTATTATCTCTCCTAAACTTTGTTCCACTGTCCATTTAGTCAAGCTCACTAGGTATGTTATACTCTCTTTTTTCCCTCTATCTCACTTGCCTTCAATCTGTCCTATTAGTATCAAATTTTCCAAGCCCTCTTTCCTCATTATGTGCCCTAGAAATCTCCAATCTCTCTTCCTGATGTTAAGTATGTGTCTTTTTTGTTTCTTTTTTCTCTAAAACTTTGTTATTGCTCATATGTACTGTCCATGGTATTCTCAGCATCCTTCTGTAGAGCCACATTTCTATTATTTAAATCTCCTTTTCCTCTGTGAGGAAATTGTCCAACATTCACTGCCATATAGGAGAACTGACATTACATATTTCTTTATTTGTTATTACTATAAATTTTATATTTAGTTGGTACATGTGTTAGTGTAAATACCCATGGTCATTAAACCGGAAAATCAGTATTTACTGGCCTAGATAATGAAAGTCTTATTAAAGAAAATGTGTCTCCTGAAAGAAATTGAACTTATATTTTTTTTATCTTTTTCAACCAGTGTACTCTGTAATGTAGTTTTGTGTTACTGTCGACTTATTTCAGCCTCTACCCATGGAAACCGACAAGTAGCTCTCACTTTGCTTCGGTGTGGGGCTAATATCAATGCAAAAGACCATGATGGAAAGACCAGCTTAATGGTTGCTGTCATCAATGGTCATCAACAAATGTTGGAATTACTTCTGGAATACAATGTTGATCTTTCTATGGTCAATGCGGTAAGAACATTTGGAAATAAAGGGATAATGATACAGTATTTCCTTGATTATCTGTACCTTGATTTTCCAAACTTCAATTATCTGAACATGAAAAGAAGAGAAAAATTTAAACTATCCAAACATTTCTTACATATTCAAACTGAACTAATTTAATCTCTGAAAAGTTTTTTGAGTATTTTAAAGACTTTACTGAACGTTTAAAATTTCAATTCGAATCACTAAAGCAATGATTATGTTTAACAAATGTTTAAATTAGTTGTGCTTCAACTAGAAACTGCTCTTGCAAATACATCCACTTTATGTTAAATCAGTTTCAGGAGTTAGTGGTAGAAAAACACAAGATCAGATAGTAACAGACAAGAATTGATGAATTTTATTTTTATAAAGAAATAAATTAGATGAAAATTTTTAACAAAGCATTTGAAAATGTTATTCAATGATATAAACAATGAATTTCTTTTAGAAAATGACTTTTCTCTTCATTTCTTTTTCAATAATTTAGGTATTTACTTATCTAGAATTTGGAATTATCCAAACATGTTTTTTTTCTGAACCCTCTCCTAGGGTGTCCAGATAATCCAGGAAGTACTGTATTTGGTTCTAGAAGCAGACTTTTAGATTGTTCAAGCATTTAATATTTTGATGATAATGAAAGACATTGTTTACTGCATTGGTTTTATGACATTGTCACCAGTAAAGCATTTTGTCATTTTCTGTTTAAACTTAAACTCAGATGTGCAGATACAAATAAAAAATGGTTTTAAGAAAGTTGCACCATTTCTCTAAAGATATCAAAACGGGATTGTCTTTGAATTAGTAAATGTACAACAATTCAGAAAAAGGGAACATTCCATTTTTTTGCAAATAGCTATCATATTTCTTGCCCAAATTCCTTTAAAATTGAACAATTTACTCTTAAAGTTAACCTACAGACAAAAAGATTTAGGACCACCCAGCAGTTCTTGTTATCATATCTTGTTATCTTGTTATCATATTTTGTTATCTCTCAGATGATAAACTGAGAGCATCACACCTTATTGTGCCTCCTACATTTTCTACACAAACTGGATGTTGACTGCTCGACAACCCAAAGCAGACTGTGTAAATATGTTTTTGTGTATCAGCACCATGCATACATCTGCTTTAACCAAAAAATTAATAATATATTATGACCAGTCAGAGATACTCCTGCTCAAAAACCAAAACCTTAATTTTGAGCTGACTAAAAACTATATATACCCAAATTCAAACAGATCTGATACAAATCAGCATTTGGTGTCAACATGACATACTGAGAGAGAGAGAGATGCGACGCAGATCAGCACTTGATGTCAATACTGACATGCTGAGTGAGAGTCACCACCAACAATAATGATGGCCAGAATCAAGTGTCCATTTCATTTCTAATTTCCCCACTCTCTTTCCCTGTTCCCTTAGCAACAGATAGAAGTTACCAGTCTGTATATATATGTAAATAAATTATACATTTATTTACCCGTACTCAATGTCTTCTTTTGCTTGATGCTTGAATGTATGTTTGCTGAGGTGGAGAAGGAATTAACCACCACAATAGTTACAACAACAACAACAATAAGGTTCTGTCTTCCAGGTAACCCATTTCCACCTCTGCAAAAGCGTCAACACCTATCCCCTTTTGAGTCTTGCCAACATCCTACAATGCCTGAATGATGACTTTTGGTGCCTTTTTATCCTTAACTCTTGCCACTTATAATGCTGGGTGATAATATACTACACACTAAAGATTCACTTCTTTTTATACCAATATTTTGACATTGAGAATGCAATGCGAAAGATATGATTTACCTCAGAATTCGAAATGAGCACGAACGTGTCTTGCCTGCAAAGTGATGACAAAAAAGCAATATGGCCGCTTTTGAAGACACAATTTATGCGCACCTATCTCATCCAAAATTAGACGATATTTGCACACATGCAAATTTTGGAAGTCTTGGAATAGCATAAAAAGCGGGGTGCCAGCAGAACCAAGGGCAGAAGTCATTCGGCGGACTGCGTGTGTTAGAGTTGGATGTACGGATTGACAGACTGACAAAGAGGAAGTTGAAGTAGGCGCGGTTGAGTTGGTGTCTGTTTCATAACTGCCCAGTGTAATGGCTGAGAAAGGGAGCCATACAATCCCCAAAAAAACAGCTGCCCTGCCGGCGAGCGTCACACTGCACTTTTTTAACATCATCATTTATTTATTTTTTTCTACACATTTACATATAACTGTTATATATATATATATATATATATATATAAAAAGAACGTTAAACATATTATAAATGTCTTTAAATATATATATATATATATATATATAGTTATATATATATAACAAATTGGAAAGGTTTTGTGACATGTTTCATTTGTTAGAACTTCATTGCACTGGGTTTGTTTATATTGTTGTAACTACACATATGCATGAACGAGAGATGCTGGGAGTTTTAAAATTTAGAAATATTTTTTTTTGCATGTAATCAGATCAATTTCATTTATATCCTTTTACTTTTAGTTTGCATCATCTTTGTTATTAAAATGCCACATTTTGATAACAGAAGATCTGCCAAAAATGGATGAAATGCACCACAAAAGATTTTCTCCAATTTGTCATACATCTTTTCTTTCAAAACTACTCTTGAGATATAAAAATCTATATATTGTTATCTCGTATATACACGGATGGCCAAAAGTCGTTTTACCCATTTCCAATGATAATAAACCCAAATTTCTGAATAACATAACTTTTATTTAATCATCGTACAATTATAATTTCAATATAACAATTACATTTTCTTTATTTTCATAGGTATTCACATGCTTTGGATGCATACATACTTTTTATCGTCTATCTGTTTTTAAATCATAGAAATTTGTGTGTATTATTATTGGAAATGGGTAAAGCAACTTTTGGCCATCACTGTATATATATATATATATATATATATATATATATATATATATATATATATATAAATATATATATATATATATATATATATATATATATATATATATATATATATATATATATATGTAAAAGAATTTCAGATAGAGTATAGCTGTAAAAGAACAATACAAATAAAAACAAAAGGAAAACTTATATTAACATTGGCTTAGTTTTTTCATTTTGTCTTTATTCATATATATATATATATATGTGTGTGTGTGTGTGTATGAATGACATATATTATATATATATATAAAGAGAGAGATGTTTTTACTCAAAGCCTTTCTTGCCATAATATTCAATGAGGCATCTTGTAATAGATTGATGCTTATTATAATAGCACATATTGACCTTCCCATTGTTATTTCACATAAGCTATATGACCTGAATTCTTATTATTTTCCAGATTGGACGAACAGCATATGGCATGGCTGTATCAATGGAGAAAAGAGTAAGTTTGTAATCTCTTGAAACAAAACATGGATTCTCTTTAGTTCTTAATTGTTAAGCAACAATTAACCTGCTCATGTGCTGGAGAAGTAAGATAATATGAGCTGCCAGGATTTGGTGTATATTGCCCTAGACTGGGAAGGTGAGGCTGGTTGGTTGATTTTGCAACATCTCAACTTCTGGTGGGTTATTTATTGTCAAATCTTGTACAGAGCTCACAGTGAGGATCAAAGTCACAACTTAGTAGTAATTGTCAAACAGATGAGCCTTACTAAACCTGGTACCCACACTGATTGTTGATTGGTTGGTCAAATGCACTATTCAGTAATACTGAGCAATCAACCAGACCATCCTCACTAACGGGTAGCTCCTGCTGCTGCACCTTAGATAGATAGACAGGCAGATATGAACAGACTAAGATAGACTCAAATTTCTAGAAGAATACAAAAGAAACAACCAACATTAAATAAAATATCTTTTTCCATTGGTGATTGTATATTAAAGTGGATATAAAAAATGAGCATCTATAGATATTTGATGCTTGATTTTCTGTACAACCGTTACAAATGACATCACTTTGAATGAATTCTGACTTTAATTCTAGCATTCTAAAATGCCAGAATGTCACATAAATTTTGCTTACAATACTGACAACACTCGTTCTTGACAATGATTGATAGTAAAAAATATAGGAATATAACTAGAAAATAAATATGAATTTTGGATAATTTATTCGTAACTTCAATCCCAATGTGCAATACTTCATTCAGAAATTGGGAAGATATAATATAAAGTTAAATAGATCTTGCTGGTGGAATTTAATAAAACCTCTCTGAATGAGTTCTTGCAGCCTCAGTTCACCTACTACATATATATATATATATATATATATATATATATATATATATATATATATATATATATATATATATATATATATATATATGTATGTATGTATAAAGGTAAAAGACAATAGGAAAACTATTATTAGCTGACACATTTCATTCAATGTGGACTTTTTTAGGCAAAAATCTCTGTGTATGTTTTGTTTTCCATGTCAACAAATATGGAAAATTTCTCAGAGTTAACCTGTAGAAAAAGACAATATGTATAAAAGTAAAAGACTACAGGAAAACTTTATTATTAGCCAACACGTTTCGTCCAATATATATATATATATACATATATATATATATATATATATTAGGTCAATGAAAGTGAACATATTTCAGGTCCATTATTAACAAAAAAGAAACAATTCATAATAAAAAAAGGGGTAACAAAAATATATATTAATACTGAAATATAATGATTAAAAGCAGCAAAATTGGTTTATTGGTCTTCTCTATTCAAAACTAAAATTGAGGATGGGAAAAAATTAAATTCTATATAACCCCAGACTAATGATATATGCGAACCAAAATTATAACATTTAAAAGCTTTAAGTCCAACAACCACTCCTCCTACTTCTAGAGAGATGGTTGGTAGGACTTAATATATACTAATTCCAAAACTAGTTCAGTTGTTTTTAATTGTTATATTTCAGTATTATAAATTTATGACAATATATATTTTTTGTTACCCCATTTTTCTGTTATGAATGGCCTTTTAATATGTCTGCTTTCATTGCTCTAATGCAGTTGTGTACACTTGTGAAAATATTCCAATATATATATATATATATATAGATATATATATGATATATATATATATATATATAGATATATATATGATAGAGTGTGTATATATATATATATATATATATATATATATATATATATATATATATATATATATACACACTCTATCACAGTATGAGATGTGTGGACAGACTTACTTTGTGATGGTCAGCCTAATATGTTTGTGAGTTTGTAGGCAAGTACTTAGTTGGTGGCTGTTGGTTATTCCCTTCTATACTGTGCATGAACAAGGCCCTAGTTGGTAGCTGCTGGCTGTCGTCTCTTCCATTATGTTCGCATGTGGATGCCAGTGTGTGTACACAATGTTTGTTTTTGAACCTCAAGAAGTAGTATGCTTATATTTTTATATCTGTAAGGGAGATCCAAAATTTAATTTCATATAGAGATGTGAACTTTTTGAATATAAGGTTTTCATTTGTCAGAAAATAATTTTACACAGGCTCATGAAAATCTTTTTCTCGAATTTGCAGGAGTGGTGAAGATAGTTACAGTTATTTTCTAAATAGTCCAAAAATAACATGTGGTAGGTCTATAACTACATCCACAAGTATTTTGGCAGCATTTGCCCCGGTAATTATTGTTTATTAAACAAACTTTCTGATGGGATTTTATTGGTTGAAAAATATATATAGGATTTGATTCATATATATATATATATATATATATATATATATATATATATATATATATATATATATATATATGAAAGAGACAAAAGGCCACAAAAATTTTTGTTTATTATATGGATTTTTTCATACTTTATTTCGTATACTTTGCTACATATGTTTCAGATCTTGTGATCCTCCTCAGGTGAAGAATGGTTAGTTAAGTATATTATTTAAAGGAATGAATGTTTTCTTCCTATGTTAAACCTTTTAACCATTGTCTTTTGTGTGTCTGGATGACTACTACTACACACATGTAAGCATGTATGTATGTATGTATGTTTGTATGTATGTATATACATTGGATATGTCATATATTTTTCTATTTTTTTCTATTTCAGAATATGGTAAAATTATTAGAAAATGCAATGGTTAAGAATGGCATCAGATACTACTAGCTGACAACAATGATGATATGAATTTTCTGGCACCATGAATATATATATATATATATATATATATATATATATATATATATATATAGCTGATAAGACAAAGTGTTAAATTTTTATCAAAGACATGTTTCACTAGAGAAAGCGTATGTTCCCTTTGGCATCATCAACTTGACTAAGACAAAACTATGTGTTAGGAGAGTGTCTTGGTATCTCTGAGGATAAGTTATTGTAACTCGCATTAATTACCCTAGCTTATCACTTCCTGACTTGACACTTGAAGAGGGCCTGTCTGTGTTTGTTTGTTTTATCTAAATCTGTATTAGACCCATTTGGTATTGTAGGATTTTAATTCAGGAACTTTATATTATTTTTTTATATACACACACACAAACACAAATACACTCATATATATATATATTTATATCCACATATATACATACATGCCATGCACACATACATGCATACATATATGTGTGCCTCTACATCCACCCAGGCCATTTACATGTATTAAAGCCCTTTATATCTTCAAAGATCCCAAGAAATTTTCCTAACACATATTTTTGTCTTTCTGTTAGTTAAACTGATGATGCCAAACAGAATATGCTTTCTCCGTTAAAACACGTCTTTGATAAAAATTTTCTGCTTTGTCTCTGCATTTCTATTTTGTTTTGGATATTTTATATATCCTACAATCACACACACACCACATGCATATGCATGCACACACATACACACACACATTATATACATACACACACACACACACACACATATATATATATATATATATATATATATATATATTGTTGACTGCAGAATTTCTACCAGAAAGTGTGTACAAGCATACACGTATATTTAATGCTTATATATTTACTCAAACTGTCATGCCTGCATGAAAAAGAACATTGTCTGAGTCAACACCCAGCAAAACATTGGAAGAGTACGTTATCTCTTCATTAGAGAAAGGTTAAGGGGATTCATTTTGAGCTGATTTCTCAAGACATTAAAACTTCTGGTTGCTAATAATGTTACTGGCCCTACTATCACAGTCACCAGTCATATTTGTACTTCAACTCTTTATTAAAATAATGTTCCTATTATATTGTCACTTTTCTCAGTTTTATTTGAACTAATCTCTGTTACTAATTATATTAACATTAATATCTGTTACAAATTCTACTAATCTCTCTTACTAACTGTACAAATCTCTGTTATTTATTCTACAAATCTCTCTTACTTCTTGTACAAATCTCTGTTATAAATAAGAACTGATTCTCTGTCTGTAACGCACCATCTATGTGTGACTTTGCATGTGCAAATGTATATCCATATGTCTGTGTTGTGTGTGAGTGATTTAAATGTGTTTGTGACATTTAATGTCCACAGAAGGATACACAATTTTACTGAGGTTGAAACAAAACATTGGAATAATCCCTTTCCTTCTCCCAATAAGTCTGGACAACCCACAGTATTAAAAATTCTAAAGTTGGAAACAATAAAAAAATTAATTTTTTAAGCCATAAATACTCAGATAATAATAATAATAATAATAATTATTATTGTTATTGAATGTTTTGGAGATAATTTAGTAGCAAACAGAATCCTTTTTTTAAAGCTTTTTACTTTTTGTAGAAATATTTAAATTAAATTAAAATTTTGAATTAAAGTATACATGCAAACATACATCCACATAGAATTTAAATGAAATGAAAATAGATATTGGTGCCAATATGGCTAAATGCTCTTTTTGTCTGCTGACAACCCATGGTTAACAAGGTAGGGATGGGGCTGACAGTATAAACCAAAATGTGTGACTCTCAGAAATGATTTTTAAAACTCCTGTATTTAAATTGAATGTATTTTTAATAAATACGGTATTTTCAATATACAAACAATTTACATTTGAAACTTGGTCATCTTGCCATCAGCAAATAGATCAGTTATGATTGATTTGTGACTGTGATCCTCATTGGGAGCTCCACACTTTTGTGCCACACCTAAGCTATGCTTCAAAAATCACTATCTTGCCATCAGCAAAGCCCAAAAATCTATCCATGTTTAAAGTAAGTTTTTTTTCTTTTAAATTTTAGGGAAAATTTTTGGAAATTATTTGGTAATAAACATAATTATTTTTAAAGTTTTTTTTTTTTTTTAAATTGTAGCAATATTTCTAGGTTTGCCATTGAATTAAATTATACATAAGCAAACATACAGCCACACAGAATTTGAAATTGATATCTGTGTCATGAGGGCTAAATTCCCTTTTTGTCTGGCAACAACACCTGAGCAACAGGAAAAGAGTAAATAACATGAACAAGGGAGAGTAACAAACAAGACAGAGATGTTTGTTCTACTGCCACATGCTCCCCATCCACAGCATCAGGTACCAAATTTTGAAAGTGAAGAACATCACTAGAAGACCATCGATAGACGGAAACATCACATAATAAAGAACATCATACAATTTAGAAAAATGATGGCAAGAATGTCAGCCACACATCTGACCAATTGTATTAACAATTATGATCTGTTAACTTGCGATTTCTTGAGGTTTCTGATTGAAACAGAGGCAGATTGTAAAACAAACAAGAAAACACAAAAAATATAATAATAATAATAATAATCTAGAATGAGTTATTTACACTATTTATATTCAGGCTATTTCCTCATTTTTGTTGTTATCACATTTTAACCATTGTGCCATCCAGCCTTCCTTAGGTGTATATTGAACTGGGTAACCTATAGGTAGTTTTGAACTGACCCCTTCATTTAATCTACTGTTCTTCTTCTACTGCTCATATCTAGGAGTATCGCCTAGTTCTTATTTTTATTTAGTACTGCTGTTATTGTGTTATAGTGAAAGACACCTTGTCTAGATAATAGACTCTCCCACCTATTATAAGTAGGAGTCAGTAGGTAGTCGAGGGAGGAGTAAGTTATCAGTGACCACAACTCGATTACTCTGCGTAACACTTATTTACAAGTTCCTAACATTTCTGTACGTTCACCCCATTTAGGACGCATTTAGTTCGACTACAAGTTATATTGTGGAAATAACTCCACAACATATTGCCTGCTGATTTCCACCAATGCTTTGATCTATAAAACAATTTGCTTTAGTGAATTTGGAACCTTAAACCTAACTTGCCTACTGATTAGAGATGCAACTGCTGCTGCTGTCTGATGTTTTGATTGCTGCTGCTGTGGTTGAAGACTTGCTGTCATTTGTCATAGAATGAGTTACTGCCTATCTCTACATCATGACATGTGGCTTTCTCACTCTACATCTTGATGGATGACTCATCACCGGCCTAACAGCCAGCTCATAACTGACTCCTGCTGTTATTATGCCTACATAAGCCCATGACTGGAATTAATGCTCTTCCGGCCCAGTGATACTTGATCTTGAAAGATTTCATTAATTTCTTTATTTCTTTCACTTTTCTTCTTACATGTGTACAGCAAGTGGCCGCTTTGAAGACCTTGTATCTAAACTTTACTGTTGCTTATCAAACACAAGACCTTTCAGGCCCAGATCAAATCAGTTAGAGCTCATTTTGGCAGTCTACTCCTATTATATCATAATAGTGTCAGAGAAATAAAGAAACCAGTGACTGAACAAGAAAACTAGAAAATTCTGATTGAGGCTGTATGACTTGTCATAGGTATTTGTTGAGGAACAAGGCTAAATTTCATAGGAGTATTTTCATCACTGTTGATGCTGGTACAATCTAAAAGGTTAGTGCCACAACCACAAGTTTTCTGGGAATAAAGGGTGGCATGGATCACACAGCATGCAGCGGAGAATTCCATCATCTCGGACAACATAAAATCTTTGGTCTGAAATGTCAGGCTGCAGGTCACAGGGCTCTGTTGGTGAGAAAGAAGATTGATTATTTAACAATATTGAGTTGAGAATATATTTGATGCATTTTCTCTCAAGTACATACCTACATACATACATTCACCGTAAACTTGCTACACTCTACAGGGCTGGATCTAGGCCATAAGAAGCCTTCCACATGCGTATAAAAAAAAAAGATCTTTGGATGATATTTTTTGGTGTAAAACATGAAAGACTTCAACTAAAATGTTGAATGATTTTGGAACTCATTCAATTTACTTCATTAGACATGTATATATATATATATATATATATATATATATATAAAAGGTGAATTTCAACAGTAAAAATTCTCTCAAACATGTTTTTTAAAATTTAGTGCAATTCGTCTACATAAAGATGAGCATATGACAAATAGACAAAATAATAGTAAAATTAGACAAATTTTAGTTGATAGCACCAACTTTTATACAGTTCAAAGAAAGACTCCAAATTCTGGAGGCTGTTGTAGTATAAGAGACGCAGCCAACATTAAATAAAATATTCTTCATATTTCATCTATACTTTTCTTTTAAGCGTCGGTACGTTTCTCACGGAGGAGGCACGGTGCAGTAATGGATAGCGGTGCGGATTGAGAAATCGGAAGAGCCGAGTTCGAATTCCACTCGAATCCATTACATTCACTTACGTGCTAATACCCTTGGGAAAGGTATGAATCCTCTTCCCCCACCTCAGCTATGGGCAAATAGAAGGATAGACTGGGTTCTATAGCCTTGGATGGCAACTAAAGAAATGGCAACCTACTGCAGAAAACGATACCTGACTGACTGACATTTCCGACATCCAGGTTCGAGAGACACACTAAGACCACACATGGACGGATACTAAGCTAACGAACATGCATGTGTTACTTTGACGTTCTTCTCACTGCTTTCTACAATTGATGCTACCACGTCTGTCTTCTACTCTAATAAAACAAATAAGAAAAAGTAACCATCTTTCGTTGATACCACCTATGAAGCACATGATAATTCATTTTAACAGAGTCGAGTTGGGAGTTTATCATGGAGATACTAAACCTATCTATCTCTGAGTTTCACACGTCAACTTCCATGCCTAAATAATGTCAAGACCTAGAAAAGAGTAAGTTTAACGGCTTTCATTTTCAGATACTACTTAAATTAACCAGTCACTCATAAAGGATAAGAAATATCTTTTAATGATGAGGATGATGAGCTGAAAGTGACACAATTTATTGCTCATATTTTAAAAATTGTACCAATATCGGTTGGTTAATACTAATTTTATTGAAAATTGGCTTGCATAATAAAACCTGACACAGTAAAGACCAGTTGTTTTCGGAAAATTGGCGAAATATTTAAGTAATTTTATAATCACATTTTACTTATATAATAATACCAGAAATTATTTACTTCTACATAATAAATGCCGATGTCGGTGTGTCAGTGTGTCACACTTTTTCAATTAAAGGGACACAACTCTCAATAGCTCATCTTCTATATTATTAATGCCAATGCCAGTGCCGCACACTTGTTCAATTAAAGGGATACAACTCTCATTAGCTCATCTTCTATATAATAAAAGCAAATGTCAGTGTGCCTCACTATTTCAATTAAAGGGATACAACTCTCAATAGCTCATCTTCTTCTATATAATAAATGCCAATGTCCGTGTGTTAGTGTGTTACAATTTTCCAATTAAAGGGACACAACTCTCAATAGCTCTTCGTTGAACTTTTAAAAGATAAGCTTAAATATTAATGGAATACTTAAATGCAGCGATCAATTTTGAGTTCTGTAGTTTATTTTGGCTATCGCATATATACCTACCCTACCTATTGTGATGAAAGCCCAATCAAGAGCCCTCCGCAACAGGTAGCTTAAACGCCACCCAGTAGGGCGACTTTTAAGCTAGAATATAATAGTACCAAAAATTATGTTGTTCTGATTTTTTTTATAGCTTATTCAGCTTCGGGCACGAAATGCAGCGTTGTGTAAATAAACATTTACCAAACGTAGCTTAGTATGTTAGAGGCCCAGAAGTTTTTCGTCCAATCAACACGAATGCACACCAGTCAATCCAGTCAGGATAATGTTCTTTGAAATTAACAGACTTCTTAGCACTCGCACAAACACTTCAACATTATTCATCATCTACTGGTCCACGGCACAACGGTGATACAAACGTTCGACGTACCAACTATAAACATCAACACGTTTCAAGCCAACTTAAGTGAAAACCATTTCTCTCTCTCTCTCTCTCTCTCTCTCTCTCTCTCTCTCTCTCTCTCTCTCTCTCTCTCTCTCTCTCTCTCTCTCTCTCTCTCTGTGTACAATGTCCCTTTCAAACATGACAAATCATGACTATCCACAATTTACTGGTTTCTTTCAGCGACAAATTAACCAATTTAATTATGGATTTCTTCAATACCATGCTGTGCTTTATTTCAGCACGCTCTACAAGGAAAATAAATTTTTTTTACTTTTTTTTTTATTGCTACTTCTTTTAAATGTAATTCTGTAATCCTCATTTTTCTCTTACACCACAAACTTAATGACGCTATGTATGTGCATATTAATTAATCTCTATGCTGAGCTCGACTCCATAGATTCAAGAGTGCGTTGCACACACAAGCAACAATCGCACAAATATTCATCAAGCCTTGTGTGATAATTCAACTATACAACTTGGTGATCACAATCTGTGTTCACAGCTGACTAACGCTATAGTACAGTTCAGTGACCTATTTATATATATATATATATATATATATATATTATGAATGTTCATTAATCAAATATTGATGTTTCTTAGAAATATTTTCGTCCTTTATACACGATTAATTCACAGGATGTTCATGCCTATCTCTTTTCTAGAGCAGTACCTTTCATACCTATCTCAATCTATCTATCTCTATCTCTCTATCATAATCTCTTCATATCTATCTCAACCTATTCATATCTATCTATCTATCTATCTATCTATCTATCTATCTATCTATCTATCTCAATATGTTTGTTGGGAACGAGTGAATGTATTTTGTTTTCTTTATCAGAAGGAAAGAAACTACCAGAAGGAATCTTGTCCGGCTGGCGCGTTCCTAACATTCATCCTCAACAATAATAAAATATTTCGCACAATTGAAATATAAACAAGGCCAAGGGTCATTTAAAACAACACAAACATTTACAATTCAAGAAATATTTACAGATATTAATTAGTGATGTGAATGTTTATGTGTTTGTGTTTGTATTATGCAATCGAGCTTATCTGAATGTTTAAGTTTGTTATATTCGTAATTTGTTGCGAAAATTAAAGTCTGATGAATTTTACAAATAAATGTTCGTTCAAAATGGAACGTGAGGGTGTATGTATTTATCTACGTATTGTTTTATGTTATGTCGTCAAAAGTTGTGTACCCTTTAACTGTAAAGTTCGATGTCAGTTCGCTATTTTACTTAGCTGGTAGTGAATGGTGATTATTCAACTTTTAAAAGTAATTTAGAGCCAAAACGTCGTTGAGTCAGGAGTTGATTTCACGCGGGAAAGTTATTATTCTGAGTTGCGTGGAGTCCGTTGGCTTCTTTCTGGGTGTGATGTTCTGACTAACTTAATTACAAGGTTTTCATTGGATTGTTGGTGTACGTGGGTGTGAAAATGGATTGTTCCTATACACAGGGGTACATAGGTAACGTGGGCGATCCCACATGTTCATATCTCTTTCAATCTGTTCATATCTATCTATCTATCTATCTATCTATCTATCTATCTATCTCTTGTTTCTGAATCGTCAATTATTATTTTTTCCAACAAACAATAAATTATAATGTCAATTTTAGTGGATAATAGGGTGCCTCATCGCAAGTGATTACGATAATTTATCTATATTATGACTAACTTTTGTCTCTTGTCAAGTAGCTGTTTTTTGCTTTTAGTATGAACCATAAGGTCAAATGGCAATTTCTACATCTGTATCATGGTAATAAGCGGCAATAAGATGCAGTTGTGACAAGACAGGATTCAGCCAATCTGGTGGAGATATAATTTCGGGCAAACTAACTACTTAATTTCAACCAAACCATGTGGTGGCGCATCACATTTGAGTCTGTGCAAATGAATAGCAAAAAGTTTTTTTTCTTGTATTTGTAGGTAAGAATAATTGTCTGTTTCATATATAGGCATAATTTTAAATTCACCCTGGTTATATTTATAGATGTGTTGTGATACAAAGAGTTTTCTGTTGTCTGGTAATTTGATATTGCTTTTGTGGAGGGAAACCCTGTTGTTTAGTTGTTGGCTGATACTTATATATGACTTCTTGCATTTTGTGCATTTGAGTACATAAATCACATTTCTGGAGTTGCAGTTTAAATTTTTATTTATTATGAATGTCGTTTTGGGGTTTTCAAAAGTGTAGGAGTTTCCTTCTATAATGATGTCACAAACCCCACATCTTTTTTTTGTTGCATTTTGTGACCCCCTGTATTGTGTGTTGGTTAAATTTGGATGAGGTTAATATGTGTTTCAGGTTTTTAGATTGGCGTTTCCTTTTAATTATTTTGGTTGATTTTAGTATAATTTTCAGTTTGTCATTCTTGCTAAGTAGGTCTAGATTTTTGTAATTTCTGTGAATAGTTCTGGATTGTTCTTGTTGTATGTTGAGACATATGCTAGAATTTGTTCGACGTTACGTTTATTTGGCTTTCGTAGTTGGTCTAAAAGAAATTTTTTTGCGGGTTCAAAACCTTTGTTTATTAGTGTTGTGTGGTAGCCTCGTTTTTTAGAGTTCTATGTAGTTCTTCTAGACGGGTTTTTCGGAGGTGTTTGTCAGTCACTGTTGTACAAAGACTACGTGCTAGAGAATAGGGGATGGATTTCAGGCAGCTTTTTGGGTTATGGTTCTTGAAATTAAGATATTGTTGGGTGTCTAGGTTTGTAGTAGATGTCTGTGATTATGTGGTTGTTTTTTTATTTCTAATGAGTATATCTAAAAATTAGGTACCTCCAATAATTCGCTAAAAATCAGTATAGCATAATGATAAAAGGCCCCAAACTTAATAAAAACAAAGTTATATCGTCAAACTGTTTATGTTATTATTAAGAGGAAAGAACAAAGTATTTTTTAATTATTTAAAAAAAAAATTCCTTTTTTCTAACACGTTCTAAATTTGGGTAAAAAATCTCGTTTTCTTTTTTGTCAACTTTGTACTACTTGTGGTAATGATCATTTTAGTGTAGCAATTTCTGGGGGAAAACCCATTAATTTGAAAATTCTTGCAAAAATCAAATATTTCTCTGATTTTGATGAAACTTTCAGGACTTATTAAAAAGTAAATGATTTTATTTTTGAAATTTTTATTTTTAGAAAATCTTGCTAAAAATATTTTTTTTACATCTGTTACTCCGCCCCATAACTTAATTTTATGAAATTTTATAGAATTTCAAACAGTTCACGAAATGTTTTATATAAGCAGGACTCCTTGGAGAAAGTAAATCATCATTTGTTTTTTTCACAACTACTGCCTACTTTAAAAACATCTGCTCCAAATCATAAAATAAAAACTGCAATAGAACTATCTAATTATCTAATTATAAGGTAACCAAAAAAAGTTCTGTCCGTTTTTAAAGGAAAAAAGAAAACGCTTCACAGTATGTGTAACTTATATTTAGTCTTCGAAGTAATCGCCATCGGCATCCAGCACCTTCTGCCAACGTGTCTCCAGCTGTTCAATGCCTTTGCGGTAGAACTCCGGGGGCGGGGGGACGCAAAGAAGTCCGTGGGGGCTTTGCGCAAGTCTGCTTCATTGGTAAAGGATTTCCCACGAAGATGATTATCCAGGGAGTGGAACAGGTGGTAATCGGATGGCGCAAGGTCAGGTGAATAAGGTGGATGGCACAAAGTCTCCCACCCAAGTTGCTGTATGGTATCCCTGATCACTCGCGTGACATGCTGCCTGGCGTTGTCATGGGGGAAAAACACACCTTTGCGATTCACCAGTGCTGGCTCCTTCTGGTGCAATGCCTGTTGCACACGTTTCAATTGCTTCGAGTATAGGTCTCCAGTGACCGTTTGGCCCGTTGGTAGCAGTTCATAATGAACCACTTGACGACCTGTCCACCAGACACAAAGCATAATCTTGCGTGGGTGCATAGGCGGTCTTGCGGTGTGAGGGACAGCATCCTGAGGAGACAACCAATGTCTGGAACGCTTGGGAGTTTCGTACAGAACCCACTTTTCATCACTGGTAAGCACTCGATTGAATAAGGATGCGGTACGGTGGCGAGAAAGCAGCGATACGCAGGCTGTCACTCGTTGTCACTTGTAGACCTCCAACAGCGTTTGCACAACCCACTTGCTCAGTTTGTACGTCTTACCTAGGCGGTGCAAGTGAAGTCTAACTGTTTCATCGGAAACGTTGAACTGTCTTGCAAGTTCACCACACGTTAGACTACTGTCCTCTTCAGTGGCCGCCTTCAGGACTCCGCCATTCAAGACCTGTGGTCGTCCACTGCGATGCTCATCATGGAGAGACAAATCTCCCGACTTGAATTTTCGAAACCAACGCCTTGCAGTACGTTCATCCACAGCACTATCCCCAAACGCTTGACATATGCGGCGACTTGATGCAGCTGCTGATAAGCCCACTTTGAAGTCGTAAAGCAAACAGCCCCGAACGAGATCTCTAGACACTTCCATCCTTCTCACAGCTGTCCGGCTTATAACTGATGACCGGGCACGGTGCGTATGTTTTTTATAACGTCTGATGGAACTTCCGGCTGTCCGAATTTGAAAACAATTGCTACACGCATTTCGTATATATTTCAACTTCATTCAATGACTAATCAAAAAACGGACAGAACTTTTTTGGTTACCTTGTAGATAGGCTTTTATTTGCTTTTATAAATAATATACATTAAGGACATTATTTTCTTAAGAAAAAAATTTTCGATGAATAAAGAATTTTTAGAAGAAATGTTTGCATTTAAAAAAAAATTTTTTTTAAATTTAAAAAAAATGTTTTAAAAATCTTCTAGAGTATGGGGTAATTTATTAAGTTTTTAAGTGAAGACCATATTTATTAAGCGAAAGTTAAAAGCTTAATTCAAATCATGCTACCAAAACTTTTTATCATAATTAAAGATATTTTTTGTCCGTCAAAATGTTAGATTTTTTTAGTATGGTATCTCTTAAGTGATATTATGGCTAAAAGGTCACGTGTTTCAAGGCTTGTCTCCCCTTAGAGAAAGCCCATTAACATATAAAGGTATTCGGCTTATCTCACTCTTAGTTATTAAATTAAAAATTAAATTGAGATAATAAAATGATCTCATTTATTAATTTAAACAATTAATAACAGATAATTTAATTATTAATATAATAATAATTTTATTCATTATTATCTCAGTTATCAAATTAAAAATGTAATAACTTAATGTAATATTAATAATTAATAAAATTATTTATCATTATCTTAGCTATTAAATAATGAAATACCATTATAGAGGTAACTGAATGTAAGAAATTTTTATAGTATTTAAATTATTATAAGAAACAACAAAAAAAAACGTTCTTACTTAGAATTCATAAAAATATGTCAATTTTGGTGCACCATACTAAACCTGTCAACACATTCAGCTATCAAATTTTCGATGGAGACGTGAAAATAACAATAAACGGAGGTCGATAAATTTTTGTCTAGAAAATTTTATGCTAAGTGATATTTGTTTCAGAACAGATTAATTTAACTTTAAATTTGCTAATTTTACGAAAGTAACGTTTCAGAAATGTATATCTTATTATAGTGGGATTTTCAAAACGAAAAAATAAATTTTGTGTACATTTCTCTAAAAAAAGTTAAAAATGGCCGTGATAGACTACCCACAATGCACCACTGACCCATATATATAAATAACCAAGAAAAATAACAGCACTCGTGGCCCGACGATTGCATCTAGCATGAAACAGACTGTCGCCTCTAAGTGTTGACTTCTATGTTCACTTTTATATATATATATATATATATATATATATATATGTGTGTGTGTGTGTGTGTGTGTGTGTGTGTGTGTGTGTGTGTGTGTGTGTGTGTGTGTAAAAAAGGTTCAAACACTAATATTCCATGGTATGTATATGTGTGTGTATTAATCATATCAATGGAAATGTTCTGTATGTTTGTAATGTAGTTTTGAAAATTTTTGTACGTACGTGCATGTGTGAATATGCTTTTAACGCCTGACCGCCCATGGTCGAGACGAGAATCCTTCAAGGTTACCTCTTAGGCGAATGAAGAAATGAGAGAGAGACAGCAAGCTCGTGTCTGCTATTTATAATTGATGTAACCATATGACAGGCTCACAGAAAATTGGCGGGAAACTTGACTTGGTCACACGCTGGAAAAATATTTGTACGTGGGTGGATTGCAACGCCCACTTGTGTGTTTATTGACCAATTAGAAGCTGATATTTCCTGAAAATATGTACTAAGTTGAGTAGGCTCTCTGATCCACATTTTCACAAAACTGTACAAAATTCAACATTGATAAGAAAGTGGTAGCGCGATGCTAAAAGCATGAAACCGGAAGAGAGTTCACAAACGAGAAGTGCGAGAAAAGAAATACTGTTAGCACGGAACTTACGATTACATCTAGCTAATTCAACCGTGAATTGATGAGACTGTGGAATCTTCCACAACAACTAGTTTACCCTGCTGGGAAATGCACTCTTCCACCAACATCATGCTTTCATAGAAAATAATTAACAAGCATTCATTGGTTAATCACCTTCAATCTAGTTTGCTGATTGGTCAGTTTCGACCAATCAAATCACTCCCACGCGACAGATCTATTTTAGCGCCAATTTAGACGGACCCTGTCATGTGAGACAACATACTATAAAACCAAACACGAGTGAATCTCGCCCCCTCTCTCTTTTGTCACGCTCCCTCTTGGTTCTTACTCGCGCGTCTCAACACCGCTACCTAAATGTGACTCTAAAAGAACTCCCGTCTTGACTAATGCAGTAAGACGTAAAAGAATTTTACATCATTTTATGCAAGTATAATTCTGAACTTTTCCAATACACAATTCCAAACATTCAACATATACTCAATCTTCTAAATTACAATTTAATAATCAACTTATTCGTTATGAGCTTAGGTACAAATATTACCTGTTCTAAGAGACACAACTCTGTCTAACCTTTCAGTTTACATACATGTATATCAAATACTTAATAAATTCAATTGTTATGATTTTAAAAAAAAATTTTTTTTTTGAAAACATAACAATTGAATTTATTAAGTATTTGATGTACATGTAAGTAAGGGAGCGTGACGAAAGAGAGAAGTTGAAGAGAGAGAGAAACACTCGTGTTTGGTTTTATAGTATGTTGCCTCACGTGACAGGCTCCGACTGAATTGGCGCTAAAAATAGATCTTCGCTTGAGTTAAAAGAAAGACAAAAAAACTAAGTTTTGGCTGTTGTCAAGTTTATGTTTTTGCTTTTGATGTAAAACCATGATGAGATCGAATGGTATTTTAAATCGGTCGAAACTTTTAGCGATAAAAAGGAATTTAATGCTACATGTCAAATGCAAACGTCTGTTGTCGATAAGCAAATGTATGTGTAGATTTCTCATTGTTTGCGTCCAGGTTAATTCTTTTTAATTTTAATTTTTAAGTCTTCCGATAGTTTGTACCGTGAACCAAGATCTGAGTGCGCGTGTCATTCGGTGCAGACAAGTGTTTCATAATTTTTTCTTTTAACGCCTTTAAAGAGTAGAATTAACAATGGCTATTTGTTCTCCCACATACGGGGCTCTAAAATAAATGTCAACCTGACAGAGAATAAGATTTATTAATGTAAAATAATAAAAAAAATAAAATATATATATATATCGTTTTCTAACATAAATCCGACCGTCTGAGATTTTTATACGTTGGCTCAATGAATACTTTTAGGAAAGAAAAAAGAAAAAGAAAATCGTTGATGAGTCATATTGCCTACGACAGCAGTGGCGTAGCTAGGTGGGGGCGGAGGGGCCGTCCGCCCAGGGCGGCACTTTTGGTCCGTGGTGAGCTTACAGAAAAGAAAAAAAATTAATAGCATTATTTCAATAATTTTTGCCAAAAAAGCAGCAATAAGGTTCAAATGAAGCCAATTTGTCTATGATCTGGCTGGTTCAAAGTCAGCCAGCCAGGAATAAAAATTGTTTCTCCAAAACGCGCTGTCAGCTGGTGGGGAGAAACCCCACTTACAAAACGTGAGCAAAAGGTGTGAAAAAAAAGATGAACATTTTTAAAGGACTTGATGTGAGGTTAAAATTAGTGGATTTTTAGTGAATCCAGTTTATTCACATCTATGTGAGAAGTCCAGATTTTGGCGTCGATTTAGAAAAAATGAAGTAAGGTTTATAGGTACCTTCATGAGATCGCCAGAAAATGAGCCCATAGCATGATAAAAATGGCCTTAAACTGGACGAAAATAATTTTTATTTGTCTAACTGTTTATGCTATAATCAAGAGGAAAGATCAAAGTATTTTTTGATTATTTTTTAACTTTTTTTTTATCATTTCGAGCATGTCCAAAATTCTCGTTTAAAATCATGTTTTTTTTTTTTTCGGAAAAAATCGATCGTCAGTCATTTTTTTTCAATTTTTAAAATTTTATAAACAAAAGTTAATTTTTCCGAATATGGCTTCATAACATACGGGCATTAGATTCTGAAAAATGGATAAAAATATTACAAATTGATTGGTGTGCGAATAATTTCGTCGTTGACTGTATATATATATATATATATATATATATATATATATATATATATATATATATATATATATGGCTATTTTTGTAGTGATTTTATAACATATTTATGTTATAATATCTAAATAAATGATTATATATATATATATATATATATATATATATATATATATATATATATATATATATATATATATATATATATATATTAACTTTATGGGGTTGTACATTGTAATATTGTTTTCCTTCTGGGGAGAGGCGACAAAATTGTACGCCACTGTACGACAGTCATGGACAAACTACGGTCGGCGGGCCACAGACGGCCCGATTGGTTTTCTGAATGACACATCTAAAGTTTATGAGGAAAATATCGTTTATTTATTTTTAAATGTTTTTTGCTCCCTTTCATTCTTATTCGTTCATTCACACACTCTCTCATGCATAGCAACATACATATACAACGATTAAGTGCAACGTTCCTTGAATTTTGTTTGTAACTTTCCGTTGAAGGTAATGTCTATTGGCGATATTCACCAAGGAAGATCATATGTGTATAACAACTTTCGCTTAAGAAAAAACAAGAAGAAAAACGTCAATGATAATTATTTTTCTCTAGAGAATAAATATACTTCTTCTATTACAAATATTTTTGTATTTTCAAATGAATAAAATAAGAGACAAATCACATGCAGCAACTTGTGTTAATCACTCTGTCACCAGGGATAAGTTTGTAAAGGGAGTGAGTAATGGAAGAAAGGTTTATTCACCCATTTGTATTTCCCCCGTTATAGGCATTATTATATCCATGATATATTAACACCGTATTTCAATAACAGAACGGAATATCTGAAAGGAAAAGGAACATCAAACATGCTTTGTTCTCATAGAAATTTTTATACCACGAATACATACACAAAACTATATATACATATTTACATGTATCCTACATAGAGAAATATATTATATATCTACACAGCAAGCGGAGTGTAAGGAGAAACATAAAGTAAAGGTTTTACATATAATATGGAGATTCTTCTGTGTTTCTGGAGAAGCCGTGTTTAGGACTCCAGGTTTAAACGGCCGGATTTATCTACTATGTCCCATGCTAGGACATATTTCACAAACGGGAAACAGTGAGTTTGGGGTTTTCCTAAATTGAGGACTGCGAGCTAGAGTTTCTTTCTATATCCGGGGAAGATATATTCACAAAGGGAAACGGCATCATGGACTTGTAAACTGTAGCATTTTCTGGAGGAAGTAGATTTAGCCTCAGCCCCGGCCGCTCGGTTTGGCTGCTGTAAACAAACTGAATGACTGGCCACATTCGTTACTGTATGAAGTGACATCATTAAGTGACCATCACGTGACTCACGTGTCTTAACTCGACCAAAAGGAGATAATCGCTTTTCGTATCCCTTAAAGGTTATACCAAGACTTTAGTTATATCTTTAATTATAGAAGGAATCTTTTCTCCAAAGAAAAAAATCGACTTATGCGCATACTCTTTTGTTTGGAAAATGGTTGCAGTATCTATAATGAAAACTAACACTGATTTTTTTTAGTATGAGCCTTGGGGTGTACTATACTACATTTGGCCCACTTTTCGAGAAAGGCAGAATGATAAGGATCTAAAAGGGAAAGCAATTTTTGGCTGCCACCTTAGAAGCATACGTAATTAACGGAAACCTGTTGTCAGAACTCTGTTTTATAAAATATAAGTTGTATTACGTCCCCGTGACACCAGTGGTTTGAAATTGCCAAAACTACCTTCGTTTTGTGATTTTTTTAGTCTTTGGATTAGGTGGGTGTACCTTTTTTTCAAAGTGTTGTTTATTTTTTCGAGGATTGTTTTAAAATCCTTCAAGACCATAAGCTGAAATCGTCCTGAGAGTTCGTTCCAGCCAGCGGACGCGAGACACCCCGCTTGACTATCTGTCGACAAGAAACTTCGACATCAGCCTTGTGCCAAACTTTACCAAGTCAGCAAAACGAACTTTACCAAGTCAACAAAGTGTCACGTCCGATTAGAAGCGGGTTGGGCCGATCATTTTCTGCATGCGAATTCTTAGACTGTTAACCAACTGTTGTACGAAGGACCTTATATAAAACTAGTATTTATTTTTGTATTCGAGTGTCATTTTCTTCTTTGCGTCTTCACCCTACCTGGACCAGTCCAATACGAGGATACTGGCGACAATTCCATCTCGGCCGCCTTATGATTAAAGCAAATCACAACGTGGAATAAAGTCGGACCTGGATCGAAGTGATCACCCCCATCGATCACCAGAAGATATTGGACGTCTTGGACGACCGGGAGAAATATAGTTTTAAGGTATGCTATATTTATGGGATAAAGTGCTCAATATCAGAGATAGAGCGTATGTAAATATAAACGTGAACATTGGAGTCAATACTCACAGAAGGCGCACAAAATCAATTTTATATGCAAGCCATCTTATAAAATATTGTATTTTAATGATTGTCTTAAAGTTTTTGTGGAGAATTACCTCGTAGGTCTAAGAGGGCTAGAGTAGCATAGCCTATATGTACGGGCAAATTGCTAGCTATGCAGACTCTCCGAGCACCGGCGCTGGAATTATGAGGCGCATGCATCAATGAGTCAGATCGAGACTGGCAGCATGCTCAATATGCAAATTCTCTGGCTCGGCAAAAACGTATAAAAAGGCGAGTCCGTGTTGAGTCGGGAGAAAGACTTTTGTGCGTTCATCGTAATTCACGTCACTGCGTACTGAACCAGAATTCGTTGCAAGAGTGTTTCTAGTGTCTGTGCTACTGGATCCCATCTTTTCTGCTAATAATGTTGTAGGAGGCACGGTGGAGTAATGGATAGCGGCTTGGAGTTCGAATTCCAGTCGAATCCATTACATTCACTTACGTCGTGCTAATAGTTTTGGGAAACGTATGAATCCTCTTCTTCTCTCCCAGCTATGGGTAAAATAGCAGGACTGACCGGGTTCTATAGCCTTGGATGGCAACTGGTCTACCACAGAAAGAAATGGCAACCAACTGCGGGAAAAAATCTGCCTCATCAGTCATGTATCAAAAGATACATGATCGCCTAAGCGTGTATTACGCATGGCACATAAATGACTGAATAATGTTGTAACCTAGAGGAGGTTACTGAATAGAATAATCACATGATGTTGATAATGAACGATAATACTTAGGACAAGAACAACACATATAAGATTAGAAGAAGTAGTCAACTGCTAGAAGTGAGTCAAGTGAATTCCACAATGAATCTCCAACTACAGATCAACATACAGTATTTGTAAAACTAATTTAAATTGTCTGGAAGGAGTTTTTTTAAATCGCTGATTTTATCCATCTGTCAGCCCAATGTAATTCTGTTTATTAAAAAAATATTTCAAAAACAAAATATGCTTTACTGAAAGTCTATTTGAGTAATATTAGTTGATTTAAAGTTTAATTAATTGATTTGAAGCAAATATTACTTATTCAAAAATATCGCAGAAATGCATTTTTTAACATTTTTACCAAACCAACGCAATGAGCTTGTCTTCAAGTGTAGACACAAAAATCGTTTCAAAATTCTCAAATAACATCTATTTTGGAGAAAATTTGGATATTCTGTATCATAGTTGCCTTTCTCCCTACTGTGACACTATTTAGCTATGGTAATTGGCTAACTAATTAATCATAGAAATTAAAAACGGGAAATACTTAGGCGAGAAAGAGATATATCGAAAGACAGACCGAGCGACAATTTAAAAAAAAAAAGATGGGAAAAGATTTTATTTTATGTACGAAGAAAGATACGCTTCTCAAAAGACAGAAAATCCGTAAGAGAAAGCGGGATTTAAGATTCTGTCAAAATTAATTAACGTCATGACAAGTGAGTGACGCGCCAAGGGAAACAGAATTCGGGAAAAAATGACAAAGCCAACCACACATGGCGGGCATAAAAAATTTCGGTTCCGGTCAACTGCATACAGGTAGAGAAAGTCGATATTAGTTATCTTTCAGAGATACTATTTGATTTTTAATTCTTGGTCCAGACAAAGAGAGCCATCTGGCATATGTACGGACCTTGGCATGAGAAAGGAGTCACGTAAAAAAAAATTATTATTATTACTTATTCAAACTGTTGACGACAGACACAGCGTCACCAAAAGTGAGCATCTGGTGATACGAGAATTTTAAGACATGAGAAAAATAAAGAATTTGATTCTCAGGTAAACACGACCACCCAGTTAAAGTTAACTAGCGGAGAAACCAGGTGTCGGGTTTTGACAGTGATTAATGAGTCGGTAGAGATTCTGCTAAGTGGATCCAGGACCAGATTGACCGGGACACAGGCTGGTGGCAGCGACAAAGAGCCAACCCCAAAACGCTGGTGGAAGAACCCTTACAGCTTCGTGCCGCAACTGGGAATTGACCACGGGCCGACAGCGCGGTGTCACATATTGGCGACGTGACCAGTGGACGTCACATATTGGCGCTGCGGCCACCGCGACCACGCCAGTGGGCGTCGCATATTGGTGCCGTGGTAAACCAGGATTCGAACGCCAGTGGGTGTCACATTTTGCCGCTGCGACGATCGGTGTGAGGCACATGTTGGTACCGTATACAAGACCTCGACCCTAACCGAAACCGGCAGTGTCACATATTGGTGCCGCGACAAAGACATCGACCACGACCCTAAACGAAGCCGGCGGTGTCACATATTGGAGTCGTGACGAAGATATCGATCCTAACCAGACAGCCAGTGTCACACTACCTACTTACCCTCGTATTTATTCTTAAAGAACTAAAATTGATTAGAGATATCTTGGAATAACGGCCGTCCTTGAGATATTGTGTAATCTTCGCATTTATGCTCAACTGCACAATTCCGTAAGGCTAGACGCTTTGGTCCTGAAAAATGTCCTCTCTATTTAAGGCTACTCTGGATTGGTAAGACTGGCCCGATTTTTGCTAAGCAAATCTCAACCACTATTCCGCAGTGTTATTTTTCAGCGAATCCACGAGTAATGGTCGCGTCTTGACCAATGCCAAGTTCCATTATTGATTCTTTTAAATGCCAGTACGACGCTGACTGCATGAATCGGGCCACTCAACTTCTTGAGACAAGAATGTCCCAGCATGTTCCGGTATTCATTAGAAGAGGTCAGCTTCGAAATAATTTTCATTAGTCTGTTGTGTCATCCGGGTAGATAATTGCAGAACATCTTCGAACCACTGCCCTGTGGAACCAACTCCCAAGAGGATGTTTCTTCGATCACTACAATCTTAACCTGTTCAAGTCTAGAGTTAAGTGTCATCTTTCTCTTAAACTGCCTCTTAATGTAACTGTAGTCAGTTTCTCTTGGCTTGTAATAAAGTTCCCTAATTCATTTCCCTTCAACCAACAGAGTAGCGTAAGTCAATCAACGCAACAACACATGTCCTCTGTTCACTGCAGCCGTCACACTTCACCCAGTCTCCTCTTTAAGCACATTCTATAGATTGAGTGGTAGTTAAAATTTGCATGTTTTCAAAGAGATTCTCGGGAAAGTCTATCCGACTCCGAGATCTGTATTAAATATACGACACGTGAAGCCGCTATTTTCTTTTTGGGAATATTTTACATGCGAGATGGGCACCTCGTGGCGGTGTAATGGTTAGCAAGCTTGTCTCGCTAGAACATTTACTATTGAGTAGTGAATTCGATCCTCACTAGGTGCCCCATAATTTCGGCCTTGTGCCGCATCTAAGCTACGCTCGGAAAATCACAATTTTACATGCGAGATACGCCCGAATCCGTTTTCTTCCCGGGGGTAAGCCATGTTCTCTAGGGTTTTATTTTATTTCATACACACGAACAAAAACAGTTACTCACGACAAAGATGCATTTTTGTTTCGATGCAGAAGAGCGTCGAAAAAAACTTCCAGTATAAATGTTCTCTTCCAGCTAAAATAAGCCTAAGGATTCGTAGATATCCAAGAAAATTGGATGTTATTTATCAGATTTTTTAATAAATAAATAAAAGTAAAGCTGAGCAGTTAAGCCTCCTTAGCGTTTGTTTTTATGAATTCAGAATCGCAGCAATATATTCTATTAGTAACAGCCGACATTTTCTTTTCGCACAGTAAATACTCCAGCGTCTCCTCTGAAATCCCGCTTCGTCTTTTATGATTTTATTCCATGCATTAATGGGATGACTGCAGCTGCGTGAGACGTGCCATTTGGCTCTCACAACAGCTCACTAACATTCAAGAAAATAAATTACACATAATATATGGGGTAATGACAGATGCAGCAACAGGCCGTCTGTCGAAGACATTTAAAATCAGCTTCCTCTGTTGTGGACTCGGGCCTTCGTAGAGGCTATTATTTTACAAATAATTGACTTTATAAATAAACTTTACACCTCAACGCAGCGGACATTTTCTCCAAATATGCCAGTCGGGACAAATCGTCGAAAGTGGGTTCAAAGTTTAATTCCTAAGTCTGTTCAGAAACAGTTTTGCACTATAATTTCAAATTAACCTAATATTGATTCCCCTCTGAATCGAACCTGTTGCTACTTAGACTGAAATAATGATTTTATTGGTTTAAATTAGGTGCCACCCAAAGTGGTCAATATTGACTCCTGGTTGTCGATGGGACTAACTAGGGGTGTGGTGGTGGTGGTGGTGGTGGGCAATAAATGCCTGAGGGTATCAAAAGTAGTTCGATAAATGCTTGACACTTAAAAGGAGTTCGATTAATAAATCGCGGCGACTTTTCAATCAAGTATCAATGCTTCTTCTCATCAAACACATTCTTGCTACTAATGATATCAACCAAATCAATAAAAATATATATTATCGATTTTAAGGTGTTTATTATTACCTATCTTAGGTATCTATCATTTATGAATTTCTTCTTCTTCTTCTTCATCTTCTTCTTCTTCTTCTTCTTCTTCTTCTTCTTCTTATTATTATTATTATTATTATTATTATTATTATTATTATATTTCCTTTGATTTCTGATGTGTACTCATTTCTTTCCGGGTCCCGCCCAGGGACCTAAGGTTAGAAATGGCATCATGACATTTTCCACTTGGAAAAAAAATTACATAGACAAAGACCTTCGTAAAGTGTGGACTGTACTCGTGAGAACAATCTTTTGTATTTCTTTAAGGCATGGACTTCCAGAGATTCCTTCAACTGGAATCTTTTCCAACCAATCTGAGGGCTCCAATTACAACGGGGATTGTTGATGTTCCACATTTTTGAGATTTCGATTTCAAGGTCCTTGTATTTTGATAGCTTTTTGAAGATCTTCAAAGATACATTGCAGTCTGCAGGGACTGCCATATCAATAAGGAGGCACCTTTTTGTGTGCGATCTCTAATAACAATGTCTGGGCGATTAGCTTTGATTGTTCTGTCTGTGTATATTGTGTAGTCCCATAAAATTGTAACAGGTCCTATCTCCGTAACCGGGTCTGAGTGGCGTTCATACCACTTTCTTTCAGTTTCCTTCCCGTAGAAGTTACAGATTTTCCAGTGCAGATATTGGCCAACTCAGTCATGCCAGGTTTTATATTCAGTTGGTGGTGTTTCTGGGTAATTATCAAAGAACCTGCATTTTGGGCTGACACTATATTTTAGTATGTGTGCTTGATAATTTCTGGTTAACAAGCACTGATCCTGTGCAGCAAGGAAAACCTTCGTTTTCAGCTTTTAACCCTGCACTACGTAACCACTGATGGGTACGAGGCTTGTCTACATCAGCTTCTTTGGTACTGGTAGAGTATTGGCCATGAAGCGGTTTATCTTGGCATTGTTGCAGACTGGTGAATGTATTTTAAGTTATCAGAAGGATTTTCGGTGTCGGTGTTCTAAAACATTCGTCCACAACAAATTAAAGAAGAATATTGGAAACAAATCAGGCAAGAAAATTGAAAGTGAAGACAAACATTAAAAGTGCAACAATAACATTGGTTTATACAATTCACAAATACAATTGGGTTGAATATTTATGAATAAATGAGGATAGATGAATTAGGTTGTGTAGAATATTATTGTGGATGTTTCAGGGTGTTTGAAATTGTTATTAAGATTTGTTCATAAAATTAAACTAAGTGTTTAGTTATGTACGAAATTGTCCTTTGTGCGAGTTCAATTAATAGTGCGTGTGCGTGAAATTGTTTGAGTTATTGTTCAGAATTGGTAGGAGTTGCGTACCTTTAGTTGTTTGGAAGTTTGATTGATTGTTCACTAATACTTATTAGGTAGTGAGTAAATATCACTTTTTAAGTATTGTAAGTGATTGCTAGAAAGTGTTCCTGAGAGAGAGAGAGAGAGAGAGAGAGAGAGAGAGAGAGAGAGAGAGAGAGAGAGAGAGAGAGAGAGAGAGAGAGAGAGAGAGAGAGAGAGAGAGAGAGAGAGTGTGTGTGTGTGTGTGTGTGTGTGTGTGTGTGTGTGTGTGTGTGTGTGTGTGTGTGTTTGTGGTTTTGTTGGTCAAGGTTTTGACTTGCGTGGATTAGTTTGGCATCTCTCCGGGGGTGAAAGTCTGACAGTTTGAGGCGACTCAGAAACGCGGAGGTAAAGGCAGCCGGCACGACATGGGCCGAGCTGAAGAGGATCGCCCGGAACCGCGTCCGTTGGAGAGGTGTTGTTGCGTCCCTATGTTCCCTAAGGAATCAAGATGCATAGTAGTTGTAATGTAGTAGTAGTGAACTGAACATTTGCCTATTTTTAGTCTCTCGTATAAATCGGATTTATATCTAACTTTTGGTGCTCTCGTTTTTACTTTAAACCTTCTAAAGCTTATCTTTTTGCCCTTTTCTTTATATAATAATATTAACATGCGATTCTGCACCTATGTCTATCGGTTTTATTCTTTTGACACGAGTTTAAAAGGGACTCAAGTTTACCTTTGTCATCCTAGTGGACATATATCTGCCTATTTTTATTATTTATTATTCGATCGAGCTATTTCGGACCTTTATGAATCTATTACGCCATCCATCACAGTCCTGCATCAAGTTCGGAATGTCATGAAGTGTTATGACCATTCAGCCACAGAGGATGTCCAGTTTAGTAAAGCTTGAATTACAGCTTTTAAACACACAACATATATATATATATATATATATATATATATATATATAGCAAAAAATCTATATTACACAGCAAAAAATCTATATATATCTTGATGATTAGTAGGGATAATTTCAAGAAGAATATAAATCCAAAGAGAGCTCAATATAAGAACAGAGCAATATAATAATGGATACAGAATTCTTAAAAATCCATTCGGTCAAGTGATAATTTATTTCGTGGTCTCAGGCGTCCATCTCTTCAGACCAATTTTACATAAATAAATGTACTTCAATTTATTCTGGCGCAAAGAAAAGAAAAAAGAAAAAGAGGAGAGAGAGAGAGAGAAAAGAGAAAGTTTTAATATTAAAAGGGAAAAGAAAGAAATAAAAAAATAAAGAAAGAAAGAAAGACAGAGATTTCAATATAAGTTTTTTTAGGGGGAAGAGAAAGAGAGATAGACATGGGGAGGGGAAAGGGAAAAAGAGTTGAGAGAGGGAAAGAAAGGAATTAAGCCAGTCGACAGGGTAATCCAGAAAATATTTTTAAAGTAAAGAAATAGAACGGGGGAAGGGAGTGATCATATTCAAAATAGATACATTGAAATTGTCTCGTCATTTTAAGCAGCGAAATGTTCTCATCGCATTATAACCGTCAAAATTATAAACCGATAATAATAATAATAATAATAATAATAATAATAATAATAATAATAATAATAATATCATTAAAATATAAAGAAATAACATCAATTTAAAAAAATGAAATTCTTTAAAAAAATTTAAATAAAAAACTGGAAAAATTTTGACTAAATTAATAAAGAGATAAGTAAAGGACCATTTTAAACAACTTCTTTCCTTTTTATGTTTCATGTCCTTTCTAACACTTCGTCCCCAGCCCCTCAAGCTCCGGCGTCTTCCTCTTTGGGTTGAGGTGTCCACTCTGTCCGAACCGAACTTAGGAGTAACTGGCCGTACGCTCGCTAGGTACCCGTAGATTATTTCGACCGGTCAACTGGTCAAGTCCCGCTCGCTGCCCACGCTGTGTCAGCTTTTAGATCCAGTAAGAGGGGGGTTGTCCATACGTTCACGGTCGACTGGGGATGTGGACACGACTGTGAGAGTTGTCGCTAGGAAGATTAGATTGTGGCAAAATAAAACTAAAAAAGAAATAATATCTGCAGAAGCCGGACAACGATGGGGGAAATATTGGCGTCGTTTATATAAGAAAATAACATCAGAACATAGGTTACAGGGAGAATAAAAACATTTAACATAAATGAAAAAAAAAGAGAAGATGCATGCAGCGAATTCCCAACAGAGAGAGGGTTTGTGTGTGATAAACGCGTATTGAATCGCCTGGGGTAGGTTTATGACTAATAGTCCAGTCTCATACAGACTTCTCATCGGTAAACTAACATCTTAACACACACTATTTCCCTTTCCAGTCAATAAAAGTTATATTTGCGTGTGTGCATTCATGTGTGTGTGTGTGTGTGTGTGTGTGTGTGTGTGTGTGTGTGTGTGTGTGTGTGTGTGTGTGTGCCTCCCTCTGTTACATTCCCTCCCTTACCCATCTGTCATTCACTGGTAAATGACACATGAGTCTTCATGTCACCAAAATGCAAGAAACCCTATCCCAACATGTTATTTATGATGGGCTACTTGGAACACCCATCAAGTCGCCGATTCCCACCCAAACACAAAAGAGTTTTTTTTAATTTTTTTTTTTTTTTAGCATGCAAAGGTAAAGTCCCCAGTCCTCTATAGAGCTCATTAGACCCATTTACATTTTCATGGTACCGAAGATACGTATGTAAAAGTTCACGGGTTTAGGCAATCTTATGTAATGGAACCGTTTCACCTAGTTCATTGGTTCGTATGTGCTTTTTATTTCCAGTTCAAAGATAGTCACAACAATTATCACAATCGTTTCTTATTTTTATTTCTTTTTAAGATATTCACAAAATAATCACAAATTTTTTTTTTCAGTCTCATCACTATGATAATAAAAAAAATTAAAAGAACCAAAAAAAAAAATAAATTCAAAAAAATTTTTTTTCAGTTCGAAGATAGTCACAACAATTATCGCGATCGTTTCTTCTTTTCAGAGATATTCACGCAAAAAAAAATTCAATTTTATTTCGTGGATCTGTCCGTCCGGTCTTGTCTCGCCTTCACAACAGGCTTTGCCGGATCTCTCGGAGGTTCAAGTTCCTCCACGACAATCGCGGATTCTTTTTCAATGCCTGTTAGGGGTTCCGATGCACCCTGGTCAGACCCACCTTGGTAAAGTGTGCACTAACCGGAATCCCCTCCTCACTCCTGCACTCCCCTGCCAGTTTATTCTGCCCGGTCGACGATACCGTACGTCTCTTCATCCACCACCAAACTAGCAAGGCCACGACTATTATTAGTATAATTCCCACAACGGTCGGCCAGGTTATTATATCAACAAAGTTCTCTCTCCAGCCCGAATTTTATATACCCAACTTATCTAACTGTGACTTCAATCGTCCAAGATCAATCTTATCGATTGGCTTTAACAACGCTGTCATCTTTTCTAGGGACATCTTAGGAATCTCTCTTATAATAGGCTCCCACAATTCCGTCCATCCACTGGCATTCGTTCCTACCAGCTCTAATAAAGCCTCATTCTCCTCAAATGTCTCTTCTGCCCGGTAGTAGGGGGGTAAGGAGGTAGATGGACCATGAGCTCCACAGCCGAGGGGTAGCTCTACAAAAAACAAGGGGGGAGTAACCCTTATTGTAGTAGTGGGCTCCCCCGCACACACCTTGGATAATTCAATCTCTTCTTGTGTGGCCACCGCCCAAATTCTGTCGGAGACACCGATGGCTTTAGGCAACATTACCCTGGCTAATACCTCTACCTGACAATGATCCCTAATTCCCTTCTTATTTTTCTTAGATAACTCTAGTACGCACAGATCGTGGCTACCTGTCACATAAATTGGACTCACAGACCCGCAGGTACCTAAGGCGTCATTCTTGCATTTTTCTGCTTCTCCCTGTGAGAGTCGATGAGACAGAAAATAAATCGGCACTTCCTCAGGCACACCTGGTACTGGGCTATCCTTGTCGGGGCATGGTTGTGTAAGAACCGCCCCGATGCACTTATCACTAGCGTCTGTGTACAGCACCATAGGCTTAGTCAGGTCTGGGTAGGCCAACAGAGGTATAGCTGTCAGCTGGTCCTTCGGAGCTTCAAACGCACGCTGACAATCCTTGGTCCACTTAAACATAGCATGCTTCTTAGAGCTATTAGAGGGCCTGCCAGCCGACTGAAGGCTGGTATGAACCTCCAATAATATCCGATAGCTCCAATAAATCCCCTAATCTCTCTTACGGTCTTAGGTGCGGGCATGGCTCTTATAACCTCTACCTTGTCTAGATCCGTCGTTATCCCTTCTTTATTTATGATAAACCTTAAGTATTTCGTCTCTTCTTTCATAAACTGGCACTTTGATAATTTTAACTTTAGTCCATGTTCTTTTAACCTATCGAACACCTTCTGCAGATGTTCGAAATGTTCCTCTGGTGACCTTGAAAACACCACGGTGTCATCTAGATATGCCAATGCAAAGGCCTCCGTGCCATTCAGTACGATGGACATCAACTGACTAAATACACCGAGGGCGTTTGCTAACCCAAACGGTATAACTCTAAAATTGAAGAGACCCATGTGACAGGAAAAAGCGGTCTTTTCCTGAACCTTTCTGCTAAGGATCACTTGCCAAATCTAAGGTGGAAAAACATTTCGACTTTCCTAAAAGGGCTAAAATATCATCAATAAAGGGAAGGGGCACTGCCAGCGGTTTCGTAATGGCATTTAATTGACGAAAATCCACGCAAAACCTATGCCCTCTATCTTTCTTTTCCACAATGACTATGGGGAAACTCCAGGGAGATTTGGATTTTTCGATTATCCCTGATTCCATCATTTCATTCACTGCATCCTCTACTAATTTTCTTTTGTGGATTGGGGTTCTATACGGCCTTAACTTAATAGGTGGATGATTACCCGTGTCTATCTTCATTCCTACTGTCTCCGTTTGTCCCAGTTCCTTGTCAGTAATGGCTATTACCTCCTGATTACTGTTCAGCAACCCACTCAATTTCCTCCTATAATGTTCAGGAGCGTTTATATCCTCCTCCCTTACTTCCTCGCTACCTATCTTATTCCCAGACCTACTCTCATTCCATACTCTCACCTGCTCGACTTCTCTCACTGGGCACGCCTACGCCAGCTCCTCTCCCTGCTTTATTTTAATAGTTTTATAGGCAGCATTAGTTAACAGTAAGGAACAGTCCTTGACTCCTTTACCAACGAATCACATACGGTTATCTCCCCTTCACTATCATCGTACCTATCGGTAGGGACCACTTGGTAGAGGTCGCTGCACAGCACTCTTTCTGTTACAATCTTGCCCTTCCCCGAAACAGTAGTCCTAGGGGGAAGCGTTATATCCGCCTGGGCCACCACTGGCAATTTTTCATAATTATCCTCTCCCAGCGCTATCCCTACTCCGTCTAATGTTAGGGTGGCAGGGTCAAAACTAATCCGTGCCTTGTTCTGCCTAAGCTAGTCGCCCCCCAGAATTAGCTCACCACACAAGTCTGGTGCCACATAAATATTAAGTTTACCTCTGATTCTTGCCAACTGGAAAGGCAGCCACGTCTTGCCCTCTGTCCCTATCCTACTACTATCAGCTTGGCTTATTAGTAGATCGACAGGACTAAGCTTCGTCTTCAGTCCCAACTGTCTAAAAAGCTAATTTTTGTTTTCCTCGACTCTTTCTCCCAATTCTTCATTTGTCTCTCCTTCCTGTTGCTGCAGCCGGAATAATTTCCTCACTGCCTCAATGGCCGTACGCTCACTTGCGTATTGCCGCACCAGAGAGGATTTAAGCTCTGTCCATGTCGAGGCTGGGTTTTCTTTATGCCACGCCCCTATAAACTTAGACACCTCCCCCGCTGCGGCGTCGTAAGCCAAGAGCACCATTTCCTGGTCTGATAAGCCATAAATCACCTGCTCCTTTTGTTGGAAGGAGAGAATCCATTCGTGCAGGTCTGCAGGGTTTCCTTTATAAGTGGGTAGCTTCATACTACCTATCAGCCCTCTGAACCCTATCGTTATTTCGGGGACTCCCACGTCCCCAAGGTCAGTTGTGGCGTCTGATCCTGCTACGCTCATCCTAGCATCTTATCAACTACCACTTTCCCACGAGAAGAGAGATCAACGAAAGACAAAAGGAAAATACTTCACACGGTGGTGGCGCTTCAACTGCGTACAAGGTCGACAAAAATCAACAATATTACTGGCAGATCTAAGTGCAATGAGTGAGTAGAGGAAAACAAAAAGTGACTTACTTGAGGTCCGCTGCACCGTGTTTTGTTTCCTTTTTATGTCCCCCTTTCTTCTCTTTTTTTTTTTTTTTTTTACTCATATCGTCTGCAGACTAGAGTTCTTTCTGGTCTTAGTCGGTCCCGAATAGATGCAACAAACAAAGTTTGTTTTGCTGGTGTTTCCTTCTTTTCATCCTGAGTATGACTTAAGGCTTGCTTTCCTTCAAAGCTGTTCCTGGCCTTATTTTCCGTGGTAACTCAAGGTCAATCCTGGTCTCGGCACCAAATCTAACACTTCGTCCCCAGCCCCTCAACCTCCGGCGTCTTCCTCTCTGGGTTGAGGTGTCCACTCGGTCCGAACCGAACTTAGGGGTAACTGGCCGTACGCTCCCTGAGTCAAGTCCCGCTCGCTGCCCACGCTGTGTCAGCTTTTAGATCCAGTAAGCGGAGTGTTGTCCATACGTTCACGGTCGACTGGGGATGTGGACACGACTGTGAGAGTTGTCGCTAGGAAGATTAGATTGTGGCAAAATAAAACTAAAAAAGAAATAATATCTGCAGAAGCCGGACAACAATGGGGAAAATATTGACGTCGTTTATATACGAAAATAACATCAGAACAGAGGTTACAGGGACAATAAAAACATTTAACATAAATGAAAGAAAAAGACAAAATGCATGCAGCGAATTCCCAACAGAGAGAGGGTTTGTGTGTGATAAACGCGTATTGAATCGCCTGGGGTAGGTTTATGACTAATAGTCCAGTCTCATACAGACTTCTCATCGGTAAACAAAAATCTTAACTCAAATTGTACTTTGATATATACACACTATTTCCCTTTCCAGTCAATAAAAGTTATATTTGCGTGTGTGCATTCATGTGGGTATGTATGTGCATGCCTCTCTCTGTTATACCTTTCAGGGCGTAGACAATCATGGCTCTCCACTTCCCTCTATCCCTTGCAGCTCTCAACAAGTTCCTTGAGTATCAGATTCTCCTTCCTCATTATGTGTCCCAGAAGCCTCAGTTGCCTCTTCCTGATGTTAAATATAAGCCTCCTCCTTGTTTGCATCCTCTCTCTCTCTCTCTCTCTCTCTCTCTCTCTCTCTCTCTCTCTCTCTCTCTCTCTATATATATATATATATATATATATATATATATATATATATATATGGTTTAACTTCTTGAAAAGTGGGCATATTGTCACGAAACTGCGGAGTCGGGGAAAATTACAGTTAAGTAATTATTTTGTATATATATATATATATATATATATATATATATATATATATATGTGTGTGTGTGTGTGTGTGTGTGTGTGTGTGTGTGTGTGTGTGTGTCTTTCTGCTTGTTTCGGCATTATATTGGGAGGAACAGTTTAGCCAATTTATTTATAAATGCCTGCTTCAGAAATGTTATTGCTGTTATTGCTGAGAAATGCTTAAATCTACTAAAAACACACCTAACAAAAGCAAAAATTAAATTACCTCTACCTACACATAAAATCATAAGAATATGCCAGCTAATCACCAAGCAATATTTATTTACATTTCATAACCAACATTAAAAGACAAATATTTCGTTTACCAATGGGATCTCTTCTCAGTGGCGTTCTTACTTGTCTATTTTTAGAATTTCTAGGAAGTGACCCATTCAAAAATATTCTCCCTCCAAACTCTTCCTACTTCAGATATGTAGACGACTCATTATTAATAAATTCACAAAATACTAATTTAACAGATCTTCTCTATCAACTTAACAACATTGAACCTACAATAGACTTCACTTTTGAAACTGAAACCAACTACACTCTTCCCTTCCTAGATATCATGTTACATAGAAATAATAACGAACTTAATTTTGACGTTTACAGAAAGGCTACAAACAAAAAATGATCTAATCAGTTTTTGTTTGTAGCCTTTCTAAGATTAGGATGGATATACTCAAACCACTCTTCTAAAATTAAATCTGGAATTATTATCGGTTTCTATCTGAGAGCATTGAGAATCTGCAGCATCCAATATTTACCTAAAGAAGAAACATACATAGAAAACACATTCAAAAACCTACAATACCCATATCATTTTATCCACAACGCAAGAAGAAAGGCATACAAAATATACAACCGAAACAAAACTAATAACATAATCCTTAATTATAAATTTCATTAAAACAGATGCATAGTACTACCGACCAACTCCGTCACGTCCACTATCCAGAATAACCTATCCCATCTAAATAATCTTAAAATAATAACAAACATTTCCAAAACCATTATGGATATACTTATATCCTCAAACACTAATAGCAATAATATTTCTGAAGCAGGCATTTATAATATATATATATATATATATATATATATATATATATATATATATATATATATAAATATATATATATATATATATATCCGAATGTCGTGAGAACGAAAATAATATATAAATTCTAACGCTCACAGCATTAATTCAAAAGAGGGCTCAATACCGATAGTAGAGCAATAATTATTTACTATAATTTTTTCATATAGACAAAAACAATTTACTCACGACTGTTGAGAACCAAAATGGTTATGAACAATGATAATTGTACATTTTGGTTCTCACTAGTCGAGGTTCAACTAAATGCACCGAAACTAAGTTTCATCTTTGTTGTGAGTAAATTGTTTTTGTCTATATGAAAAAAATATAATATATATATATATATATATATATATATATATATATATATATATATATATATATATTCTCCTGAAAAATTTATTTCGGTTGAGCTCTCTGGGGAGGATGTGTGGGTTTGTAAACAGTGACTATTACGGCTAATAATGCAAGACTCTTCGGTAAATCGAATCGAATTCTCTCAATCACTGTGTGTTTATCTAAAAATAAATACGCTTAAATTCACCTTCTTCTCTGCCGTGAGCCAACGGCTTCAGGGTAAAATTTCCGACTGACGCGAATTCAGCCGGTTTTCGATTCTAGCCAGAGGCAACCGGAAGTCTAGCCACACTGATGAGCTGTGATACAGCGAAACAGTCTGTCTGTGGATGACAATATATATATATATATATATATATATATATATATATATATATATATATATATATATATATATAAATTGTAAAATTCCCAGCACCCCTCTGTTGTGCGCATGTGTCGTCCTACCAACATAATAAATTCAGTCTGATGAAATCCTGAAGGACGAAACGCGTCACAAGTAAACTTTTTCCACATTGTTATACAATGTCCCAATACTATTTTTGATATATAAAAATATATATCGTTATCACACACACACACACACACACACACACACACACACACATATACATATACATATATATATATATATATATATATATATATATATATATATATAACTTCAGACGTGATTTTTATTGGATACCTGTGTTTGAAATAGACGCCAATTTTCTTTACTAAGTTTTCTCGAGTGTGCAGGCCGATAAAAGTGCTTACCTGAGTCACTTTCTAATGAAATGACGAAATATCAAAATTTGTTTTGGAATCTTTGTTCCGGGCGATAACTTTTCAGTGCCCCTCCTGTGTTATAGACAAGTTGATACGATTAGTTAATACGATTAGAAAAAGAGTGTATATAAATCGCCAGAAATAAATTGCGTTTCTTATGAAGACACAGAAACAAAAGTTGTGTAAGAAAATAAGGATAAATTACCAGGTGATGTTGTCGTCTGCCGTACTGTTGCGACTCGGCTTTTTTTCATATTTAAAATATAAACTTTCTCTCTGTCTGGTCATTTTCGCCACAGCTGGATTTCTTTACTCGTTGTCCATAACCCAGACAATCCTATATTTTTTATAGTTGTAGGAACAAGTTTAACTTGTTTTTCACAGTTAATTGAGCCGTCTAGTTATTAGGTTTGGGGTTTTACTTTTTACATGGCTATTAATTAATGAGTGCCACATAAGTACGATATCCCTTTACATTTCATAACACAGCTTATACATATACCCTGAAGGTAGTTTTATATAAATAACATATACCATGAAAGTAGTTTTCTGTCAAATTTAATAATTTTTCTGTACATACAGATACAGATAATGACGCTAGTCATATAATGCTTACACGGATTTTTAAGTGGTGAGATTTCACGTAAAAATAATGTTTTGTACTTTCTAAATATATAAACGCAGGACTTTTTGACATTTTGCATAATATCTTTACTGAGCACGAAACAGCTGGTAAATAATGCACAAGCGAAGGTGTTGCTGTGAAGATCGCTAACAAAAACTGGCACCAATGTAGGCTATGTAGCTGGACTTTCTGAAATTTTCCATTTGTAGCAAGTTATGTCAGCATATCACCTGAAAAACTTTCGGATTTTGGAATTTCGGATAAAGGATACTCAATCGATAGTTATGTTTCAGTTCATGCTCGATTCTGGCATCTCCAATTTGTAGCTCGCGCATTAGTTTGTCGCATTTGCTAACAACCAAACATTGTTTTCTTACAATTGATAGTCTTTTCTTCTCGTTTCCCTTTTCTATCTTGTCTGGGAATTGCTATAGTTTTCTTTCTTTCTTTGCTATCAACACGGTGTCATCTGCGTATATTATGTTGTTGTGAGTGTGTCCCCTGTTAATAAATCCTGGTAGGAAATCTAGTTTTCTCCGGATCGCCTCGTTGTAAAGGTTAAATAAATGCGGTCAGAAGACACACCCTTGTTATAGGCCAATTTCTGTTTTTGTGTACTTGCTCAGTTGGCTTTCTTTCCGCGTGAATGTGCTTTGTTCCAAGTATGCCATATACCGGTTTATTCTATCTTTCTCAAATAAATCAAGTTTTCTTCGTAATTACAACAGATATTTGTGTCGTACCTTATCAAATGCTTTTTCGTTGTCTTTTTCGTTAAAATGTCGAATATAAGTTGTTTAATCGGAAACAATATGTCTGATATTTTTTATAAACATCCATGCCTGAATCTGCAAGTATTCACCCATCTTAACAAGAGGCACGAGATATTACTGCTGAAAAAAATTTACAGCAACAACTGTAACAACAACAACAACAATAATAATTCCCCTTCAGAAGACTTTTTCTTTAAAGCCGTTAATTTTAAAGTGATAACGTATCTTCCTAAATCAGCATTACTGCTCGTTCTGGGTATGACAATAAACTACATCCGGCAGCAAGGCTTCTAACTGGGAGATTGGAGGTTTTGAGGAGCATGAATCCACCTCATAATTGCACCTGTTCCCAGATACATCGTGACTGGGGATGGAAGCACCTGTTAGGCTCCCAGCTATGGACAAATACCCCCCGACAAAAATCAACAATACGTTTTTATAACAAAATGACTAAATCTAATTGTGCATTAAGCGAAGCATCTCTCGTTATCGATCTTCCATTTTTTTTTCATATCTGCACAGTTTCGTATTCAAAAGTAAACAAAGCAATTTTTCTAAAGAAATAATAAAAAAAATGTTTCGGGACGTCTATGACGAGAGAAGTTTCGTATAAAGGCACAATTTAGGCTTTACCTGATCGCTTAATTCTCTGTAGCTCGGTTGATCAGAGTGTGCCAGATCTAAAGGTCTCTGATCGAAGGAACGCGGGTTCGAATCCTGCCAGAGAGCGCACATCAGTAATTAAAAGCGCAAGGAAACATGCATAATTGATTTGTTTCCGACGTCAATCTTGCTTAAACTTTTATAATTTAATCTAAAAATCAGTGTTAAAAAAACTCCGTGGAATTTTCACGTGTACAGGTCGTATTTCATCATTCTTGTCTGAAGCTAACCAGTGAACTTTGTTGCCCGAGGTATTTTAACCACTAAATTTTTATATCGCGGTGTATTTTTACCAGTGAAATTTTTTACACGATGTATTTAATCTCTGCATTTGTGTGTGTGTGTATTTATAATTATTTTTTTAAAATTATGATTCCTTCGCTACATAAGAGTTCTCATATAATTATTAAAATTAAATTGAATTAAGGTATCAAGCCCCGTTTAATCCTCAAGCGAAAATTTAGGAATAACCAATCTTGAAAGTTACGCATCTTTATAAGCATGTTCGTTCGCAAAATTAATTACTATGAAAACGGCTGGGGCGACCATTTTGATAAGGGGCCTAAGAGTTAATTTTTATCCACATCTCAGTCACCTTCGGAAAGAGGTCAAGTCAAGGTAGGGTCGGGTATCCATTTCAAAGCGAACGATGGCATTCATATACGCACATCGTCTGGTCAGTCACAGCGAAAGATAGCTTTTGGCACCATGATATGTCGTGAAGTTAATATTTATCCTGTATCTTTTCTTTACAATTTTTTGTTCTTATTGAAATTTTTTGTATCTTTTTTTAAGAATTTGTAAAATAAATAAATAGAATAAAAATGTAAGATTCAAAATGTTTGTAGATGTCTATTGAAGTCTATTTTCCTTGTTTCTCTGTGTATATTGGCTTCAAATATTAACTCATACAAATTGGAATATATCTGTAAGCTTTTCTACATTGAATTTACAGATTGCGACAGCTATTAAGGAGATGTGATTAAATATACTTTAATGTTAAAAAAAATATTCAGTATTATTATTGTTTACGTAATAAGCATTATACCATAGCACAAATAGCTATATTGTAGAAAAATAAATTTTCGACAATATACGCATTTTTTACGTATTTACGGTTATTTTTAAACTTTTATCAAAAACAACATTCTTGTACTTGTAGTTATGGATAATATTATATATTACTATTTTTTTTAATTAATAACTATTTGCGCTTATTTGTTGACATTAATAGCTATCTGCTGATGTGTTAAAATTTTGGAATAATGCAATGATAAAAATTTAAATTTCATCTTTCAGATAGATGTCACCTTTTGCTAAGGATAAATTTTCATTCTATTTTCAGAATGCCTCGAAAGCAAAAGATTCATCCAGCCTTTTCTGAAATGAATTTGATGTATTGTAAATCTTTATCCAATTTTTCTGAATGTTTGAAAGTAAAATATCTGTTTCTAGGTCTGCCGCCTCGTCAATATCAAGAAAATCTAGAAGTTAATGCACATTTATAATATTTGTTTTCCTTGAGTTTGAATGCTTACTTCAATGCAGCTGGGAGGGAATTCGTACAGATTCTTTACCGTCTTCACCGGTACAGGATACCATTCCCTGTGGTTGGGCTCCCACAACCCAAGATCGCATGGATTCTTCTAATGAATTCTACTAATTAGTTCTGACAACATTTGATCCATGATTTAATTCAGGGCTTTAGTCTGGCCAATCTTAACCCCAAAACTTCACTGTTTTCGTTGGTTAACGTAGATTATTTCGCTTTCCTATCGACTTTCTGATAAATTCACACTCATTGGAATGCAGTTCCTTCGTTTCATCTGCATCTAAAAAGTTTATATCACTTTGCCCAACTTAATGTTACCTTCAAATGCTTTTTTTGTTTGTTTAAAGTTGGTTTCTTTATTGAAATGACTATCTTCACTCCGTGTTCTTGAAGGATACAATTAGCTATGTACTGACAAGTCACACTCAAACATCACTTGTATATCGGTAATCTTCCACTGAGCTTTTTGCTGTCCTGGTTAGACTCCGTGTTAGCCTATGCTGCAGCTTTCGAAGACGACTATAGTTTGGTCGATTCAAAACAATTCCAGTTATTTGAGACTTCGAGAGAATTTCTGAAATGCCACTTCTTGACACTCAGAGTTCATTAACGATTGCTCGCTTGTTCATATTCTTGGACACCTCCCCTATCTTCATTCTGATTTATATTGAAATTTTCGTAATGAAAGAATGCAGGAATTCGATATCATTTTGTTTTTTGAAAAACGATAAAGTGTAATTTACGAAAATTTAGAACAATTTTTTAAAATTTGTTTTGAAAAAATTTCTAGTGACATGGGGCTTAGGGATTGAAATGAACAGCTGATTTACCCACGCCAAGAAGATTAATGAAGGGTGATAATAACGAGGAAACACAAGGAGAACTTTAACAAAACAAAATAAAGCACTTATTCATGAATTTACACGCTTGGATTAGTTTTAGTAGCTTGTCGCAGTTAGCTCCTCCTCGGTTTCCTTAATCCTTCAACAGGGGTCTCTCTCCTCTGACTATAAATACTGGCTGACCCGTCCCTCTATCTCTCTTTTTCGACCCAGGCCTTGGGCCGCTACCTCGCACGGAGACGAGGTAAAATCGTTCTTTTTCCACTTACACCAATATGTGACCTCTCACCGTACAGCGTTTCCCAAATTCTGGGAACGCGCTAAGAACAATACACGTACGTACGAACACTTACAACACACACACACATAATTTCTCCATACAAACTCTATGTAACAGTCCATGTCTTTGTTTAACTTGTTTTGTTATTAATATATATTTGTTTACCAATGTATATCGGTCTTGTTTGTTTTCTTTGTCTTCTTTGGACTTAGTTAAAGTCCGACATTCCCATGTAGCTGGACCGGCCAGCAGGAAATTTTAACCTTCTGATATCTCTTCACATCTTCACCCCCACGGTCCGCTACAATATATAGTTTGCATACACTCAAAAGTAGACGAGAGAGTTTGAAATACTTTCTTGGATTGTCGAGAGAAAATTCTTTGAAGTGCCGCATGCTAGTTAAAGGCCAATAACATAATTTTCGTTTTATATAAAAAATAATTTCGTGTATGCACTCTACTTTGTTTTCTTCTTCCCAGATTTTGTCTGTGAAGGCAAGGTTTTCATTGGTCCAAAAACAATTTCACATAGGCTCGCGAATTCCTTTCCTTCTTCTTCTTCTTCTTCTTCTTCTTCTTCTTCTTCTTCTTCTTCTTCTTCTTCTTCTTCTTCCACAGCTCACCCAAATTTGAAGGGAGTAGGTGAAGGGAGTTATTATCATTTCGCACTTACTCCAAGTTAAATGACCACCATTATCAATTTGCAAAATACACGAACTCAAAATTCCATATAATGTTTTCTCTGAATGGCTGACAGAATAATGTGTGTACTGTTTTTATTTAATTTAATTAATTTATTTGTTCCATAAACAGAAAAGGAATGACAACAACAACAAGAAAAGTAATTTTAAGCCCCGACATGGAAACTTCACTTTATTGTCATATATTCGTTTGTTCCGATATTGTTCTCTCCTCCATCTTTTATTTATTTATTTTTTATTTTCTCTTTTATTTTTTCTGTTCTTTTTTTTTTGGTAAAAGAGAAATAATATATGGAGGGCGAAGAGGAGTAGGCAGGGTCATGGGGTACATAAGACAATACATACACACACACGCACATACACACATATAAAAACTTATATTCATACACGCGCGCGCAATGTATGATCAAGTGCTGCGTGAAGCCCTTCTACATAAAAAATGAATCCCTACCAGTTAACACAATTAAATGGCGTACAACAAATGACTCCACAGCCTTGACATTTTGTTTTCATATTTTGATACACTGAAGAAGATACAATGATCTTCGTTGCAAAATATTTTTGTTTGGAGATCAATAAGAAACATTCCTTTTTTTTTTTTTTCTTTTTTTCCTTTTAAAGGGACGCAGTTTTTTCAAGGGAGGTAAATCAAGATACCTTACAATAAAAGTGTCACATCTTACGCTTCTCTCAACAAATATACTCATAAAATTGTAGGACACAAATATTTTTTAGACTCTTTCATCTTCGATATTTTCTTAGTCAAGCGACCATAAAGCTTCATTATTATTTCTTTTATTTGCGAAACTGCCACGAATTGCTTATTTACATTTTTTTCTGCGTTAACCTTGAAAAAGTCCTTATTAAATAAAAATAAAACGAAAAGAAACTAGAGAGTGATATTTAGGCGCTGTTATAAATTTTAAAAAAGCTTTTCAAACAGCTACATTACAGATGTTGGCATAATTATATTTTTACTTAAAGAAAAACAAAACAAAACAAACAATAAAAACATTTTTTTTGTCTAATAGGAGTAGTCGATAAATTCACCTATTGTCCGGTTTAATCCCCCGGTCTTTTGATCAGGAATAGAGCTTTATCTCTTGATTCCTGCTTAGGATTGGGATTCCGATTCATTTTTCATTCTCTTTCATTCCCAGTATCCCCCTGCGTCTTAGTGGCATTATCGCCAAACAAGGGGTGAATTGATAAGAAGAAAAAAAACGAAAAATATTTGTATAGTATCGAATTTAACGCCTAAATCTCTCATACAAAATACAGAATTACCTCCCTTAGATTTTTTCACGTAGCCCGAGTTTTCTGAGCACACATTTTTTCCATAAAAGCAGAAAGATAATTCAGTATTTGTGATAAATAAATTTTAGAATCTGTAACATATGTGTAATAAAAAAAGTAAGATAAAATGTTTGTAGATGTCTAATAAAGGATATTTTACTTGCTTCTCTGAGTATATTGGCTTCACATAACTCATACAAATTGAAATAAGTTTTTTTTTCAAATGGAGATTAAGTAGTTAATAAATTATATATCTAATTTCGAATGCTATTTTCTTCATTTTATTTCTGATGCATAACGTTTGAAATACAAAGAAAGTTAAGTTCAATTTTTTAATTTTAATTACTTATTTTTGCCGTACAAAATGTGTGCTAAGTAAAATTTCCAAGTTTTATTGGTCACAAAAGTTTAATTGTTTCATTTTTTTTAATTTATAAAAATAAATAAATAAATAAATGAATGCCATGACAGGAGGTGAAAAAAAAACAAACAAAAAAAACAAACAAATCTAAGGGAGATAATTTAATATACTGGGCTTGTTTTGGACGTTAAATTCAAAATGACATAGAAATGTGACAAAAATATATTTTTAAAAAAGAAGACACTAATATAGAAATACAAGAACATCAAATCTTAAATATCCTTTTTCAAATTCAATAAACTTCCCAGAATTAATAAAAACGATCATAGTAGTGTTTTGTATGTATTAGAATTTCATTCAGCAAACTTGAGATTTCTCAGAAGTCTTACGCATCTTTGCTTTAACAAGAGAAAATAGATCAATTCTTAGATTCATAGATTTCAGAAATTTCTCATGTAAAAATAATAACTTTTTAATGTTTTTCCTTCCTGCTCTTTATATCATAATATTTCCTTTTGTGCATTCTTTCATCTTCTTGATACTACAGCTTTGTGATTTTCCAAGTAGAAATACAAGAGACTGTCCAAATTTAAATGATTTTAAAATGCACCCCCCATATATATATATATATATATATATATATATATATATACACATATGTATTACAGATAATAGATCCATTGGTATATAATCCATATGGATCCTAGTAATATCAAATATTAAAACTGAACCACAAAGAGAGCGAAATGTATTTATTGTAACAGAGCATATATATTACACAGCAAAAAATCCCAAATTACCTCATGTGGGTAAAGCCTATTTCATTGCACCAGTCTTCTTCAACCTTAGACTGAATTTTTCTTAGAATCAGGGATTTATAATTTAATTTAGATACCAGCCAAGGATAAAATAGCGAACATACCCAAAATGACATCTCCGCTAGATAAAAAGCCCGAGTTGGTGGTAATGGGAGGACAGAGGAGGTATCTCTCTAAAAGGAGAAGTGGCTCGCTGGAATCAACCCTGATATTAATTTTATGATCCTAAGCTGGGGTTACATGAAAAGTGAGGTGTTGAATTAAGACTAAAAGAAAGTCTGAAAGGGGAGTTTATTTATATTATATATAAAAGAATTTAGGTTCCTAATACAAATTCAGTCTAGGGTTGAAGAAAACTGGTGCACGGTTGTGCTGGCTGAAATAGGCTATACACACGAGGCAATTTTGGATTTTTTTGCTATGTAATATATATATATATATATATATATATATATATATATATATATATATATATAAAAGTGAACATTGAAGTCAACACTCAGAGGCGACAGGCTGTTTCATGCTGGACGCAATCGTCAGGCGGCCTGAAGATTGTGTCCAGCATGAAACAGCCTGTGGCATCTGAGTGTTGACTTCAATGTTCACTTTTATGTTTATATTTACATACACTCTATCTCTGATATTGAGCACTCTATCCCATGAATATAGCACACGTGAAAACTATATTTCTTCATATATATATATATATATATATATATATATATAATCCCTAATCATCTGAATAAATGTATCTCCTAGAGGTTTAAATTTTCTAGTTTCTATCAATAAAATATGAACTGTCATAAATCCAAAGTACTCTTACTAAATAATAGTAAATTGGCATTATAACTTTTTTAAAAATAATTTACCAAATATTGTGAAATACACCAGTTCCTAAAATTTTATTACATCAATCACAATTTCTGACTTTTGTATCTACATTTAATTAAAGTCACAATTAAAAGCCATATTCTTTTTAGGTTGAATAAATAGTAAATGTTTTGTTTGGTACATTTTCACTGAACACAGAGTCAGCCAAAAAACTGTATATGCAATTCAGGTAAGGAAAAACTTGTATAGATATTGTAATATTAAATTTACTCAGACATCACAAGATTAATACAAGTTATATTTGGACTCTACAATCACAAGAGCTGCTGAAAATGGTGGCCTTTAGCTTACAGACATTTATTAGTACAGTGAACTACTGTTTTGGCAATATTGACCAAAGTCTCCAGTGGGATTGCTGCACATGCTTTTTCAATTTTTTGTCTAGGGCCTGCCAATCTAGTCAGTTTTCTGCAATTCACAACATCCTTTAGGTCTTGTTGATGCTACAATCATGAGGGCAATACCACCTGTTGATAAAATACTATAGTAAAGAGTGTTATTGCAATTTGGTAAAACTACAAAATACAAGTTTTTTTCCTTTCTTGAAGTGATTATACATTTTTTTGGTGGACTCTGTATATTTCTACTGGTTAAACCTTATGAAAGAATTTATCGGTATAAGATGTAGTTGTTTTTTTTAGCTTGTATCAATAAATGTGCCATATGTCTATGATATTTACTTTTCAAGATACTAAATATATGAACTGCCAGAATTTTTATTAAAAACTAGTAAGTGTGAGTTATGACTTTAAAAAAATAATTTTACCAAATTTTGTGAAATACACCACTTCCCAAAATTTCATAACATTAATCACTAAGATATTGAATTTTGTATCAACATTTAATTAAGGCCATAATTAAAAAAACAAATAGTACATGTTTTGGTACATTTTTACTAAATATATTTATATTAATAATTCTTTAATTATTTAATTCACAGAGAAATCTGATAACTTGTATAACTTAAAATTCTTTAAATATTGAAATACCTTGACTTGATTTAATTAAACCGATTTAAGTTTTAATATTATTCACTTACATCTCATGAAAATTGTGTGTTTTACTTCCTTTAGATAAACAGATTAATTTGATTAGATTTTGTATTACAATCCTTAATATATGTTTGTCTTAAAAGTGACTGTTTGGAATTACAACTATTCATTTATTTAAATTGAGATTTACTGATATTACTAATAATATTATATTGTATAAGAATTAAATAATTCTAAAGGGTAATCTTTAAAAAATTGAAATAAAATAATATTAGTATATTATATAATAATAACATCTTAAAATGTCATAATTTGAAAAGCAAAACAAAACAAACACATATAAATCTGTTAGATTTAAGACCTTTTCTCTAGAAATTAAATACTTGTTAAGAAAAATCCTTGAATTGATAAAAATCCTTGGATTGTATCATCCTAAAGAGAAGATAAAGCTTCCTGATGAAAAGAATTGTAAAAAATTTAAAAGAACAGAAGTAAAAATGGAGATTTAAATTTAATATAAATAAATTTAATATAAAATATTACTAAAATAGAAGCATGGTGAGAAAAATATTAAAAATCATGCTTCTACAGGGTCGGAAACAAAGTTCTCACACAACTTTATATCTATTTTTATCAAAAGTTGGGCAGGAACTTTTTTTAAACCAATATTTTGTCTGTTGGCCTAATATATATATAAAAAAAAAAAAAAAAATATTAATAATAATAATAATAATAATAATAGAAGTAGTAGTTGTTGTTTTTGTTACTGATTTATTATTATTTTGTTTTTTTTTTAATTTTGGGGATATTGTACTAAATTGGCAGTTAGGTACCATAAATTTACAGTTGAAATGGTTCGATATAGCCATAAGTTCTATGCTAACAATTTCTTCTTTTGCACTTCTCCCTTGTGGAATGTTCTTCTGGCTTCTTGCTTCCCTGTCAACTTTAATCTTCAAAAATGTAAATACAATGTCAATCGTTGTCTTCTTAATTCTTGTTTTTATTGTCTTCTCTCCTTAATAGAATATTTCTTTCATATTCGCTAACACCCCCCTTGCATCTTGGCTCGACTGCCTTGCTTGGGGTAAAATGATTCAAAATAAAAACATTATGAGAAATCCTTTCAATTTAAATTTGAACACAGTATTTATTTTTGGTAAATCTAGCAAGACTACTTTATGCATGTGTTATATACAATAACCTTCAGGATTTTTCTCTATGGAATTCTTTATTTCATTTATTTATTCTTCTTGTCACTGTGGACAATGGACATTGAAATTGGACAGCAGTCCTTAGGTGCAAAAAAAAAAAAAAAAATAAATGCACACAACAGGTAAAAAAAAAAAACAAAACGAAAAAACTAAAACAAACGCCCAGCATTGAATGACAAAAAAATAATAACATTTTAAATACATCAAAAATTGTCAGTGTGCAGCAGCATTCATTTTATGCAGGGCCCAAGGATAAAAGCTGTCCCTCAAATGCTTTGTTCTAGAAATAGCAGAACTAAAACATTGATCTTTCTTCAGAAAGAAATGTTCTCATTCCTTATTTTGGCATATTCTTCATTTTTTTAGAGGAATTAAAAATTATTTTTAATTTTTTTTTAATTTTCTGTGTAACCATCCCAATTATCCAACTGTACTGAACTTATTTATCAAAAGAAGAAGAAGGGAGTCCAATCATTAGGAAGGACATCAAGGATGACAAAACAAAAGATGAAAGCATCATATTCCACTGAATAAAATAAAAGTTCCAGCTAAAACTTTCCAAGGGTTACAAAATGTGATAAACACAAGCAAAAATGTTTTCACTTATACCAGTGGTTCTTAACCAGGGGCCCCATGGCTACAAGGGGCCCTGACAAATTTTATATGGGACACAGAAAAATCTTGGGATTTGAAGGGGGGTACAGGTTCAATGAAAGGAGCCACAGTGCTACAACCTTGTTGCTCTTTATATTTTAATTCTAATAAACTTAAATTATGTAACTGAAATATATTTTTAGCTTAAATTTACAAATAAAAATCAGGCTCAAAGATTACATTAATGATTAAATAAATCATAACGTTTTCCTTTTTATGCATTAACAATTAATTATCAAATAATTTTCAAGTGTCTTTTATGTTTTACTCGTGTGCATTTATGCAAAATTTAGGTGTAGAACTTTTTTATTTTGCAGAACTTTTTTGGTTTTTAAAACAAGCAGTTTTGAAGTTTATATGGAGAAATATCACTGTTTATTTTGTTTCGGAAATTGTAAAATAAGCTTTTGTTAAAGTAAACTGATAGGAGCAGCAATCAAAAGGGGGTCATGAATAAAGGAAGGTTGAGAACCACTGATTTAGACAATGAAGATGAGAATGCTAGTCCAAAAACTTTAAGGAATGATAACAATACTTCATCGTAAGAATTTTGGACAAAAAAATGAAAAATAAATAAAAGATAGTTAAAAAATGAACCAGTTAAAAATATGGCAGGTTTTTAAAGATTCTTCTAAGAAAAAAATCTCTTTATAATTAGTTTCTATTCAACCACTAAAAATCAAAGTTAAATTAAACAAATGAAGAATACTGGCAAATACAACTGACCAATGATTGGTAAGTACAACTGACCAATGATTTAACTGTTAGTATTTTCATTGGAATATTTAAATATTATTTTACAAGAACTTGATTTATTCTTAAGGACGGACACTTCACAAATAAGTAAAAAAAATACCTATTGGCACAATCACTGAATCAAGTTAATAAAAAGAGGTTGTAATTGTGTTTAATATTTCAGTGAACTAAAGTGAGTCTTTGATAATCAGTCTGACAAATTTTGTCCTAAAATTTAATGAACTTATTAATTTTTAATTAATATTTAATTATTATTAATTTTTAATTATTAATGACTTTTAATTATTTTAAATTATTTTTATCAATTATTATTCATTTTTAATTATTATTAATTTTGTAGAAAAAAAGGTAATATTGCATTAAACTGAAGTTAACATTAAATGGGTTAAGATAGGCTGGGCACTTTAGCCTTGGATGGCGATCAATCTAAGCGAAGAAAAACTAGATCTCAAAATGTGGAGAAGGCAATGAGAAATCACTCCACACTCTTTCCTCAGAAACAATGGCAATTCA
>OZ038497.1:22997874-23010374 GCA_964036315.1 Acanthosepion esculentum | reverse complement strand
AATGTTTGGAATGTTTAAAAATGTTTAGAGATTGAAATTTTCTGTTGTGAATTTAAATTTTGGCTTACTTAGTTATTTGTGATATAAAGATTTAAACATCTTTGAATTTTAAAGATATTATTTAAAAAATTCTAAAAAATACATTCCTACATCAGAATATTAACAAACACTTTGATTCATATTTCAATGCTAATTTGATGTGGTCCTAAATTTATATTTTCAAACAATCTCCACTAAACAGTTGAAAGATGAAAAAAATGATATTTATATTTTTTCAGAAGCCTTTTTGAATTAGCATAACATTTGAACATGAGCCATAAAAATGCAATAAAAAGATATTTATCTTAAAAATAAAAAATTTAAAATGATTAAAAAGTGGTGGAGACATACCTTTTGGACTTATTTATCAACAATATTTTTATTTTTTTTACATTTCCTCATTCTCAAGTTTCTTAAAGGATCTCTAAACCTGAAGCAAATGTCACACGAGAAATTTAAACTGTATTTATTCTTTTAACATTTTAAAGAGATCACATTGTTTTAACCTTTTAAAAAGGTCACATTGTTTATGTTCAGGTCAATGAAAAAATATTGGGTGTGGGGAGGGATTTTGAAATATTTTAATAATAATAATAATAATAATAATAATAATAATGATAATAATTCATTTTTAAAATATTGCAAAAAGCAAAAATCAAAAAAAAGCTACCAAAATTCAGTTGACATTATAAATTTTTAAAAATAATAATACATTTCATGATATAATTTTATAAAGCATGAAGTAAAAAAGGTCAACAATAAACAGTTGACATTTAAATTAATTCCTTACATTACACGCAAGCCACCAATCTAGCACTGGGTGGCATACCACTGGTGTTTATCGCTGGTGGCCTGCTGTCGGGCTGCCAGTGTGTTCGTCTCGGCAATGTTACCACTGGAAGACCGCTAGAGGCCCACTGGTGGTTGCCACCAGAGGACCACTAGCGTTGCCATTGGCGGTCCACCAGCGGACCACTAGCAGTTTGCGTGTAGGGTTAGTTCCACCAGTTCAGACCTAGGAACCATCATGCCGTGTTCACAGTAGCAAACTATCCTACTCCCTTCGTGTTCCTTTGATAAAAATCAAGATCTACTCAGGGAGCTTCTTCCTCAGAACTAACTCCCAAGAGACAACTTCCTTTACAACTACAAGCTTGGTCTCTTTAAGTCCAGGGTTAACTGGTATCTATCCCCCTCCTCATCATAATACTCTCTTGATTCCTTCTTTGTATGTATTTGTATTCTTACCTTTCCCAAGGTTATTTGTGCAAAAGTTGATGTAACAAAACATAACTGGAATTTGAACGTGTCTCTCCGATTTTTCATTCCGTGCTGCTATCCATTACACCACCTGCACACCCTTATATATTAATATATAATACACCCAAATATATTGAAACAAGAGTAGGGAGAGCAAGGAAAAAATATTCACCATAAGATGGTAAATCAAAATATCATATAAAAAAAAGGGAAAAAACAGCAACAAAAAAAGATTATTGTTCCTGACTCTTCTGAGCTCAATCAAGGATAAAAAGATTATAAATTTGTGTAGAACAATTTAAATATAATTAGGGTAAGAATTCCTAGAAACAGAAAAACAAGTGACAAACAGATAACACTGAGACCAAACAACCATTCCTTTTGCTTAAAGAGGGGGGGGAGCTGCTTAGATTTAATACATAAGGTCTCAAGTACTTTCAAATGATAATGTGACTGTGCTCTGCTGACAGTTGAGAATAACCCTATGGCAAAAGATGAAGCACAAATCAAATTACTTCTAAGGTGTTCTGCAATTGCAGATCCAGATGCATTGATAAGTGTATGTAAAATTGTCATATTGTCCTCTGCGAATCTTAGCTGGGATATGCTGGTCAGTTTTTTAAATGTTTCAAATTTCAAATATCAGTGGGATGCTGAATAATAGGTAGAGCTAGTCAGAAGTTGGAAATATAAATTTTTACAATACTGTTCACCAACACCCAAGAGCCACTCAAAGTAGAGGGTTACAGAGTAAGATGTACATACAGTTTATGGTGATATGTGAAGATAACAGTTAACCCTAGACTTGTACAGGTTAAGATTGTAGTGATCGGGGAAGCATCTCCTTGGGAGTTGGTTCCAAAGAGCAACAGTTCGTGAACAGAAGGTACCTGAGTGGAGCTTACATTTCAGGGGGGGGTACAGATGAAATGAAACTGGTTTGTTAAAATGGGAATTGGCAGCAGGTGTAGCCATCAAGGTTAGAAATGGTGGAATTAAGGAATGTAGGTTGTCTGAGCATTTTCCATGGAAATAGCGATAGAGCAGTGAGAGGCTTGCAATGTTTCATCTGTGGGAAGGAGCCATAGGGCGGAAAATAATACATCACCCATCAAGAGATAAATCAGTTGTACTTTTATTAATTTATTGATCATTATTGCTCTAGTTCTCCATTGAGCACTTTCTTGACAAAAATTCATCTTTCCTTGAAATATATTAAATTCTAATAATTTTACATATTTCAATAGATATTATTGATTTGTATTATTATATTAAATACTATAATCATCATTTATAGGGTTTGTTATACTCATATGGCAGAGTCAACCATGATCACGAGTCCTGTAACCCATTGGGTTATAGGGGCACCACATGTATGCAGCCATAACAGGCTATCTTGGGAAAGATAGCCTGATGAAGCCTAACCCTCTCCAAGCTGGTTTGAATTCAGAATTCTTTGTTCTCCTAGACTGGTTACCAACCAAGGCTGTAATGGCTAGTCTCTTTTCCTTGAAAAATGTTAATTTATGATGTAAACCTATTTGAAATTGTTCAACTTTAAATGCCATTATTATTTGATGAGTGATTGATTTTTTTTACAGTTTATCAACCTTTTCCAGGTTATTTAAAGCAATAAATTATGTCTAGATTATAAGAATATTTTGATGATAATAATGATTTACTGATAAATGCTACTATTTAACCCATAGCTGTGTGGGAAGAGGTGGATTCATACCTTTCCCCATGATATTTGTGCGTAAGTGAATATAACAAACCTAACTGGAATTGTAACTTGGCTTCATTCCAAACCACAGTCCATTACACCACTGCACTTCCATGGAAGAGTGCTCAATATCAAAGATAGAGAGTTTTCTAGATATAGATGGTGTGGATACAAAAATCAACACTGTCAGTTTCATATTTCAATCAATCAATTTCTACATTGTTTATATCTATAATAAAAACTATAATTTTTTTTCTTTTCGGGACTGAAAATTTGAAAGAAATTGACCAATCACCCTATTTAATAAACAAATAATAAAAAAATAATTGTATTAACAGTTACCGCATATACTCGCGGATAGGTCACACCAGTAGATAGGTCGCACCCTTAGTTTGGGGTTCTCAAAGTGGGTATTGGCAGTGGACTTGCAGATGGGTCACATTATAATCTGGGGAGTTATGTGGCCCATTTTCAACGTAAATATAACCAATATTTATTAAATATTTTCAAATATTCACCTTTATTTCAAAACTTTGCTTACATATATTAAAACATAGGAAAAGTGTTTATTCATTTAGATAGAGTTATTAAACTTCATCAGGATTGAAACACCAGAATTCTTCTTGGTCATCATCACTGTCAAACATACTTTTCATTTATATTTACTTATTGGCTGCTCTGTTTAGACAAAAATTTGGATACCAGTAATCACTTCGGTCCTAAAATCACTTGAAAATGATAGTCTTTCCTCGTAAATTAGAAATAAATATGAACACAGTGCAGATTGAGTGCTTTTATTCGATGTGTGATGCGGTACTGTTGGAAGAGGTGATTGCAGGTCAGGAAAAATTCATTTTTTCCCTTGCTCTTGCTTATGCTCAAACCGAAGATACTAGCCTAGACTACTAATATGACTACTAATATGACTACTGATATAACACAGTCTATTTCAGATTCACTATAATATCGAGTGGATAGACCGCATTCCGGATTTTTATTGAAATTTTGGTGAAAAAAAGCACAACCTATTCTCAAGTATATACGGTCGTTATTAAATAATTTTTAATTACATATAACTGGATGTTCGGGCAGCATAGTGCTTACTGGTTTGGAATGGGAGATCGGCAAGCCAGGTTCAAATTTTGGGTGAGGTCACTGCACTCATTTTCGCACAAATAACTCTTGCGGCGCGGGGGGGGGGGGGTAATATATGGATCCATCTCTTCTCGTTCCAGGTACGGGTTAATAGCAGAGCAGACCGAGCTGTCTATGTGTGTTTGGTAACTAGTCTAGAAGAACAACTCTGAATTTAAAACGCAGCTGCCAGAAGCTATACAAAAGATGCTTAGACATGAGGTGCAGATACTATGCCTGTAAAATGAAAACACGGATTCCAACAGCTATGGATGATCCAGCTGGAGGGTGATTATTCAGAACACTATTGACACCAACTGGCATTGGGCCCAAAGATAATGGAATTAAATATAAATTGCTTCTGTATAATTCAAAGAGATTGGCAAAAGATGAAGAAATTATGAGTTAGTGAATTCAAGGTTAAAATAATGATGTTATTGATTTGAAAAAATTAATATTATTAAGGACTTGGGATATGTGTAAAAATCAAGAGCAGAAGTTGGGGACCAAATAAGATAAGAGAAATGAACACATTACATGAAAATTTGGAAATTATTACGTGTGATTAGAGATAGTTGAAAGGTCACTAATGAATAGCTACACAGCTCAAGGGAAAAAAAGTCAAAGGAAGCTTGCTTTATAATGGCCACAAGTAAGAATCTTGAAGAATGAGGAATATTTTGATGATAAACATATTTTTTGTATTTTTCTTCCTTTCATTTTTATTTATTTTTTCATTTTTCATTTTTGTGTGTGTTTTTTTTTCTCAGCATCTTTGAATGTCCATCTCAAAAGAGGCGTGGAAGTGGTTTGAGTCATGGAATACAAAACTTGAAAGATTTTCAGCAAGACCAATGGATGTTTAGTACCATTTTGCATTTGATGTGGGTCTGAAACAAAAGAACAAATATATATATATATATATATATATATATATATATATATATATATATATATATATATATATATATATATATATATGCATACATGCAAACATACATACATAAATATAAATATACATGCAAAAATATCTACACACACACACACATATATATATATTTTTGAATTGGACATAGTCCGACAATTTATTTAAAGATATATATAAAAATGAACAGTGAAATCAACAATCAACACTCTGAGGTGAGTCAACAGACCATTTCATGCTAAATGCAATCATCAGGCCATATGCAATGTTTTTTCTCAACTTTTCCTCTGAGTGTTGACTTCAATGTTCACTTTTATATTTACATATGCTCTATCTCTGATATTGAGCACTTTATCCTATAAATATAGCATACCATAAAACTATATTGCTTCATATATATATATATGTGTGTATATATGATATAGTTATACTTATCTGGGATTATAATAACACAGATATCAAATATGAATGCCATATATATTTTAGAAGCTTGATTTAATGTCCCTCAATTTAAGGAATATCGGATTTAGGGAACCACTCATGGATTACACTGGCCATAACAAACTAAATTTTTATTTTAACTGAATGAAGTTAGATAAATGCTACAACAAATCATTCATTGAGTCCATGTTAAATTACTAAGTACATGTCAACGTTATTAGCAAACACTACTTGTCAACAGTGTGTGTGTGTGCATGAGAGAAAGAGAAAAAAAGAGAGAGAGAGAAACACATACACACATTCACCGTGATATTTCAGGTTGTTTAGCGTGTAGCCAAAGTAATTTGGTTATTTTAAATTTTAGAAAAATGTATCATACAGTAAAATCTTGATTTAAGGGATATCGCATTTTAACCCTTTGAACCCTGACCACAGCTTTATGGTGGCAGAGAAAAATGATGTAAGGGGAGGATTAGTCTGAAGTTGAAGACTGGGCATATGCTTGCCACCTCCCACAGGTTAGGGAAAGATTTCTCCTTCAAGCAGTGGTTAAATAACTTTACTAGGATCAGAGATAATTCTGGGTTGATATACTTAAGGACAACTACTGGAATTTTGTCTGGGCCAGGGGCTTTTTTGGGGTCAAGGCTTTTGGTAAGTCTAGAGACTTGTCTTACTGAAATGAGTGATTGTGCTCAATGAGACATGGGAAGTTGGAGAGCAGATGGTCTTTGTCATCTAATATTTAGTTTGAGGCAAATATTGAGGCAGCTTCACCTAGTCTATCGAGGAGGATATAACCTTGGGGCCATTTATAACAGTGGACACTGCCACTTTGACTCTGTTCATAATTTAGTTGGTGATCTTTCAGAATTTGTGATATCCAATTTATTGATTAATTTATTAATTTAGAAGGAAGGTCCTGTTTATAATAGCAATCGAGTGTAAAATCGATCCCTGACTTTCAAAAGTTATTGGAAATGAGCCGTTTTGTTTACAAGTGTCACATTTGAAACTTTACTTATGTCGTTGATATCTACATAGTTCTTTATTTTCAGAATATTTTAAAGTTTTTAAAATTTTTTAAATCTTTTTTTCAAAGATTCTATGGAACATTAGAATAGGCCGTACTCACCCAATACTGCAAATTGTTACATAACCTAAACATCAATCTGAAAACTTCAACCATGTTCTTAAATAGCCCTGTCAGATCAAGACTTTCATATGGATGTCATGCATGGCATCAGACCTATTCAGAAATATCTAAACTGTCTGTTGTATACAACTGCTTCCTAAGATCAATGGTTAAAAAAAGGCTTTGAGTAAGTAAAGCTTGAATGTCTTGGCAAAGATCATCCTTCTTTGAAAATTGTGGACTGGCGCTAGAGAATCACAACATAGAAATGCACCAGATCAGAGAAACCACATCACTTGAGGACTACCAGCAGCAGCAACAACTAAAATGGATGGCACATATTACTTGAAGAGAATCAAAATGTCAATGTTCCATACTACTTCAAATAAAAGGTTACGATGGAAACCTTATCAGTACTGGAAAGAACGATAAAAGCTACTGGACTTAAAAAAACATTTTAAGAGAAAAATTGTTTTAAGAGAAAGATTTTATAAATTTCATCCAAGATCAGTACTGGCTGCTCAGTTGATGAATGTCAACTGTTTCCTTAGAAGGAAATGGCTACTATTACTGAGGTGACTCATTTATATAGGAAGTCATAAAGACTATAAATAGCTACAGCTATTACCCATGGGCAGTTGAGTGCATACTACATTTTGTGAGTCAGTAACACTACACTACAAAGGTGTTGCCGATATCTAAAGAACCAAGTGAACAATTATCATTGGATAACTATGAGTACTTAGAAGTGTGGCTTAGGATGCTAGAAGCTAAAGCTCAAATAAAAATGCTAAAGGATTTGAAATCATTTGGGGGAGAAAATAACTGATCTTTTCTTGGCAACTGCTGGTTGTGAGGCTATTATAAAATTATCAGCAACTGCACACCCAAGACAGTTAGAGGAAATGACGTTTGATGATATAAGTCAGCTAATAATGTGAAATATTGTGTCCAAGAAAAAACTAGTGAATGCAAAGAGAACTAAGTTCATGGATATTTCTCAAAAAGTGAATGAACCAGTTATTGAATATGTTCTTCGTTTAAAACAGGCTGCTAAATATTGTGAAGTTGAGAGACTGGGAGTGGAAAACTAGTCAGTTGAAGATTCAATCCAAATGAAATTCGTAAACAGCCTACAAAATGAGGAATATCTGCAAATAACCCTAATGTATTTAGAACTGAGAAAGTTGTCGTTAGAACTGTGTTGAATTTGTTCAACAATAAGAACTGATTTGAAAATTTAATACTACAAAAGTTATGGATGTGGTAGAGGAAATATGATAAAGAGAAAAGACAGAACAATGTGTACTTTTTGTGGTTATCAACATCAAAGAGAATAACAAAAATGTCCGACATATAAAAAAAGATGTTAAAAAATATTTCAAAATGAATCATTTTAAACGTATGTGTAAATTCAAAAAGAGGAACATAGAGACAATCCAACAAAATGAAGAGGAAATAAGTATGGATGTCTTTTCATTAAAAAAATGAAAATGGAAATGGGATATTAGTGCATGCAGACCAAGTTAGATTGCAACATGATAAAAGACATGTACAGTGAGCCTGAAAGTAAAGAATTCAAAAGTGTCATGTCAAGGCAAAACAAACATGACAGTGAAATCGAGAGCAAGATAGGCTCTGAAGATAAACAATCATTGGAGGAACACTCCTATGAAAAAAGAAAAAGATCACAATCTCCCATATCTAAACAATCACTTAGGGAAAGGGTGGAAGATATTGAGGGTATACTAATTATTTCAGTCAGTTATGTGTCATGCGTGATACATGCTTAGCTGATCATGTATCTTTCAATACATGACTGACTAGGCAAATTTTTTCTCACAGTAGGTTGCCATTTCTTTCTGCACTAGACCAGTTGCCATCCAAGGCTATAGAACCCGGTCTGTCCTGCTATTTACCCATAGCTGGGGGGCAGAAGACAAAGATTCATACCTTTCCCAAGGGTATTAGTGTTATACATGTTCACCGTAGTCTTAATGTAGAAATCCAACGTAAGTAATTTTCAATGAAACAACACCAATATCTAGTAGCAGCTGTTCAATAATTCTTAAGGTCTTCCATATCAGAGGTTGGCAGTGAATATTCGGAGAAAACAAAATGGCCGTCTTTATACACGTCAGATTGAATATTTCAAGTCTTTTGATTGGTTAACCTTCTATTGGTAGACTATAAAATGAATCAGCTCATTTTGGTTGGCTCACTAGTCCATAGCGGTACACAAAATTGTAACAATTAGAACATAAGTGAATGTAATGGATTTGCCTGGAATTTGAACTCAGCTCTCTGATTCCTCAATTCAAGCTGCTATCCATTACTAATTATTTATCTTAAATTAAAAAATGGATGCATACTTTTATTAATATATGTGAATTTGAAAATTCACTTCCATTTAATATTAACTATTCTTCAGAAATAGTTGAGGAGTTTGCCTCCCTGGAAGAGAAGCAAGTGTTGTCCGATCATTTTTGTACTTTTGGTAAAAATGTTCTTTAATTAGAAACGTATATTATGAACAGGATCCCACTTCTAAATTGATAACTAGTCAATATTTTTCAATTCTTACAAGTATTGTGGGCTTAGGGTGGTGTCAAGAATGCTAATCTGCAAAAATTATTTCACCCAAAATTTTTCCTAATATTTTATGAGTGAAATTGTCTATAGACATATTGCTGAAATTACTTACCTTTATGAGAAAAAATCAGCAGTTTCTGAAATGTTTATATATCTATAGTAGAATAAATGGCCGCTGAAAAGGAAAACAAAAAGGAAATTTACAATCAATAAGATGCATTTTTAAAACAAGATAAATGATTTATCCTTCATTATCAAATTTTTTTTAAGCGTTTCACCCCGAGCAAGGCGGGGAGCCACTAGCACACAAGGGATTACAGAGAATTGGAGCAAGAGCAAATAGGAGTGATAGAGGAAGGATGAAGAGATGGATAGGGGATAGAACAAGGCATCTGGAGATGTCGATTAACATTACATTTGAATAGTTGGAGATTATAGCTATCAGAGAGACAGAAAAAAATAGGCGAGAAGTGCAAGACATGGAGCTATTGGAGTAGAAGAGACGGCTACATTTAACAGTTTCGACAGTGAAAGGGTGAGAGCGAGATGCCAGCCTAGTTGAACGCTTAAATTCATGAAGTCTGGGAACCAGTGAAAGCAGCTCATCGGAGCAGTTACCATGAAAGTATTTGTAAAAAAGACAGAGGTAGTTGACAGCATGTCTGTGAGAGTGCGACTGCAGACGAGATGCCAGATCAGGGCCAATTACATTGCATATCCATCTCTGGATTTTATCAAGAACCTTGAGACAAACAGAAGGGGCTACAGACCATATATGGCAGCAATAAAAAAATCAGGTGTTCTAAAAATCTTTGTATTTTATCAAGTAAGTCATTTAAGTGGCATCAACAGTTGACTGAATTACCATGAATGATATTCTTAAATGGTTGATCAAAAACATATGTCAGTTTTTGCTATCAAATGACATTAGAAGCATTTTGTTTTATTTTTATTTAGAGATTGTTTTTCATTGTATTATGACAGTTGTAATATCAATGATTATTTTTATTGGGTTAGCAAAAAGGTAATTCTATTTTATCACTGTATGGCATTAGGAAGTTTAGTTTTAATTTTATTTCATAGAATTTTTTATTTCCTTGCAGATGTCATGTCTGTGATCATTTTTATCATGTTGACAAAGAAGTAGTTCTGTTTTATCATTGGATAGCATTAGATGTGTTTAGTTTTAACTTCCCTTCCTTCAAAAATACTTTTGATTGGTCTGTGACAGCTGCCATATCAGCAATTATTTTCATTGTGTTAGCAAAAAGGCAGTTATATTTTATCAAAGATTGTTTTCAAGTGGATTGTAACAGTTGTGATATCAGTGAAAGGATTATTGCTGCTGAAATGCATCTTATAAATATATATATATATATATATATATATACTGAAGGTTAAAATGCATCACAAGTAAACTTTTTCCACTTTGTCATACAATTTCCCCATATATATATATATATATATATATATATATATATATATATATATATATATATATTAAAAAGAAGAGAGGTACCACAAACCTTTTTGGTTGTAATGTGGATTTTTAAAAAAAAAAATATTATGAAAAATAAAGAATAATTTTTTTTTTTTTTTAAATCCACATTACAACAAAAAAGTTTGCGGTACATCTCTTCTTTTTAATATACACACTTTTCTCTCATTGGAACCATTATAACCTCTTCATTTTATATATATATATATATATATATATATATATATATATATATATATATATATACACTACAGTTTAAAAGTTTAAAGCCACCCCAGAATTAGCATGTGATGAACTTGACAGAAGACTGAAAAAAAAAAATGAAAAAGAGCTCTTAGAGTCATTAAAAAAGAGAATGGAATCAATTATCAAACTTATACTTTGAGAAATCTTTGCAATGAATGCCCGAAATTTGTGCTGCAGTAATCAAAGCTAAAGGAGTATATGTTAACAAGAGCAGAATTTCATCATAAAATGCTTTTTTTCTTTTTGTCATAATAAAATTTCTAATAAAAAATAATATCACATTTTTTTTCAACCCAGTATAATAATTTTCTCTAATTTAAAGTACAAAACGACTACTTTTTGGGCCAATTTAAAAAATTACCAGTGGTGGCCTCAAACTTTTGAACTGCAGTTTATTTTTTTTAATTATTTCATCCCAAGCTAGTATGCAGAGGCTTACAGAGAGTGAAGGTGACAGAAAAGACTGGTTATAGGGTGGACTGAGGAAAGGATAAAAGCTGAACCAGGTTCAAGAAGATAGAAGATGGTGATTGACATCACATTTAAATTTTTGAAAATTGTAGTTATCAGAGAAGCAAGTAAACATAAGGGAGTTTCACTGGCAGGAAGTGCGAGAAAAGAAACTGTTGGAGTAGAAGTGGCTGTTATATTTACCTAATTAAACAGTAAAAGGATGGGACCTACATGCCAATCTAGTAGCATGCTTAAACTCATGCAGTATGGGCACCAAGGAAAAAAGCACGTCAGAGCAGTAACCATGAAAATATTTGTAGAAAAGACAGAGGGAATCCACATCACATCGGCGAGGAAGTGACTGAAGTCAAGAAACCACGTCAGGATCAATTACATTGCAGATCCTTCTTTGGATCTTGTCAAGAACCTTGAGATGAGTAGCAGAAGCACCAGATCAGATATGTCAACAGTATTCAATGCATAGGCGAATGATAGATTTGTAAATGTGCAAGATGGACTCTGACGAGAAAAACCTTCCAGCACAACACAATGATCCAACTTTCCTTGCAGTAGATGCAGCTATTGTTTCAATGTAGGCATTCCGCTTCAAGTCAGTTGAGAACGTGTGACCAAGAAGGTGCAGTGTGTTACTCTCCATGAGTCTAGCATCAGCCATGCTGATGGTAGGCAGGAAAGTTTCTTTATGGTGGTTAAATGAGAGCAGTTTTGTTTTGCAGGCATTAAAACTTACAAGCCATTTCCTGCCCCAGTTAACCACTGATTGGAGATCCTTTTTAAGAGTGGTGGCCAGGTTAACTTTGTCAACTCTGACAGATTTGCTATCGAGACAGGTATAAATAGTAGTGTCATCTGCATAAATGCCTACTTGGGAACTAATGCTATCAGGAGGATCATTGATGAAGATCAGAAAGCGTAGGACCCAGGATTGAGCCTTGGCGTCACCTGCGTTGGTTTGAAAGGATCTGGAAGCAAGCCTGTTCAAAATGATCTTCATTTCACAATTTCATGAGATTGAATTAAATCGAACAATCGT
>OZ038497.1:22957874-22992874 GCA_964036315.1 Acanthosepion esculentum | reverse complement strand
ATATTACAGAAAATGTAAAATCACAAACCTTCTTGCCACTAATCAAAATAATCCCATCAAATCTAAACTAGTGATGACCAATGTGTATCAATTTCACTGCCCAGTATAAGACTGTGTTTCTTGTCATAATTCAATTAACTATATCGGACATACTAACACCTCCTTGCGTAGGTGCCCAAAGTACTATAAAAAAAACACCTATCTACCCACAATCAGCTAAGATATAAAGAACATTTGGACAGTTTTTATACAATTTATGTTATCATAAATCCTCAACATCCAGTTTATTTTCATTTTACCCCAGAAGTGTTTTTATTTATTTAGTTATTATCTTATTCTCTTTCAGTCAAGTGAGTGACCACTTTGAAGATCGTATTTCACAGACTTTATTGCTGGTCACAAAACAGGAATTGACTGAGATAAAATCGCACAACATTCCCGTTGATGTGAGTGTCCTATTCATTGTGTCCCATTAGCACTGTTTTCATTGATGCAGTAGGTATCTGCTAATCTCAGAAGATGATAGGATCTACAAGGAGGGACTAGCTAATCCCTGTTACCTGCTCAGGCACATTTGTGTTTCTTCAATGCCCACAGAGCCAACCTGTGGCTTATACTACACTTTACTGAGTGGATGTTAGTTACAGTTTCTGGGAGAGTGCTCATTATCTGACATAAGTAGTTGAACAAGATTAGTACAATGACTCCATGGTAGCATAACAATCAATGTCTTAGAGTTTTATCTATCCAATTTCCCCCTCAAAAAATTTGGGTCAATTCGTGGTATTCTGGGATCATTTCTCCAAGATGATATTATCAATTAGTCCCCTTCCTGACAAATCTACCATGGGGAGATTTGAACCTGGGTGGGTCTCTTTTATTAATGCATAGTCTTGAAAAAAAAAAGAATTATTTTTTATCTCAATATATTATTATATTAAATCATTGTTAAATTTCTTTTTTTTAAATTTTTTTTTTAATATGCATAGTTAAAAAAAAATGCAAAAATATTGATTTAATAAAGAACTTTCACTTATCATGATAGAGGGAGTTTTCTCTCAGGGAAACTCCTTGTATTGAATGTCTATTAGGACTCATGATCTTCCCAAACCTCAAGTGGAACTCATATATCTGATATATTTTTAAAGATACTGAAAAAAAATGATTGCTTCATTGTACCATTCCAGTAAATATCTGACTCCCCTTGCCATACTTTATCTTTCCAAGAATCAGATGACCAAAAATGGAGTACTGCTGCTATATCTGGGTTGGAGCAGCTTTAATTCATTCCAGAAAAGTACCTGACTCCTTCTGCCATTTCTTATTTTAGCAAGAGTCAGATTAGACCAAAAATAGAGTATTGCTGCTATACCTGGGTTGGAGCAGTTTTGGCTCATTCTATCACCCCAGAAAGTACCTGACTCCATCTGCCATGCTTTATCTTTACAAAAGTCAGAATAGACCCAAAATAGAGTATTGCTGCTATATCTTGGCTGGAGTTGTTTTGGCTCATTCTATCACCCCTAAGGTACCTGACTCTTTCTGGCATTCTTTAAGAATAATGATAATGAAAAGCGAAAACTAGGATCCACTCACTGCTTGAATTCATTTCGTCTGGTTTGGGCATTTGTTGTCTTTGCGCTCTTGTTCCATTGTGAGGTGTGACTGGATGCCGGATTACTTTCTTTCGGCTCTCATCATATTCATTGTACAATATCGGAGCTGCAAAATTAGAGGAAAATATATATAAACAACAGCGATATTTACAAAAAAAAAAAAATCAGTAGAAATCTCACCAGGGGGATATGAAGGGAATTTGGGTGGTTCACTACAATGTGCATAGCATGGCAGGGGGTCAGCCATGAAATTTAAGACTGGTGGAACTAAGGAGTGTAGGTCATTTTTCAACAATTTGATACAGCCAATGCCAAAAGTTAGAAATTAATTTAAACTTAAGTGTCCCTGTTTCTTCAGCATTTCTTGACGTAGAATTGTAATCAATTTTTTTTGTATTTCATTCCCCCACTTACATATATATGAGTCCATCATTAAATACATTTTCTGAAGAAGTTGTGTGGGTTACCCCACTTTGTCTGTCAAGATGCTTGCTAAGTGGCACTATTCAGGATTACAAAAAGAATATAATTCTTTGTCTTTCTCTTCTACTTTGGAATGCAGTAGTGAAAATAACATGACTTCTCTCCATCAGGCAGGCTGTCATCTTGATTTCAATCATCCACATGCACATTTTCTAACAGCAAAACTTACGTCTGTCTTCCTTTTTTTTCAACTATATATGTAAATATAACTTTCCTCTTTCTCTTCTTTTGCGAGCTATGTTGTTTCTTATGCAACTTTCTTTCACATTCTGAAATTTATTACTTTTGAAAATATAGAATTAGTTTACTTTGAAAGTTTTCATCCTCATTAGCAAAAAGTTATCACTCTTCCTGCTAAAAAAAACTGGTGACCAACAGCAACCAATACAAATTCTAGCACCTGTCTGCTGCCAAAGTCCATATGAATTCTCTTCGATTTTTTACAAAAACAATGTGGAGAAGGGGTTGACAAAAGACAATAGGTATGGAAATGACAAAAAGATGCAAAGGCTGAATGTTAAAAATTAATTTTGCATTAAAAAGGAAAAAGTCTATCTTCACTCGGTAGAGTTACACAACTAAATCTAGCGTATTGTTTTTACAAAAGTAAACAAATGCCAATCAGCCAAAGTGCTCCATTCATTTTACTATATACCCTCATGCAAATTAATTGAAACAAAACAAATAATTCTGTTATTATTTACATTTTTAATATTTTTCCAATCAAACATCACTCAGGGCGCATGTTAGTACTTTGTATGTCCATTCCACAAAGTTTTTCCTTGCAGATTGACCACAGATTCTCAATTGGATTTAAATCAGGAGAGTTTCTGAGCCCGTTGATAGTACTTTGATTTGCTCACTGGTAAGACTTGCCATTGTGTTCATGCAGTGTTACAATTTTCGTACACTTTCTTTGAGTAATGTCCATGGCAGACAATGGCTGTAGGGCAACTAATCGAAAGTCGAGACAATCACAGATGACACAATATTTTTGCAAGGCCAATCAAATTTCATCATACACCCTGAAAACAGATTCATATTACTGCACACCACTGCAAATGACCTAATCTGAGGAAAAAATAGAAATCAATTACACCCTGTCACTACAGTGGGTGTAAAACTGACTATATGGTGAAAGAAAGGAAACTAAAGCAGTTGTTTCAATTAATTTGCACAAGGGTGTATATATATCAGAAGCAGCAGAATCTGCTAATATGTACATAGGTGCCTCCCAAAAAAGCAATACCTAAGGTTTAAAATTAATTTTAAAAAATCTTTCCTGAAACTTTTATTTCAGTTTTAATTGTAAGTCAATAGATAAAATTTAATATTTCAAATAACCAAAATACTCTGCTGTATTTCAAACTGAATTTAAATTGATTGGAATTTTTTTTTTATTATCAGTAAAATCACTAAAATTGTCCATATTCATAAATCTATCAACACAATTCTCTTTATTAAAAAATCTTTCAAAAATAAAATATACTTTTCTGAATATTTATTTAAGGAAGATTAACTGATTTACAGTTTACTTCATCTGCATTAAAACAAATATTACTTACTTTTAGTTTAAAATATCACAGAAAAACATTTTTTAACATGGAGGTGGGTGTTATTATGAGGTGTTGACACATCTATCGACAACCTGATGTTTTGGAAATTTATGTAAGAGGAGATAATTGTAATAAATTTATATGATGATGACTTTTTTATAAAATTTACAGAGTAAGAGGCACAGTTTATAGTGATACATGGGAAGATAATGGTTAACCCTATACTTGAACAGGTTAAAATTGTACTGCCCTGGAAAACATCCTCTTGGAAGTCAGTTCCAGAAAGCAAGCAGTTCCTGGAAAGAAGTTGCTCAAGTGAAATTTATATCTCACCAATGTAATACAAAGAGATTTAGTGCTAAATAAAAAAAAATCCTAAGTGAACATCATCTAAATGTGCTAATTCCATAATTTTTTGCTTGGGTTTGTAGAAGTATTTATCCCCAGGAGAGATTAATATGTGAAAAAAAGGTTCATGGTCCTTCACCAGATTCTTTATCTAGAACTGGAATCACGATACCAGTTTGGACTTTAGAGGAAAGAATGTTAAGCTTACCTGGTCTGATGTGGCCTGTACGATTATTGTTGATAAAATCTCTGATGTCATCCTGGATGTCACACAACTCTAACTGCTGGCGGATATTTTCATAAGCCTTCAGGGACAGAACGGCAAAATAGGTATATGAATATGTATAAAATATCGATTGCATAGCTATTTTGAAATGTATATTTTCACTATGCAAATATTAAAATGATTCACTCAACGTATACCAAAGTGGATCAATAAGTCTGTAACTTGATTATGTGGTTATTAGCTGAATTTTGATTGGAAATTTTCACTGTATCAGTATAAATTATATTTACCATAGTAAATAATGTAAATAATTATAACTCAGACAGAAGACAATTAAATGATAATAACAACAAAGATAATATTTGTCTGAATGTAAATAATGTAAATAATTATAACTCAGACAGAAGACAATTAAATGATAATAACAACAAAGATAATATTTGTCTGAATGTAAATAATGTAAATAATTATAACTCAGACAGAAGACAATTAAATGATAATAACAACAAAGATGAGGACATTTGTCTGAATGTAAATAACTATAACTCCTCATTCCAGAAATTCAGACAAAAGGCAATTATGCTGAAATGTAAATGTCTCAAATAAATGCATTTTTTCATCATTAGACTATGGACCTATGATATCACAATTCAATTTGATTAACCAAAAAGTAGGTTTTAATAACATATCACCTTTTTTTGTCTGGGAAAATATCTATAAGAAGAAGATAATAAAATAGATACTGGATAAAGATCTTAAAAATTTTAATTATATATTTTAATTAAGTCACTCTTAAATAGTTCAATTACATGAAAAGATGCACTGACAGCTTGAAATTCATACTCTCTCCATAAGTGCCATGGCCTTTTCAGACGTAGGAAATCATGGCCCTCCACAGTTTCCTTTTCTTTTAATATCAATAAATTCTTTTCTTCAGCAAGATACAGGTATGGTTTACCATTGCTTTCTCCACAGTTTTGAATTCAGAATCATCTTTCTCCTAGACTGTTGCCTACCAAGGCTAGAGACCTCAGTCTACCCTGCTATTTTACCTGTAGCAAGATTTATGCCTTTCTCAATGAAATGATTGCAAAGTGAATACAAACTGTCTCAGCTGGAATTTGAACTCCTTTTGCCTATTCCATTTTGTACATTGTTAACCATTAGTCTCCTGCAGTTGTATTTTGTTTCAAATGCCATTGTACATTAGGCAATCATGGCTCTTTTTGTTTTAATATCTGTGAGCATCCAGGAATTCTTTGTAAAAAGAGTAGAGTGGTTTCTCTTTGTTTTCTTCATGGTTTTGGATTCAGAACTGTCTTTCTTTTAGACTGGCTGCCATTCAAGGCTAGAAAGCCTATTCTATTTTGCTATTTAACCCATTTACAGAATCTCATCTGAAATTATTAAATGAAGAAGTGAAGTTCAATGTGCTTTTCTCTATTATTATTTTATCTGAACGAAATTTTAAGAAACAGGAACATTCCATTAAAAACAAAGAAAAGAGCACTAAACTCTTATGTAATCTCTTCTATGGCAGTAACAGCTGAACATTTTCCTTACAGATGAAGAAGGAACTTGAGGCAACAGAAATGTCATTCTACAGGAGGATACTGAGAATACTATGGACTGGACATGGGAGCAATGTGATGAAGTTTTAGAGAAAATGGAAACAAAAAGGACACTTATACATAGCACCAGAAAGAGATGATGTAAATGAAATTTCTAGGGCTCATAATGAGGAAAGAGGGCTTAGAGAATGTGACACTCATGGAACATACTGAAGGCAAGAGAGACAGAGAAGAGCAACCCATAACCTAATGAACAAGCTTGTGTAAATGGTTAGTAGAACAAGGATTAAGAGAATACAACAAAAACAACATGGAGTTTCAAATCTATAGATCAACCATAAAAGGAGCAATATCAATTTGTGCTTCCCTCACAAAATTTGAAGGCTCACCATTGATAACGAAAGTTACCTTCCAAAAGCTAAGCAAAGTATTAAGAAACAGGAAAATCTTGTAAGAAACAAAGAAAACAGTATTGAAGTGTTATGTAATCTCAGTTCTCCTCTATAGCAGTAAAATTTCCTCACAGATGAAGAAGAAAGTTGAAGCAACAGAAATGTGGTTCTACAGGAGGATGCTGAGAATACAAAGGACTGAATATGTGAGCAATGGTGACACTTTAGAGAAAATGTAAACAAAAAGGACACTTATACATAGCACCAGAAAGAGATAGTTGAAGTTTCTACGGCACATAATGAAGAAGGTTTGGAAAATTTGATACTCAAAGGGTATATTGAAGGCAAGAGGGACAGAGGAAAGCTGCAAATGACCTTATCTAATGAGCTTGTGTAAATGATCTGCGGAACAGGATTTCTTAATCCCTGTTCTGTCAATCAAAAAGAAAAAAATTTACTCCATGAAGTATTAAGAGACAAGACATTTTTTGTAAGAAACAAAGAAAAGAGTGTTCAACTGACGTGAAATATCGGGTACTTCTATGTGGCGGTGCATACTGGATAATTTCCTTACAGATGAAGAGGAGACTTGAAGCAAGAGAAATGGGGTTCTATAGAAGATGGCTGAGAATACCATTGACTGAACATGTGAGTAATGAGGAAGTTTTAAGAAAAATTATACATGGGAAATTGTGGTAGTGAGGAAAGAAGGCCTGGAGAATTTGATATTCACATGACATATTGAAAGTAAGATAGACAAAAAGAAACAAGTTTGTATAAATCGATAGCAAAACAGGGTCTGGAAGGGATAGTAAGAAAACAAACATTGTTTAGAACTCCAAAGGATAGAAAGTAGTGGAGAGCCATAACCACCCATGTCTTAAAGGGACATAGCATGATACAAAGGTGTGAGTAGCTTAACAATTAACAGCATAGAAAGAAGAAAATGGTAAACTAAAATCACTTTGCACTGATAGTATTGGGGAAGGCATGAAACCATCTCTTCTCCCCCACCTAGCTTTATGATTGATTGATTGATTCATTTTTTACAGCTTATCAACCCTTTGCAGATTATTTAAAGCCAGAAAATTTTTTTTTTGTAAGAATTTTTTTCTTGATATAATGATAATTTAGTGATACAAGTCTTACTAATTTACCCATAGCTGGAGGGAGAAGAGGTAGATCCATACCTTTCCCAATTGGTATTTGCACGTAAGTGAATATAATGAACCCAACTGGAATTGAAACTCAGTTTTCCAATTAACAATTTTGAGCTATGATCCACTACGTCACTTGCACATCCATGCTTACAGCATTTGTTATTACCAAGCAGTCATTTTTCTAGGTAGTGACCAGGCTCAACGTTGCTTAACTTTGGTGATCATATGGGAGCCAATGTTTCAATGTGGTGTGGCTGTAAGCCTCCAGTCAAGTTTATGCACAATACACAAATGCATGTACTAAGGCAGATAAGAAGGTATTGCAATAAAAACAAGATAATCCTTTATGAATAAAACTATAGTTTACCTTGTCATCATCAACACAGGCCTGAGATCTGGCATTGCACACAATCCATAACAATTCACGTTCAAAATGTATTCTCTCTTCTTCATCTCTTTGAAAGGTCTGTAAAAATTAAGATATCAGCTTCAGTTTTTTATTCACAATTTTAGGTACCATTGTTTTCTAATTATTCATTTTTCTGAGAAACAAATAAGAAAATGAAAAATTCAAATTGTTAAATAAAAAATACATTCATTTTATTTTTTATATTATTTAGAAAAAAAAGTAATTATTCTTTAGTTGTCTCAATTCTTAAATGAATTATTGTTTGTATTTGAATTTAATTAGACCTAGGTATGATGATAAACTATATCTGGCCACAAGGCCTCTGATCAGAAAATTGGAGGTTCTGAGGAGTATGGAACCAACTCTTAATTACTGTTGTTCCCAGGTCCATTCTGACCTGTGGTGGTAGCACCTGTTAGGGTTCGAGCTATGGAAAAATAGTGAACCCCAAGCAAAAACAAAACACTATGAAAGTCTAAAAATACTTTCTTATAGTAAAAATACCAGCAATAAATTTTTATATAAAAAAATGACCAACAATACATATTTATAGTAAAATTACCAACAATACATTTTATAGTAGAATTACCAGCAATACATTTTATAGTAAAATGACTAACAATATGTATTTATAGTAAAATGATCAACAATGCATATTTATAGAAAATTACCAACAATACAGTTTTAAAGGAAAATGACCAACAATACATTTTGTAGTAGAATTACCAACAATACATTTTTAATTGACAATACATTTTATAGCAAAATGACCAACAATACATTTTATCTGTAGCTAAAGGCATACAATTGTATTCAAAATATATTTAGTTGAAGCCATAAAATTGTGTTCAAAATATTTAGATTTTTGAATTAAATAACCCATAGAAATGTTGATATTTCATTTAACAAAATCAACCACCACATTTATTAGGTTTCCTTCATTTTATTGTTGTTTTTTAAAAAACAATATCCTGAGATAATTGACCTCTGTACATTAAATTAGCATGAAGTCAATTCTTAAATGACTTGAACTCATCTTTCAGCGAGAGACTGATAGATAAATAGATATTGATCCTGCACACACACACACACACACACACACACACACACACACACACACACACACACACACATACATACATATCCTTGAATCAAATTGCAAGGATCTAGCATATTCAGTAACTTTGAACAAAGATGGTCAGAGATGATCAGCTACGGTTAGATGAAGTATTTATCTTATTACTTCATAATTGGTTTTGCTTTGTCATCTTGCTGTTTTCATCAAAGTGTTCTTGGAGAAATACTGTCTGGCCATTAAAGTAAGTAGCCTGAAGTTCCTCCTAACAAATTTGAACTCTGAGAGACTCCTTTCTTCCTTCCATCAGTATGGCTAATACTAACCTCCAGGAGAATGACATGTTGCACCTTGGAATAACGTTTTTCGCTGACATGAAGTGGAAAGTTTATATTGAATCCATTCCTAGGGCTGCTGCTAAGAAAGTTGGTTCACTGTATCGTGCTAGACAATATTTCTCTCCTGAATCTATCTTACATATCTATAAGTCTACCATTCATCCATGCCTCGAATATGGTCCAGTGCTCCTAATTTATATTTAGAGATTCTTGATAAAATCCAAAGAAGAATCAGCAATATTATTGGTCTTGACCTGGCATCTTGACTTCAGTCACTTTACCATCACCATGACGTTACTTCTCTGTGCCTTTTCTATAAATACTTTCATGGTAATTCTTTGGATGAATTCTTCACTATGGTACCTAGAATGAATTTAAGCACAGTACTAGATTGGTGGCAAGTTTCATCAATTCACATTTGAATTGGCTAGATATAACTGTAAGTTCTGTGTTAAGTTTTTTCTCACACTTCTTGCTTGCGGAACTCTCTTTAGGCTCCATGCCTTCCAGACAAGTTTGATCTTCAAAAATTTAAGTGAAATGTCAATCATTTTCTTACTGGGTACTCTTCTATTCTTCTTGTTCCTCAACAATGCTTTGGTTTTCTATTAGGTTGGTGCAAAAATAATGTCGTTTTCTCACATGAAGTTGAACGTCAAAAAACGACATTATTTTTGCACCAACCTAATAGTTCTCTCACACCCAGGAATGCTTTGTGTCTTGGTGGCTTTACTACCTTACAAAACAAAAATAAACTCATATATCAAGAAACTCATCTTATGTGGATGATGCTTTCAGTAATTCAGCACATACTGGGTAAGACGATAAACTATATTTGCATCCTGGATAAGACGATAAACTATGTCCAACAGAAAGGCCTCTGATCAGGAGGTTTTGAGGAGTGTGGAACCACCTCTTAATTGCTGGTGTTCCCAGATCCACCCTGACCCAGGATGGTAGCACCTGTTAGGGTCCCAGCTATGGGCAAATAATTAACCACTAAACTGGGGTCAAAACACTATGAAAGTATAAAAATAGGTTTTAATACCAGAAATAATTTTTGTAAAAAATTATTACCAGAAATACATTATCACCAGCTATATATTTTTTGAAAAAAATATTACCAGCTATATATTTTTTGAAAATATATTACCAGCAATAGATTTTTGATGAAAAAAATAAATTTTTCAGCAATAAAAAATTTTGTCAGCATTATATAACCCATTTAGGTATGTATGCCATTATACAAACCAAACCAAACCAATAATTCAGGCATGAAAGCTTCATATTTTATCTTTCAGCCAATTGCTACTCTTCTCCTCTGAAGAATGTTTAATTCTAAGTTGTAACCATCTGAATTTTTGGATTAAATATTTTCATTATAAATTTTTGACTAGTTTTTCTTTCATCTTATTTTTGTTGCTTTTTATCACAATGTTCTAAGTTTGATTTCCTTATAGCTGTTAAAGTAAGAAACAGTAGAAGTCTTATCTGAATTATTAGATGAAGTAGTTTCATTAATTTTTATTTCATATTATTTTTCTTGCTTTTTTTTTAACCAAACATTCACCCAATACAAGACCCAAGAGCCATTCAAGGTAGTGGGTTACTAAATGAGGTTGTTGAATTATGGATGTAGGTAGAGGGTAGTAAGTGCAGATTATGAGGATACATATGAGTGGTAACAGTTGACCCTAAACTCACAGAGATTAAGGTTGTAGTGTTTGGGGACACATCCTATTGGGAGTCTGTTCCATAAAGTAGCGGCTCTTAGAAAGAAGCTGTCCGAATTAAACTTTTTCTTATTAATGGAATACAAAGTGTATGAGGTTGGTTCACCCCCTGTGTAAATGATTATATGCAATTTTAACAAGAAACATTTTTATTTATTTTTTTTTTTAAATACAGTTGCCTTAAGTTATCTGATTTCTTAAATGAAGTATTATCATTATAAATTTTTGACTAGTTTTTCTTTCATCTTATTTTTGTTGCTTTATTTATCCCAATGTTCTAATTTTGATTTAAGCTGTTAAAATAATAAATCAGAATAAAGAAGTAGTTTACAATGATATATCCAGAGAGCTTGTCTACCATGACCATCACCTTAACTAATTCAACCAGGTGACTAATAACTGGGCAGGGCTCAACTACACAATCATACTATTACACTGTCTCTATTTTTAATTTAGTAAGTAATAGTAGTAGCAGCAAATAGTCTTATGTTATCTGAATTTGTAGACTACGTATTTTCATTATTTACACTATTTATATTTGGACTATTGTCATCATTTTTGTTATTGTACTTGCACTCAGTGGAAACAGGCATGCAATAACTAGACAATATCCTTAGCCATGTGCAGTGGAATGAGAATAGTCTAACCCCCATAAATTAAATAAAGGGCTCAGTTCAGAATTCCCTGTAGGTTACTTAGATTGATATACACCTGAGGAAGGCCAGTGGGCACAATGGCTGAAATGTAATAACAACGAAGATGAGGACAACAGACAAGTAAATAGTGAAAATAATGATAACTCCTCATCCTAGAAATTCAGACAGAAGATATGTATTTGCTTAAAACGTTCTTGTTCACAGACATTTTTTTATAAATTTGTGAATAAAAAAATTTGTTTTACTTTTTCTTTATAATATGGTAAATGATAAATATTGCACTGGAGTTGGTGCACATATTTTTATAATCTTGAAAATAAAAAATTATTCTTCTAAATTATTCTACTAAATAAATACTGTTTAACATTTTTGTTGTCAGTTCTCAAGAAAGAAAGAAAATGCATAAATCCAGTTTCATACATTTGAGTTTTATTAAAATTCTAAAAATAGTTTTTTAAAAATAAAAATTGCTGAAAGAGTTTAGTCATAGTGATGTTAAGAGAAAAAAAAGTGTTTTGCATACACTGTTTTTTGTATGTTTGCTAAACATTATCAAAAATTTTATATACTTACCACGCAAGCATTGGTCATTTCTTTTTCCCATTGTTTACGTTGCTCTTCAAGTTGATCAATGCTTGTCTTATATGCACAGTCTGAAATATAAAAGAAAACTTCAAAATATAGTGGCATCAAGAGTTAGTATCTGGCCAGACCCCCACATTGCTTTTCAACAAAAAAGATATGATTTCCTAGTTTTCTTAAATGATATCTACATCATAGACAATTATGCTTTCATATGTGAACTGTTTCCATTTAATCACCACAGGGAATCTTTTCTGCCTACCACCGGCATGACTGATGCTAAACTCAAGGAGATCAACTCTTTGCGTCTTCTTGGGCTCATTTTTCTACTGACGTGACGTGGAATGATTATATTGAATCAATTGCTAGGTCTACTGCTAGGAAAGTTGGTACACAGTGTTGTGTAAGACAATTATTCTCGTCAGAATTTTACAGAATGTACATCTATAAATCTAACATTCTTCCATGCATTGAATATTGCTGCCATATCTGGTCTGGTGCTCCTACTATATATATCTGAAGATTCCAGACAAAATCCAAAGAAGGGTTTGTAATATAATCAGTCCAGGCCTGGAATCTTGAATTCAGTCACTTTCCCACCACCATGACATGGCCTCCCTCTGTCTTTTCTACAAATATTTTCATGGCAATTGTTCTAATGAGCTTTCCTACTCGGTGCCTTGACTGCATGAAATTAAGTGTAGTACTAAATTAGCAACTAGGTATCACCATTTTACTGTTGAATTAACTAAATCTAAGTGTTCGGATGAATGTTCCTTTATGGTACATGGACTAGATTGGTAGCATGGTTCCATCATTTTACAATTGAAATGGTTATATGTAACCATAAGTTCTATGCTCACAGTTTCTTTTATTGCACTTCTCGCCTGTGGAACTCTCTTCTGGCTTTTTGCTTCCCAGACAACTTTGATCTTCAAAACTCTAAGTGCAATGTCGATCATTATCCTCTATTTTGTTAATTCTTGTTCTTTTATTTTCCTTTCTCTTTAATAGTATACTTTTCACATATTCTTTAACACTCAGTAACCTCTTGCATCTTAGTGTCTTTATTCCTACCATATATCTCAAGAATATTGACAAAATTCAATGAAAGGTCATTATTGAATAAATTACAACCACTTTCATGCTTTACATTTATAAGAGTCAGATTAGACCCAAAATGGAGTATTACTGCTATATCTGGGCTGGAGCTGTTTTGGCTCATTCTATCGCTCCAGAAAGTACCTGACTCCTTCTGCCATGCTTTATCTTTACAAGAGTCAGATTAGAACAAAAATGGAGTATTACTGCTATATCTGGCCTGGAGCTGTTTTGGCTCATTCTATCGCTCCAGAAAGTACCTGACTCCTTCTGCCATGCTTTATCTTTACAAGAGTCAGATTAGAACAAAAATGGAGTATTACTGCTATATCTGGCCTGGAGCTGTTTTGGCTCATTCTATCGCTCCAGAAAGTACCTGACTCCTTCTGCCATGCTTTATCTTTACAAGAGTCAGATTAGACCCAAAATGGAGTATTACTGCTATATCTGGTCTGGAGCTGTTTTGGCTCATTCTATCGCTCCAGAAAGTACCTGACTCTTTCTGCCATGCTTTATCTTTACAAGAGTCAGATTAGACCCAAAATGGAGTAGTGCTGCTATATCTGGGCTGGAGCTGTTTTGGCTCATTCTATCGCTCCAGAAAGTACCTGACTCTTTCTGCCATGCTTTATCTTTACAAGAGTCAGAATAGACCCAAAATGGAGTATTGCTGCTATATCTGGCCTGGGGCTGTTTTGACTCATTCTATCGCTGCAGAAAGTACCTGACTCTTTCTGCCATGCTTTATCTTTACAAGAGTCAGATTAGAACAAAAATGGAGTATTGCTGCTATAATTGGCCTGGAGCTGTTTTGGCTCATTCTATCGCTCCAGAAAGTACCTGACTCCTTCTGCCATGCTTTATCTTTACAAGAGTCAGATTAGACCCAAAATGGAGTATTGCTGCTATATCTGGGCTGGAGCTGTTTTGGCTCATTTTATTGATCCAGAAAATAACTGACTTCTTCTGCCACGTTTTATCTTTACAACGTCATTCAGTAGCCCTCTACTTTGAGTGCCTCTTCGGCCTTGTATTGGATGAACATTTAATAAAGAAAAAATTTCTTTTTTGACTATTATATTCATCAAAGATGTCCTGTTGTTTCAATTTCTTTCATCTGTAAAGAGATTGTCTAGCATTTACTGCCATATAAATTAGATATTACATAGCTGTTCAACATTCTTCAATAGTATATTTTCCTATTTTTTAATACTTTTGTTAGTTTCTGAAAGGCATCTTTCACTATTCCTATATGTTTTTGGATTTCTGTGTCACACTTTCCATTGTTTGTTACTACACTAATAGGATAATTAAATATCTGCCTCTACTTGATTTTGACGCCCCTAAAATGTAATGCACACTTTAGACTGTCTCTTTTACTGAAAAATCTTTTAGACTTTCCTAAAGTACTTACCTGCTTGGTCTGTGGTTTGAATTGCTTTCTGATACTTGTTAAATAACTACAAAAGAATAAAAACAAAATATAATCAATAAATAATTATAGAACAGAATCAAGCACTAATTATAGAAGAGAATGAAGCAGTAATTATAGAACAGAATCAAAAAATAATTATAGAAGAGAATGAATCAATAGAACAGAATCAAGCAATAATTATAGTATAGAATAAAGCACTAATTATAGAACAGAATGAAGCAGTAATTATAGAACAGAATTAGGAATTAATTAAAGAACAGAAGGAAGCAATAATTATAGAACAGAATCAAGATTGATTATAGAACAGAATGAAGCAATAATTATAGAACAGAATGAAGCAGTTATTCTAGAACAGAATCAATAATTAATTATAGGACAGAATCAAGCAATATGTATACAACAGAATCAAGAATCAATTATAAAACAGATGCAAGAAACAATTTAATAGATCATACTAAATCTGTTATAAGGGTCTAATATTCTAGTTTTGAGTTTAAACCAAGACACACATATACAGAGATCTACACTTTATTACAAAATAGATTAATATATTTGTTGTATGAGGGACTTATGCTCATATACTTGACATAGAGTATCTGTTGTGGTGTAATGATTCGGAAACTTATAAATCTTTTTGAGAACGATCAATCCTCAATAGGGATTTAACTGTACAGTCACCATCCATAGAGTGATAGTAGGTTAGTCATACAGACCATTGTTGTTATTGATTCTCATTGAGTGCTCTATTTTTGTGGTGTTGAGCCATTCTAGGTGAAAGTAATATTTTTTAAAATAATCTCTTTGTAAATTCCTTACTGATAAATAACAAGAGATTTATATATATATATGTTCAAACATTTCTACTTTTATGTGCATTTTCATTTGTACTTGTAACTGTTTATTTAAACAGTCATTGGTACATATAGCATGAAGAATTGAAGACATTATTTACGTGCAGACTGTTGTCCTCATCTTTGTTGTTGTTATCATAACGTTTTGGGTATTGTGCTCTCTGGCTTACATCAGATGCATATTGATCTCAGTAATCTACACAGAATTCTAAACTGAACCCTTTATTCAATCTATGGGGCTAGACTGTTCTTGTTCCACTGGAATATTTTGTGTAGTTCTTATTTTTTAGACTGTTTGGTCATTGTTCATTACTTTCCACCCCAGGGATTGAAATCACAATTACTATGTCACCAAATTCACTAATGCTTTGTGGTGAGTACAAAATAATAATAACTTCATTTACCTACTTCCTTCAAATTTGGGTGAGCTGAGGAGAAAGATGGAAAGAAAATCATGAGCCTATGTGAAATTTTCTTTGGAATAATAAAAACCTTACTTTCTCACAGAGATTGACTGGTGAGCTGAGAAGGAAAGGAAATAAATTTGCGAGCTCATGTGAAATTGCTTTTGGTCCAATGAAAACCTTGCCTCCACAGGAATTGGCCAGTGAGCCAAGAATAAAGAAAAGAAAATTGCGAGCCTATGCAAATGAGAAGAAAAATTAAAATAATAAGAGAAAAGTTTCTGAAGTCAGGTGAAAGCTTTCATTTCAGTTCCTCAGCGACCAGCATTCAAGTACTTGCCAGTGTAAAATTATTTGCTAATTATATTATAAGCTTTTAACCAAGAATGCAGCACTTCAAAGAATTTACCATCAACATTCCAAGAAAGTTAAGTATTTCAAAATACAGTGTAACCCGGATATAAGAGACCCAGATATAAGAGCGATTTTCTCTGGTCCCAAATTAGAGCCTGTGTTAATGTATATATAATAGACCAAACCCGGATATAAGAGAAACCTGGATATAAGATACTTCTTCTCCGGTTCGGACAACTCTCTTATATCCGGGTTACACTGTATCTCTTTGTCTACTTTTGAATATATGCAACCGTATATCCATTCAGTTAACAACAAATTCTCTTACCTTGGTTTTAAACATTTTTGATTATTATTTTGTGTCAGATCATTTAATCTGTTGTATGAACATTTCCTCTTCATGACAATTTGTTAAAATTATGGACTCTGAAAATTTCTGATTTATTTTCCTGAAACAAGCTACTAACACAACTTTAAACATGTAAATTCGTAAATAAATTCCTTATATTGTTTTGCTAAAATTACCCATGTGTTTTTACATTAATCTTCTTGGCACAGATAAATCAACTGTTCATTTTAACCCCGAAGCTCCACACGTACCACTATAGCTTTAATCCACTAGGCTATTGTTCCATAGGACAATTCTCTGTGGAGAACTTGGAGCCTTAAACCTAACCTGCCTGCTGATGAGTGCTGCTGTGCTTGTCATGTTTGACTGCAATCATTGAAGCTTTTTTCTCTTTTGTTATGGCTGCTGCTGCAGTTAAAGATTTGCACAATGGCCAAAATGTTGTGGTAACAACAACAAAGATGAGGACAATAGTAAACAGTGTAAATAATGACAACTCCTCATCACAGAAACTGAGGCAAAAATTAATAGATATTAAAACAATATCTGTCTATATTTCTGAGATGAGTTATTATGTACACTATTTACATTATTCGGACTATTGTCCTCATCTTTGTCACCATTTTTATTACAATGTTTCGGCCATTGTACGCTCCATCCTTCTTCAGATGGTTGGAATGTCAAACTTAACCCCTTATTTCACTCACTGGGGTAGACTGTTCTAGTTCCACGTGCCATGTCTAATGGATGTCAGTTATCAGTTATCTACTGTTAATTCTCCTCTCCAAGTTCTCCACTGCCTTAACCATGTATTGAACTAACACTCTTTTGGGTCCTGTAACTGGATCTAACCAATACCTTTATCCACTGTGCCACTGTGTGTGTATGTGGATAAAGGTGTTGATTAGACAGGACCCAAAGAGTGTGAGTTCAATACCTGTTTAAGGCAATGGTGAACTTGGAGAAGGGAATTAACAGGAGATAACTAACATCCATTAAACATGGCATGTGGGTTTCACACTTTTGCAATCATCAGGCAAACTAGTTTGTCTGATGATTGCAAAAGCATGTAACCCAGGGTCAAAAACTTGTATCCATACAACTGAATATGTTAGCTCTATCACTGAACTTGAGCGCTTTCCACTAAGTAATGTGCATATACAATAAAATATATATATATAATATATATATATATATATATACATATATATATAATATATATATATATTATTGAGGGTTGACTGAAAAGCATGTATATATATATATATATATATATATATATATATATATATATATATATATATATACATGCTTTTCAATCAACCCCCATTAATGAAGGAGATTGATAAATTTAAAAGATTAAACAATTAATTCAAATTTCCAATAAAAACAAGTTAAAATGTTCTAAAAAATAATTTTCATTTTTATTGCTAATTTTGTTTTACTACCTAATCTTTTAAATTTATCGACGATCCTAATTGACAAGGGTTAATCAAAAAGTTGGCCATTTAAGAGGACTTATACTATGTTCCTTTTTATGGTTATTTGTACATTTTATGCAGTGTGCTCCTAAGAATCTAGCATTGTGTAAAATTTGGTTTAGTCTGTATACAAAACTCAGCAATAACAGTTGTTTTTATATTTCTAAAAATCACAAGATTGAAGACATGCACATTGTATATTTGCTGTTTGTTTAACAAAGCATCAAGAAACACAAAAAAGTTGTCTGACCTTTTCAGTTTCTTTGTTGGCTGCGGTGGTCATTTTGGTCAACTCATATTGCTTCTTTAATTGTTCTTTTTCCTTGCATTTCTGACTGTAGTTCTTTTCAGCCTGAAGTTAAAAATGAAAACAGAAGCAGAAATTATCATACAAAATTAGACGTGAATACAGTAATATTGTGACAAAATGCATGTCAGATGAGCAGATTTTAGTGGCAAATTGTGGGAAAATGAAATAAAATCAATAAATAAAATATTAATAAAGATTTAAAAAAAAAACGAAACAAATAAATACATTTTCCCATGATGCCAGTACTAAAGGAAACAAAAAGGGTTTCGGTCATCTGCACAATTTTATGACCCAACTTCAGGAAATGACAGAACCTCTCTAATTCCACTTTCCAATGCAGTGTTTAGAAATGGTTTGCAGCTTCACCCATGAAATAAGTACAAACTTTACTTTGGTCATTCCAACTCAGAACTTAATTGATTTCACTTCATGCAAGGGAGTAAAGCCCTAAAACAAAAGGGTTTACAGGGTGTGGAAGAATTAGGAACATAAACATTAATGATGAGTAAAAAAAGAAAAGAGTAATCAGGAGGGCAGTAGATAGCAATTGACATTGCATTTAAAGTTTTGCAGATTAAATTTGGCGAGAAGTGTGAGAAAAGAAACTGTTAGCATACAACTTACGGCTACATCTAACCAGTTCAACTGTAAATTGATGAGATCTTGATGCCAATCTAGTACTGTGCTTAAATTCATGAAGTCTCGGTACCATAGTGAAGAGTTATATTTATTTGTAAATATTTACAAAATGTGGCACAAGGCCAAAATGGGGAATGGAAAAAGGACAGTCTTCAACTGTCTTAACTTTAAACTTAGCTAGCCACTGACCCAAACATATCACAATATTCCTAACAACACATTCTTACTTACCTTTCTTACTACATCCACCATAATACCTCATTGTCTCTATGAAAATTCTAACTAATCCCTATATGAAGAACTCGTCCAAAAAATTACCATGAAAGTATTTATAGAAAAGACACAGAGAGGCAACCATATGGTAATGGGAAAGTGACTGAAGCTGAGCTGCCAGATCAGGACCAATAATATTGCTTACCCTAACTTACTTCTTGACCAGAAAAAGAAAACAGACATACTCAAGAGAGATTGAGAACTTTGTTTCCCTACAGTTAAAAAAAAGGAATGAACGGTCCATAGTAGAAACCCCAAGTTTTTGTTGCTTCTTCTTTTATTGTTTATATGTCAATATACACACATCAACACACAAGCTTAAATTCCATAAAATCATTAGCTTAATAAACCTTTAATTAACTATTAATTCATTATAAATAAAAACAGGAACATGATCATTAACTAATAAGTATTTTTAAAAAATAGTAAAATATTTGGGGGCTTCAAAATTAAATAAACACATAAATTCAACTATCTGAATAGCGAAATAATTATATTCCATGTATATATATGTATATACAGTGTAACCCGGATATAAGTGAGTTGCCGGGACCGGATAAGAAGTCTCTTATATCCAGGTTTGGTCTATTTTGTTTTATTAACACAGGCTCTAATTTGGGACCAGAGAAAATCTCTCTTAAACAAGGAGAAAAGTTCACATAAACATGTCTGCAAATCTTTTGTTTTTGAGTTATTAAGTTTAAAGTTTACGGTAGATGCTGTTTAATGTATAATCCAAGCTACAATCCAAAAATACTTTTACAAAATTTTGGGGGTGGGTTTCTGACACCAAACTAAGGTAAAATGTCCATATAAACATATGTCAAAAATGCCATCATTGTACCTGAACACTGCAACTCATAACAACTGTTCAAAATGTCCTCCACTTGCTTCTACACACGCACACACGCACGCACCCATTGGATCATTCACTGGCAGACCCCTTCCAAGACTCCTATGTGATGTTGAATAGTTTCGCAGGCCTCCGTGACATATTGATGAAGCATTTCTATAAATGTCTGCTACATAAAGCAATTGTTTTAAGTGGGCGCATAGATAAAAATCCAAAGGATTGAGGTCAGGGGAATGTGCAGGCCTTGGAACTGGTCCTACCCTATCTATACGTTCATGGTAGATGTCAGCCAGTGAATTGCCAAAAATGTGGATAAAATGTGCTGGATCCCCAGTGTGTTTGAAATAAAGTGCCTATAGACAGCTACTGTAAGACGCACAGGGAGAGCATATGGACCTACCAGACAGTCACCTACAATTCCAACCCACACATTAATCATAAACTGATGTTGTTGTCTCACCTGTATTGTACTATGGAGATTCCCATCTGTCCACAAATGTCAGTTGTGTAAATTTGTTATTTCATCTCTTCCAAATGTTCCTTCATCCGTAAACAAGACTGAAGGGACAAACAATGGATTGGCAGTTTGTGCAATAAACCATCAGCAAAATTTCCCTTGTGGTGAGTAATCAGAGGGTGAAAGATCCTGCACACAGTGCAAATGATATGGATACAGGAAGTACCCTCCATGCATTACCATAAGATGTACGACATGCTAGTGCCACTTGACATGTGCTGATACGTGGATCATCTCCAACAGATTGCAGAATGTATTCTTCATGGTCAGGCATATGAGCGAATCTTGGTATTCCTCCACCCATAGTTTGTGGTGCCATGGATCCTGTCTGCAATGTGACAATAAACAGCAGCAACGGTTGGATGATTCATCTGCCTTCGGTCTGGAAGTGCAATCTGATACAGCCATGCAGCTTCACGTCCATTACCATTCGTGCGGCCATATGTAAAAATCATACCTGCCTGCTCATGATATGAATATCCTGCCATTGTTAAATGGAACGCTTCTCAGTTAACTCTCTACTACACATGTTAAACATTGAAGACAGATTAGTCACAAATGTACATGAATGACAAATGTAGCCTAGTCTACATGGCAACACAGTGTGGACATATGTTTATATGGACTTTTGTTCTTGTTTTGGTGTGAGGAACCCATCCCCAAAGTTTGTAAAAGTATTTTTTACACACCCCATACATACATATATATATATATATATATATATATATATATATATATATGGGGAAATGATATATAAATTTTTATATATCAAGAACAATTTTAAGAAAATCTATGACAAAGTGGAAAAAGTTTTTTAGTCACACATTTTTTGTTCTTTAGGACTTCATTGGACAAAAGTGATGTTTACATTGATGTAACTACACATATACACAAAGGAGAAGGGACACTGAAATTTTTAATTTAAATTAAAACATTTTTCTTAAATATTTGTTAGTATATAGTCTAGCTGAGTTTATTTAGTTTCTTTTTCCTTTTTGTTCATGCTTCTATCACTTTTGTTATTGTTGTGGTAGGATCCACCTAATCTGCATAGGTGACTACCAACTATATAAATAATGGTTGGTACCGGAAGACGAAGAGGAGGAGAAGGAATCACGAGATCCAACTAGAGACTCTGATCGACTGCGACTAGTCAACACATTCTCCAGGAACGTCTTCCCAGAAATATACAGAAATACTATATGTACTTATTGTGTACACTTTCTTGTTATAATACATTCTTGTTCTAAGTACATTTTGTGTTGCATTATTATTCCATGCATTAGGCGAGATTCAACAATGAGTCAAGACTCAACAATGGCGACGAAGTAGAACGAACCATACGCCAAGTTTCAACAAAGGCCACGAAGTAGAACGAACCATACGCCAAGTTTCAACAATGGCAAAGAAGTAGAACGAACCATACGGAAAGAAGAAAGAATTAATAGTGAGAGTTTTCAACATTTGGGACAAGTCAGTGAAGAACCCAGGCTGAAAAAAAAAAAAAACTATTAATTCAAAGTCCAACGTTAACATAACGACGAAGGATTCTGAACTTCTGGATATGTAGAACTCGTTAAAAGATGACTAAGCATAAAGGAACGTTCACTCAGAAAAATTGGAAGGTGTCGTAAACGAATAACGGTAATTTTAAATTAAAAAATTATCTACAACGAGACACCCTCTAAAAAGAAAAATTGGCCGACTACAAAAACATGCATGGATTAAAAGGAGCACAAATACACCGTGTCGACTTTGAAAGGTAACAAACTTTAAAAAATTATTTTTTAAAAATTATTTGTTCAACAATATAGTGACGAATTACTTCTGATAAGAAAATCAGACGTGTCATTGAAATACGCGAACAGAAGTCGAAAACGAAAAAAAAAAAAAGTCCGACGCTCTCTGTTCACGAAAAAAAAAATACCAAAGTTGATTAGCACGGGCGTGAATGTAAAAGCAAGTCATAAAAATTAAAAGTCGTACGTTGTTTCGATTTTTTTGGTCAGCTTATATGATATTCGTGGATACACAAATTAAAAGTATATTCCTTGTTGCATGAACACAATCAGCTAAAAATGGAGGAACTATCCAAAGTCATATCTGAATTATTCAAATCCCAGCAGGAACAGTTTGCCTTATTAATAAGGGAACAACAGATAGCACAGCAAAAATTTCAAGATAAACAAGAGGAAAGACAACAAGAACAACAGATAGTGCTGCAAAAATATCAAGATAAACAAGATGAAAGACTTTTAGAAATTCAAAAGTTAACACTGGAGAAATTAAACAACTATCAGGCAAATGAGGGAAATTCTTCATATTCTAATAACACCATATTTAATTCGCTGGAAACTTTCAACTATGTGCCAGACGAAGAAAAAACGTTTGAAGCGTACTTTAAACGATATGAAGATATTTTCTACACAGACTGTGAAAACTGGTCGAATTCAAGAAAAGTCAGTCTATTACTAAGAAAGCTAGGTACAGCAGAACATAGCAAATTTGTAGATTTTATTCTACCGAGAAAATCAACTGAATTGGAATTCTCGGAAACAGTGAAATTTCTAAAAGAGCTGTTTGGAGCAAATATGTCGCTTTGGCATAAGCGATGGTTATGCATGAATGTCTCTAAATCCGACGATCAGGATTACTTAACATATGCATCTATAGTGAATAGACATTGTGACAATTTCAGATTGGCAGAGATTACGGTTGAAGAATTCAAGTGCTTAATTTTTGCTCAAGGACTGGTATCCAGTAAGAGTGCCGAAATAAGACGTCGAGTTTTGTCTAAACTCGAATCTGAACAAGGCCTTACCCTGCAAAAGTTAGCAGAGGAGTGTCAACGGGTCGTAAAGTTAAAGAAAGAGTCGCAAAAAATCGAAGAAGCTGATATTGCTTATATTAAAAAAATAAAAAAGCAGTCAAATTACCCATCAGAGAAAAATTGGAGAAAAAATTCGGCGTACTTTAAGAATAGACAAGAAAATAAAAAGAACGAAAATAAAAAGGTCCCACCATATAATTGCAGACGTTGTAACGAAAGACATTGGGAGATAAATTGCCCATATAGAAATAAGAAATGTTTCGTGTGCCAAAAGAATGGTCACAAAGGATCGTGTTGTAAAACGAAAAAATTCAAGAGCCGAATTAGACAAACAAATTCGAATATCAAATCAGATAGAGATTTGAGGAAATATGTGACGACTGAAATATTCAAAAAGAATATCAAATTTCAACTCGATTCGGGGTCAGATTTAACAATAATGAACGATAAAACATGGAAAATTTTAAAAAGGCCTACAATAATGAAGTCAACGAAACTTGCTCGAACGGTAACTGGAAAGCAAATTAACTTCGAAGGCGAGGTTGTACTTCCAATGAAATTGAATGGGATCGTTAAAAAAATAAAAGTTTTCATTCTGAGAAATGGAGAAAACTTGTTGGGTACAGATTTTATTGAAACATTCGAATTGTGGGATAAACCTTTAAACTCATTCTGCAGAAAAGTAGAAAGTAATACGCAATCAAGACAGGACATTAAAGAGGAATTAAAGAAAAAGTTTCCGGAAACCTTTACACCTGGTCTTGGAAGATGTAACAAATTTGAAGCTAACTTTGAATTAAAAGAAAATACTATGCCTATATTTAAAAAGAAACGTAACGTGCCTTTCGCAAGTGTAGAGAAAGTAGTAGTACCAAAAAAGTTGCAGAAAAGAATCCTACGGGACTTTCATATGGGTCATCCGGGGATTAATAGAACAAAAAGCTTAATGCGAAGCTTTGTATATTGGAAAGGAATGGATGTGGATATCGAAAACATGGTTCATCGATGTAAAGGGTGTGCGTTAGCAGCTAAGGCACCACCTATAGTACACAAACCATGGCCAAAGACGGATCATCCGTGGGAAAGATTACACATTGATTTCGCTGGTCCAGTAGAAGATTATTACTACTTAATAGTGGTAGATAGCTTTACAAAATGGCCGGAAGTACTACGCTGCAAAAAGCCTACGTCCAATACCACAACAACTTTTTTGCATGAACTATTTGCACGGTTCGGTGTGCCAGAGTGTATTGTGAGTGACAATGGTACACAATTCACTTCTGACGATTTTAAGGAATTTTGTGAGTTATATCAAATTAACCACATAACAACGCCGCCGTATCATCCGAGATCCAATGGACTCGCAGAAAGATTTGTAGATACGTTAAAGCGCGCTCTGAAGAAAGCCTCAGGAGTTCCAACGGAAAAGGCGCTTCAGCAATTCCTACAAGTATACAGAATCACGCCTAACCAGAGAACACCATCAAACATGGCACCAGCTGAACTAATGTTCGCTAGGAAAGTTAAGTCAGTGTTTGACAAGCTTTTGCCAGGAAGAAATAGAATAAAGAACACTATGTATACAGCTAGAAAAAGATACACCCCCGGAGAGAAGGTCTTTTTCAAGTGCTATAGAAACAACATTGAGTTCTGGGAGCGAGGCATAGTGGATAAGAGAATCGGTGACCTGATTTATATAATTAAAGGGCCGAAGAATACTCATAAGAGGCACCAGAACCAACTCAAAAAATGCTACGTGCTAGAGCATGAAGAGAGTATACCGGATGAGGAGGAAGATCCCATTGATGTAATGTATGATACTTTTCAAGTAGAACCTCCGCAGAGTGCTCCTGAACCGAGAAGATCCGGTAGGAAACGAAAGTTCACGGACCCATTGGACGTGAATCCAAAACGGAAAAGATATTGAAAAACAAAAAAACAGATATATATATGAACTATGCAAAGGGGATCTACAAAGAAATAACCATAATCATCATCCCATATAGAAGCCAGTTTGAAATCCAAAAGGATTCCAAGGCTTGGGAGGGGGGTGTTGTGGTAGGATCCACCTAATCTGCATAGGTGACTACCAACTATATAAATAATGGTTGGTACCGGAAGAGGAGGAGAAGGAATCACGAGATCCAACTAGAGACTCTGATCGACTGCGACTAGTCAACACATTCTCCAGGAACGTCTTCCCAGAAATATACAGAAATACTATATGTACTTATTGTGTACACTTTCTTGTTATAATACATTTTTGTTCTAAGTACATTTTGTGTTGCATTATTATTCCATGCAATAGGCGAGATTCAACAATGAGTCAAGACTCAACAGTTATTAAATATCACACATTGTGATAACATATCTGCCAAGAAACGTGAAATATTATAAGAACCTGGACATAAATTTACTGTAGATGATCTAGTACTTAAGGCACTTTCTATACACTTTTGTCTTATTAAATTATTTTTTCTTTTAATTAAAGTAACATTTATTAAATCAAAATTGTGATCAATCTTATTACATTGCATTTAATGTGTTGTTTTGTAAAAAATCCCTTTTGTGTTCATATAATCTTTTATCTAAATGCCTTGAGGTTTCTTCTATGTATTTCTTGTGGTATAACAATTACTACAAGTTAGAGAATAAATTCTGATTTCAAATTTAGCTTATTATTATTTTGTTTTGTATTGATTAAGTTTTTTATTGTTTTAGAATTAGTTGTAACAAATTTTATGTTAAGCTTAAATAAATTCTTTTCAATTGTAGTTGTGACAGATTTGATGGATAGAACAATATATTTTGATTTGTTAGAATGGTCCACTCTTCTATTTTGAAATAGCAAAAGATGCCTTCCAAAAACTAAGCAAAGTATTAAGAAACAAGAGAATTTTGTTAGAAACAAAGAAAAGAGAGCTCAACTGCTATGTAATATCAATCCTTCTATATGAATTTTGAACAATTTCTGTACAAATTATGAGGAATCTTGAGGCAACAGAAATGTGGTTCCACAGAAGGATGCTGAGAATACAATGGATGAAATGCATAAGCAACAAGGAAGTTTTAAGGAAAATGGAAACAAAAAGGACACTTATATTTGCAATCAGAAGGAGGTGGTTGAAATTTTTGAAACATAACGAGGAAAGGAGGCTTGGTTCTCCAAGTCACCTTTCCTCATTATGTTCATTTCCAATGTGGGAAGCAAAAGAAAGGACATTTAACATCATTAAAAGATAGTTAAAATTTCTAAGTACATAAAGAGAAAAGACGGCTTGGAAAATATGATACTCAAAGGAGATATTGAAGGCAAGAAGGAGAGAGGCAAATACCCAACAAGCTTGTGTAATGAATGGCAGAACAGGGTTTAGGAGAGATAGCAAAAAAAACAAAATTTACTAAGAGCTACAGAGGACAGGAAATTATGGAGAGCTATGATGGCCAACATCCTGAAAGGAAATGGTATATAGAAGAAGAAGTGGCTGAAAAGTTGACTTGTTTCTTTTATGAAATTAATAATAGGACAAATATGGTGACACAAGGATCTGGGGCCACAAAACAGGCCATAATTTGCAAGTTAAAATTTTTATATATCATTTATTGTTTTTAATATATTTTCAAATACATTTTTTTTATTTTTTTTTAAACAAATATTCAAATATATATTCCCATTCATGCAGATGATTACTGGTTCCTTTTTCTCTAAGAAAATGCTTCAACTACTATTTGCTTCAAGTAACTGTCGTGATTTATAAATAAAATCATTCACTCATGATATTTGTCAGAGTTAGCTCCTCCTTAATTCCCTAATTGTCACTAGGGGTCATTCTTCCTATACTATAAATACTGGGCGACTTCTCGCCTCGTTCTCTTTTTCATTTCTTCATTTCAGCGACTACAATGTAAGCTTTCTTAGAAGATCCGCGTCTTCCCATTTGTGGGAGACGCCATGAACATTATACACACATACACGTACATATGAACATTCACCAAAGAACAAACACAAACGTTCACACACACACAAATGTTATTGCCTATGTCCATTGTAAAATTGTATTGTTTAATACATATATTTGTTTATATATATATATCGGTCTTGTTTGCCTTCTTTACATCTTCAGTTGGACTTAATTCAAGTCCGCCAATTTTCTTGTAGTTGGACCTTCTAGCAGGAAATAAAACACATGTGTCCTAATACAACAACATGCAAACCACCGGTCCTCTACATATTGTTGAGTTCTGTGTCATCTCTGTGTCCGCATGCTACTACATAAAACAGTATCAATAAAAAGGACAATTTCTTTTTTTTATTCATTTTATTAGGAGAGAGTGGTGACAGTTTAGATTCAAAGAGACAGCAGGAGGAATGACATCACAGGATACATGTTGCATGTTGGCTCAGTGTCCCTCCATGGGTGGTCTTAGTCAGTCTCTCAATCTGGGTGTTGGAGATGTATTTCAGAATTTTGTAGCCCTCTGTTGAATTCACACCATTTTGGACTTATATCTAAAACTCAAAGGCAATCCATCACACTCAGAATACCACATCCATGGGGCACTCAGATGAATTGCTGACCATACTGGCCCTGGCTTTCGCATTCTGTAAGAATATCCTTTAGCCCATAAGTGTAAATTACTTTCATTTTTGCACTTGCAAATTATGGTTCATTAGACCCCAACTCCAGACATTGACCTACATTTTGACTGCCACTTCTTTTTTATAGCAATACAAATAAATGAGGAATTATTTTTCCTTAAATTGTATGAGACTCTCCTTTCAATCTTCTTAATACTTACAGTCAATGTCCGTGTATATGTTGTGGATTTTGCTGTTTGACATTTTTTCAATGAGTCTTTCATCTGAAAAAGACAGTGACAGAAATTGAGACAAAAAACATTCAGGCAAATATTGAAAATTGCACAAAATATATATGTATTCATTTATTTAGTTTTATTTACTTCCAGGCAAATTCTGTGAATGGCATTTTATTGACTTGATATTTCTGTTAACAGCCATGATTTTCTACTTGTTATATTGATTTAATTAGAATATTTTTGTTGACTATCAGAATTCTTAGAAATTCCATGATGATACCCAATTATAAATCTGTTGACTACCAGAGTCCATAGAAATTCCATGATGATACCCAAGTATAAAACTGTTGATTATCTGGACCTGTGGAAAATCCATGATGATACCCAACTATAAAACTGTGGGCTATCAGGGTCCATAGAAATTTCATGATGATACCCAACTATAAAACTGTTGATTATCTGACCTGTGGAAAATCCATGAAGATACCCAACTGTTGACTATCAGGGTCCAAAAAAATTCCATGGTGGTTCCACAATATAAATTTGTATATTCTTGTGTAACTGCTTTGATTGTTTTGGAAGAATCATTAATTACCAGTAGAATGTTTAATATATCTATATCCATTAGAAAATTAAACTCTTTTCACCCAAACAATTGGTTGTAACTCAAAAATAAAAATAAAAAAAGAAAGTAGTTTAATGAATCATGAGAAACTAGAGGGATTAAAACCCAAACTTCACTGTAAGTTGAGCAGTCTGACCCAGGGGTTATGTCCATTTGGATGGATGACCCTTAACTCTGACAGTGTTTCATAAGGAAGTTAAGAAGACACACAGTCTGTTTTAAATTTTAAAGAAAGAACTTTCTCTTGAAATGGGGATGTGATAACTAAACATTCTATTCGAAGCTCGGATATCGGGCAATGGATGTTTAGATTTGGCTGAAAATGAAAACATTCAGGAGGAAAGATAAAAAGTCAGGGTTGTTATGATTTCATTTATCTCAGCAGAACAGTGACATTTCTGTCATAGCAATGGGCCGACCAGCAAAGTTGAAACTTAAGCATCTCCGAGTTAAATAAATACAAATATTTTTTATAATCATTTACATTTTTTTAAAAGTATTTTGTCAAATTTGGGTCAATTTCTCTTATGGTCTGGACATGTATATTATATTAAATAATAATTGCAACATTTTTCTTTAAAGTCAAATTATGAAAATAAGACATAAATAAAAAGTATTTCTTCATTGAAGAAAAATAACCTTAATCTGTCAGCAGAAGAAAAACGTGAGTTTTACTAAAGAGTGTGTGTGTGTGTGTGTGTGTGTGTGTGTGTGTGTGTGTGTGTGTGTGTGTAACATCTTATGGGAGTTTTATTAAAGTGTATGTTTGTGTGTGTCCATAACATTTTATGGGAGTTTTACTATAGTGGTCATTAGACTCTGAAATTACATTCATGTATATTACATCAGACATTTATTAATTATGGAATAATCAAAGTAATTTTTTATCATGCAAAAAAATAAACAGTCTACAACCAGCTTTAAGTGCATACATGTCTTGCAGTGCCTTAGGGTCATAGAGGCACCACATTTACTGTAGCCATAGCAGCAGTGGTAGCCTGATAAAGCCCCACCATCTTCTGAATTCAGAATTTCCCTTCTTCAGGACTGGTTGCTGCCTCAAAGCCAGAGAGCCCAGTCTGCCCTACTGTTTAACCCAAAGTTGGAGGAAGATGGATTGATGCCTTTTCCAAAGACATTCATATGAAGTGAATGAAACAAAATTGAGCAGGAATTGAACTTGGCATGCCTAATTAATTTTCTGTATCGTTATTCATTATGCTATCCATATTAATGGAGGTACAGATAAAAAAACATATTCCTATATATAATCCCATTGCTTTCTTTTTTATTAATGAGATATAATTTTAATTTAATTTAATGAGGTATAATTTTAATTTAATTTAATGAGGTATAATTTTAATGAGGTATAATTTTAATTTAATGAGGTATAGTTTTAATGAGGTATAATTTTCTTGAATTCTTAGCTGCACACATACACGCATAGTTATTTGATAATTTTATGCAAAAGTTCTCAGCACAATGTGTCTTTGTTCTCATTCAACTCTTCATTTCTTTAACTTTATATATATATATATATATATATATATATACACACACACACTACAGTTCAAGTGTTTGAAACTGTCCCCAGAATTAGCAAATTAGCATGGGATGAACTTGACAGAAGGGTTAAAAATATAGAAAACGTGCTCTTAGAGTCATTGAAAAAAGAATGGAATCAATTATCAAACTAATACTTTGAGAACTGTAGTGTATATAAGTCATTTAGACAAGGTCTGTTTGTTTAATTTTATTATTGTAGTTTTTCAATTTTCAAATAGGATGTTTTATATTGGGATTGAGAATGCGGTTAAAACGTCTGATGTTCATTTTTGTTCTGTTGTTTCGTTGATGTACTTTCAATTATTTCAGTCATTTTCAAGAACTGCATGCAACCTTGCTCCACTTAACCACATTTATTTCATCAAAAAAAGTTTGATGAAATACAACCAACAAAAGATCTGTCTGTTTAATCTGTTATTAAATTTTTCCAATTTTCGAATAAAATATAACTGGACTTGGATCTTTCAATTTCATACTCTGAGCTGCTAACAATTACATCACTTGCCTATCCTGTATATATATATATATATATATATATATATATATATATATATATATATATATATATATATATCACTTTAAACATTGTTTTAATGGATACCCAGAATTAAATAGATGCTCCATTTACTTTAAACAATATATTTATTTTTCATGATTATTCAATGAGATTTCTCAAATATTTAATAAGATTTCTTGAATATTCAGGCCATTAAACAAAAATAAATATATTGTTTAAAATAAATGGAGCATCTACTCAAATATGGGTATCTGCTAAAAATAATGTTTAAAGTGATATATATATATATATATATATATATATATATATATATATATATATATGTGTATGTTTTGAACAATAAGAAATATTAAAAAATTAAAATTTTCAGACACACTGAGTTGTATATTAATATTTTTGCTTTATTATTTCAGTTAGGTTCCTTGACTAGTTTCGGATAGCATGGCCATCATCAGGAGAAAAAAAATTTTTTAAGAGATAAAAAAATTCTGCTTGTTAGTAGCATTGAACTACAGGAGTGAATGACTGTTTGTGAAGAAAATGAACTTTATCTGTAGTTTTCATTTGTTTTTAAGATAGAGGCTGGGGAGATTCATGAGTCACAGAATTCCCTTCTTGGTTATTTTGACAGTTTTATTAGTTGCTGGGAGGGGGATGTGTGTGTTAAGTGTATGTTATCTTTTAATTCTTTGGCAGTGTGTATAATGTGTGTAATTCTATATATTGATATGAGTGTGTATATATATATATATATATATATATATATATATATATATATATATATATATACACACACATACATATATATATATATATAATTGTGTATTTGTGCAGCAATCTCTTTTTATACAAGTTTTGTTAAAAATGACTGTTATCAGGGAAACAAGTAAATGGAAGCAAGTTCCACAGGTGGGAAGTATGAGAAAAGTAAATGTTGGAATAGAAGTGACAGTTGCATTTACCTATTTCAACAGTAAATGGGTGGGACCTAGATGCCAATCTAGTAGCAGACTTAAATTCATGTAGTTGAAGCACCAGGGCAAAAAGCTCGTCAGAACAGTTGCCATGAAAATATTTGTAGAAAAGACAGAGGGAAGCCATGTCATGTCGATGAGAAAGTGATTGAAGTTGAGATGCCAAGTCAGGATTGATTATATTGCAGATCCTTCTTTGGATTTTGTCAAGAACCTCGAGATGAATAGCAGGAGCATCAGATCAGATATGGCAGCAGTATTCAATGCATGGCTGAATAGTAGATTTGTAAACATGCAAGATGGACTTTGATAAGAAACATTTTCTGGCATGACACTGTGACTTTCTTTGCACTAGATGCAGCTAATTCTCTCTAACTCTCTCTCTATCTATCTATCTCTGTATATATGTCTGATTGGATAAATTACAAACATTATGTCTGTTTATTTTTAACATAATCCTTTCATATTCATGAATATTTTTTCCATATATTACAATTAAATAAGGCAAGAAATGCACTGCAACAGTGAAAATCACTTTTATTTCTCAAGTACTCTCCATCTCTTTCTGAGATCATCAGTGGTGTAACTAATAAGGCAAAACCTATTTGTAGCTATCCATTATATAAGAAATGGAAAGTACTTGGGAAATAAAAGTGATTCTCATTGTTAGTGCATTTCTTGGGTTATTTTATTGTAATATATGGAAAAATATTTGTGAATAGGAAATTTGTGAATACTTTCTACTAAGTACTGCACATATAAAATAAAATATATACATACATATATATATATATATATATATATATATATATATATATATATATATATTTCCTACATATATATACCAGTGATAACATGACTTTAGACTGATGAAGTCCTTTTAGAGGATAAAACAAATTTCACATAATTTTTCCACTATGTCATTCAATTGCTTCATATATATATATATATATATATATATATATATGAAGCAATTGAATGACATAGTGGAAAAATTATGTGAAATTTGTTCACTTCTATGTTCACTTTTATATTTACACACGCTCTATCTCTATTGAGCACCTTATCCCATAAATATAGCACACTTTAAGACTATATTTCTTCATATATATATATATATATACACACACATATATATATATATATACACACACACATATATATATATATATATACACACACACATATATATATATACACACACACATATATATATATACACACACACATATATATATATACACACACACACATATATATATATATATATATATATATATATGCACAAATATAGATACATTTGTACAGAAGCGTATATGACATTATTACTTACCTTTCGTCTTTCCTCATGTTTGTCATTAATTAATCTTAGGCTTTCCACCTGATTATTCAGGATATGGCTGACCTCTTCATGGTTGGAAGCAACATGTTCCATTTGTAGTTTAAACTCTTGCCAGGCTTGACTGATCTTCCTGAAAAATGTTGCCAAATGAATAAAAGACATTCACAACTGTGCATCAACATCAAGGCTCAATTATTGCTTATCAGTGTTAATGATCATCATAATAATAGTAAAAAAAAAGTCTTATTTCTGGTATTTCATCTATGTTGGTGTGAATAAATTGTGGAAGATTGATGGTGTGAGAATTTGGGATTGGGAAAATATACTACTAATTCGTAAAGAAAAAGGAAAAGAAAAAAAAACAGTACATGTTTCAACCAAAAAACACACACACAAAATTTGATTGCTTTTTTTAAACTGGTAAATGAAACCCAAATGACAAATGAAGGCTTGAATGACCTAAATTTAGATATTTGTATTATTTATCTCTAAATGTGAAAAACATTTGGATCTAAATGTAAGAACTATTATTGCTTTAACAAACAAAGCAAGAAAAATTCTGTTAATCTTTGGTTAAAAAATACTTGAATCAATATGTATATTACATTATATTTTAAAAGCAATGGTTGCAGGCTTTTAGTAAACGGCATACACAAAAGTTAAGCACTTGGTAAATTAGGCTCAAAGGACAAATGAAGCTTGAATGACCTAAACTTACATATTTGTATTATTTACCTCTAAATGTGAAAAACATTTGAATCTCAATGTAAGAACTATTATTGCTTTTATAAACAAAGCAAGAAAATTATGTTTTTTTTAATCTTGAAGCATTAAAAAACAACATGCATATTACATTATATTCTAAAACAAGTCATTTCTTAAATAAAAAAAAATTACTTTTCAACAATAATGGCAGGCTTTTAATAAATGGCATACACAAAATTTGATTGCTTTTTTTAAGCTGGTAAATGAAACCCAAATGACAAATGAAGCTTGACAGACTTCAATTTAGATATTTGTATTATCTCTAAATGCGAAAAACATTTGGATCAAATTGTAAGAACTAATTTTGTTGTCATTATGGGTGCCAATGCAAGAATTCTCCAGGTGTCCAAGGGCACAACCCTCAATGGAATGTACATTCAGTACGAGGGATACATAATGAGGAAAGAGTAGTTCACATTGGCACACACACAAGAAAAATGAGCAAAACGTTTACTGACCAAGTTGAAACATCCAGAAGAACCTGGCAATCAGTGATTTGTTTTTGCTTTTTTTTTCAGACAAAAATATTTCAACCAAGATCAAAAAGTGAACCAGAGGTGCTGAGTAACGAAGGACATGCCATGCCATGCTACCCCACTTCTTTCAACAGAGTCTTCTGATGAATGCTGCTGCCTACACTGAGGTGCTAGAAACAGTTAGGAAACAATGGATAAACCTTGTATATGTTTGAAAGTCATATGTCTTTTAACAGGAGTATCTATGCACCTGCTCACAAATCGCTGGTGTAAAATCTGCATGAACATGTAATACCAAATATGTGGTCACCATACCTAAATACCTTTGAATTTTACTGTAAATACTTGTATATCATACAACTTTTGAAGAGCTGG
>OZ038497.1:22915374-22952874 GCA_964036315.1 Acanthosepion esculentum | reverse complement strand
TCATTCTATCGCTCCAGAAAGTACCTGACTCCTTCTGTCATGCTTTATCTTTACAATAGTCAGATTAGACCCAAAATGGAGTATTGCTGCTATATCTGGCCTGGAGCTGTTTTGGCTCATTCTATCGATCCAGAAAGTACCTGACTCCTTCTGCCATGCTTTATCTTTACAATAGTCAGATTAGACCAAAAATGGAGTATTGCTGCTATATCTGGCCTGGAGCTGTTTTGGCTCATTCTATCGATCCAGAAAGTACCTGACTCCTTCTGTCATGCTTTATCTTTACAATAGTCAGATTAGACCCAAAATGGAGTATTGCTGCTATATCTGGCCTGGAGCTGTTTTGGCTCATTCTATCGATCCAGAAAGTACCTGACTCCTTCTGCCATGCTTTATCTTTACAATAGTCAGATTAGACCCAAAATGGAGTATTGCTGCTATATCTGGCCTGGAGCTGTTTTGGCTCATTCTATCGCTCCAGAAAGTACCTGACTCCTTCTGTCATGCTTTATCTTTACAATAGTCAGATTAGACCCAAAATGGAGTATTGCTGCTATATCTGGCCTGGAGCTGTTTTGGCTCATTCTATCGCTCCAGAAAGTACCTGACTCCTTCTGCCATGCTTTATCTTTACAAGAGTCAGATTAGACCCAAAATGAAGTATTGCTGCTATATCTGGCCTGGAGCTGTTTTGGCTCATTCTATCGCTCCAGAAAGTACCTGACTCCTTCTGTCATGCTTTATCTTTACAATAGTCAGATTAGACCCAAAATGGAGTATTGCTGCTATATCTGGCCTGGAGCTGTTTTGGCTCATTCTATCGCTCCAGAAAGTACCTGACTCCTTCTGCCATGCTTTATCTTTACAATAGTCAGATTAGACCCAAAATGGAGTATTGCTGCTATATCTGGCCTGGAGCTGTTTTGGCTCATTCTATCGCTCCAGAAAGTACCTGACTCCTTCTGTCATGCTTTATCTTTACAATAGTCAGATTAGACCCAAAATGGAGTATTGCTGCTATATCTGGCCTGGAGCTGTTTTGGCTCATTCTATCGCTCCAGAAAGTACCTGACTCCTTCTGCCATGCTTTATCTTTACAATAGTCAGATTAGACCCAAAATGGAGTATTGCTGCTATATCTGGCCTGGAGCTGTTTTGGCTCATTCTATCGCTCCAGAAAGTACCTGACTCCTTCTGTCATGCTTTATCTTTACAATAGTCAGATTAGACCAAAAATGGAGTATTGCTGCTATATCTGGCCTGGAGCTGTTTTGGCTCATTCTATCGATCCAGAAAGTACCTGACTCCTTCTGTCATGCTTTATCTTTACAATAGTCAGATTAGACCCAAAATGGAGTATTGCTGCTATATCTGGCCTGGAGCTGTTTTGGCTCATTCTATCGCTCCAGAAAGTACCTGACTCCTTCTGCCATGCTTTATCTTTACAATAGTCAGATTAGACCCAAAATGGAGTATTGCTGCTATATCTGGCCTGGAGCTGTTTTGGCTCATTCTATCGCTCCAGAAAGTACCTGACTCCTTCTGTCATGCTTTATCTTTACAATAGTCAGATTAGACCCAAAATGGAGTATTGCTGCTATATCTGGCCTGGAGCTGTTTTGGCTCATTCTATCGCTCCAGAAAGTACCTGACTCCTTCTGCCATGCTTTATCTTTACAAGAGTCAGATTAGACCCAAAATGGAGTATTGCTGCTATATCTGGCCTGGAGCTGTTTTGGCTCATTCTATCGATCCAGAAAGTACCTGACTCCTTCTGTCATGCTTTATCTTTACAATAGTCAGATTAGACCCAAAATGGAGTATTGCTGCTATATCTGGCCTGGAGCTGTTTTGGCTCATTCTATCGCTCCAGAAAGTACCTGACTCCTTCTGTCATGCTTTATCTTTACAATAGTCAGATTAGACCCAAAATGGAGTATTGCTGCTATATCTGGCCTGGAGCTGTTTTGGCTCATTCTATCGCTCCAGAAAGTACCTGACTCCTTCTGCCATGCTTTATCTTTACAAGAGTCAGATTAGACCCAAAATGGAGTATTGCTGCTATATCTGGCCTGGAGCTGTTTTGGCTCATTCTATCGCTCCAGAAAGTACCTGACTCCTTCTGTCATGCTTTATCTTTACAATAGTCAGATTAGACCCAAAATGGAGTATTGCTGCTATATCTGGGCTGGAGCTGTTTTGGCTCATTCTATCGCCCCAGAAAGTACCTGACTCCTTCTGCCATGCTTTATCTTTACAAGAGTCAGATTAGACCCAAAATGGAGTATTGCTGTTATATCTGGCCTGGAGCTGTTTTGGCTCATTCTATCGCTCCAGAAAGTACCTGACTCCTTCTGCCATGCTTCATCTTTACAATAGTCAGATTAGACCCAAAATGGAGTATTGCTGCTATATCTGGCCTGGAGCTGTTTTGGCTCATTCTATCGCTCCAGAAAGTACCTGACTCCTTCTGCCATGCTTTATCTTTACAATAGTCAGATTAGACCCAAAATGGAGTATTGCTGCTATATCTGGCCTGGAGCTGTTTTGGCTCATTCTATCGCTCCAGAAAGTACCTGACTCCTTCTGCCATGCTTTATCTTTACAATAGTCAGATTAGACCCAAAATGGAGTATTGCTGCTATATCTGGGCTGGAGCTGTTTTGGCTCATTCTATCGATCCAGAAAGTACCTGACTCCTTCTGTCATGCTTTATCTTTACAAGAGTCAGATTAGACCCAAAATGGAGTATTGCTGCTATATCTGGCCTGGAGCTGTTTTGGCTCATTCTATCGATCCAGAAAGTACCTGACTCTTTCTGCCATGCTTTATCTTTACAAGAGTCAGATTAGACCCAAAATGGAGTATTGCTGCTATATCTGGCCTGGAGCTGTTTTGGCTCATTCTCTCAATTCAGAAAGTACCTGACTCTTTCTGCCATGCTTTATCTTTACAAGAGTCAGATTAGACCCAAAATGGAGTATTGCTGCTATATCTGGCCTGGAGCTGTTTTGGCTCATTCTATCGATCCAGAAAGTACCTGACTCCTTCTGTCATGCTTTATCTTTACAATATTCAGATTAGACCCAAAATGGAGTATTGCTGCTATATCTGGCCTGGAGCTGTTTTGGCTCATTCTATCGCTCCAGAAAGTACCTGACTCCTTCTGTCATGCTTTATCTTTACAATAGTCAGATTAGACCCAAAATGGAGTATTGCTGCTATATCTGGCCTGGAGCTGTTTTGGCTCATTCTATCGATCCAGAAAGTACCTGACTCCTTCTGCCATGCTTTATCTTTACAATAGTCAGATTAGACCAAAAATGGAGTATTGCTGCTATATCTGGCCTGGAGCTGTTTTGGCTCATTCTATCGATCCAGAAAGTACCTGACTCCTTCTGTCATGCTTTATCTTTACAATAGTCAGATTAGACCCAAAATCGAGTATTGCTGCTATATCTGGCCTGGAGCTGTTTTGGCTCATTCTATCGCTCCAGAAAGTACCTGACTCCTTCTGCCATGCTTTATCTTTACAATAGTCAGATTAGACCCAAAATGGAGTATTGCTGCTATATCTGGCCTGGAGCTGTTTTGGCTCATTCTATCGCTCCAGAAAGTACCTGACTCCTTCTGTCATGCTTTATCTTTCCAATAGTCAGATTAGACCCAAAATGGAGTATTGCTGCTATATCTGGCCTGGAGCTGTTTTGGCTCATTCTATCGCTCCAGAAAGTACCTGACTCCTTCTGCCATGCTTTATCTTTACAAGAGTCAGATTAGACCCAAAATGGAGTATTGCTGCTATATCTGGCCTGGAGCTGTTTTGGCTCATTCTATCGATCCAGAAAGTACCTGACTCCTTCTGCCATGCTTTATCTTTACAATAGTCAGATTAGACCCAAAATGGAGTATTGCTGCTATATCTGGCCTGGAGCTGTTTTGGCTCATTCTATCGCTCCAGAAAGTACCTGACTCCTTCTGTCATGCTTTATCTTTACAATAGTCAGATTAGACCCAAAATGGAGTATTGCTGCTATATCTGGCCTGGAGCTGTTTTGGCTCATTCTATCGCTCCAGAAAGTACCTGACTCCTTCTGCCATGCTTTATCTTTACAAGAGTCAGATTAGACCCAAAATGGAGTATTGCTGCTATATCTGGCCTGGAGCTGTTTTGGCTCATTCTATCGCTCCAGAAAGTACCTGACTCCTTCTGTCATGCTTTATCTTTACAATAGTCAGATTAGACCCAAAATGGAGTATTGCTGCTATATCTGGCCTGGAGCTGTTTTGGCTCATTCTATCGCTCCAGAAAGTACCTGACTCCTTCTGTCATGCTTTATCTTTACAATAGTCAGATTAGACCCAAAATGGAGTATTGCTGCTATATCTGGCCTGGAGCTGTTTTGGCTCATTCTATCGCTCCAGAAAGTACCTGACTCCTTCTGCCATGCTTTATCTTTACAAGAGTCAGATTAGACCCAAAATGGAGTATTGCTGCTATATCTGGCCTGGAGCTGTTTTGGCTCATTCTATCGATCCAGAAAGTACCTGACTCCTTCTGTCATGCTTTATCTTTACAATAGTCAGATTAGACCCAAAATGGAGTATTGCTGCTATATCTGGCCTGGAGCTGTTTTGGCTCATTCTATCGCTCCAGAAAGTACCTGACTCCTTCTGCCATGCTTTATCTTTACAATAGTCAGATTAGACCCAAAATGGAGTATTGCTGCTATATCTGGCCTGGAGCTGTTTTGGCTCATTCTATCGCTCCAGAAAGTACCTGACTCCTTCTGCCATGCTTTATCTTTACAATAGTCAGATTAGACCCAAAATGGAGTATTGCTGCTATATCTGGGCTGGAGCTGTTTTGGCTCATTCTATCGCTCCAGAAAGTACCTGACTCCTTCTGTCATGCTTTATCTTTACAAGAGTCAGATTAGACCCAAAATGGAGTATTGCTGCTATATCTGGCCTGGAGCTGTTTTGGCTCATTCTCTCAATTCAGAAAGTACCTGACTCTTTCTGCCATGCTTTATCTTTACAAGAGTCAGATTAGACCCAAAATGGAGTATTGCTGCTATATCTGGCCTGGAGCTGTTTTGGCTCATTCTATCGATCCAGAAAGTACCTGACTCTTTCTGCCATGCTTTATCTTTACAAGAGTCAGATTAGACCCAAAATGGAGTATTGCTGCTATATCTGGTCTGGAGCTGTTTTGGCTCATTCTATCGCTCCAGAAAGTACCTGACTCCTTCTGCCATGCTTTATCTTTACAATAGTCAGATTAGACCCAAAATGGAGTATTGCTGCTATATCTGGGCTGGAGCTGTTTTGGCTCATTCTATCGCTCCAGAAAGTACCTGACTCCTTCTGTCATGCTTTATCTTTACAAGAGTCAGATTAGACCCAAAATGGAGTATTGCTGCTATATCTGGCCTGGAGCTGTTTTGGCACATTCTCTCAATTCAGAAAGTACCTGACTCTTTCTGCCATGCTTTATCTTTACAAGAGTCAGATTAGACCCAAAATGGAGTATTGCTGCTATATCTGGCCTGGAGCTGTTTTGGCTCATTCTATCGATCCAGAAAGTACCTGACTCCTTCTGCCATGCTTTATCTTTACAATAGTCAGATTAGACCCAAAATGGAGTATTGCTGCTATATCTGGGCTGGAGCTGTTTTGGCTCATTCTATCGCTCCAGAAAGTACCTGACTCCTTCTGTCATGCTTTATCTTTACAAGAGTCAGATTAGACCCAAAATGGAGTATTGCTGCTATATCTGGCCTGGAGCTGTTTTGGCTCATTCTCTCAATTCAGAAAGTACCTGACTCTTTCTGCCATGCTTTATCTTTACAAGAGTCAGATTAGACCCAAAATGGAGTATTGCTGCTATATCTGGCCTGGAGCTGTTTTGGCTCATTCTATCGATCCAGAAAGTACCTGACTCCTTCTGTCATGCTTTATCTTTACAATAGTCAGATTAGACCCAAAATGGAGTATTGCTGCTATATCTGGGCTGGAGCTGTTTTGGCTCATTCTATCGCTCCAGAAAGTACCTGACTCCTTCTGCCATGCTTTATCTTTACAATAGTCAGATTAGACCCAAAATGGAGTATTGCTGCTATATCTGGCCTGGAGCTGTTTTGGCTCATTCTATCGCTCCAGAAAGTACCTGACTCCTTCTGCCATGCTTTATCTTTACAATAGTCAGATTAGACCCAAAATGGAGTATTGCTGCTATATCTGGGCTGGAGCTGTTTTGGCTCATTCTATCGCTCCAGAAAGTACCTGACTCCTTCTGTCATGCTTTATCTTTACAAGAGTCAGATTAGACCCAAAATGGAGTATTGCTGCTATATCTGGGCTGGAGCTGTTTTGGCTCATTCTATCGATCCAGAAAGTACCTGACTCCTTCTGCCATGCTTTATCTTTACAATAGTCAGATTAGACCCAAAATGGAGTATTGCTGCTATATCTGGCCTGGAGCTGTTTTGGCTCATTCTATCGCTCCAGAAAGTACCTGACTCCTTCTGCCATGCTTTATCTTTACAATAGTCAGATTAGACCCAAAATGGAGTATTGCTGCTATATCTGGCCTGGAGCTGTTTTGGCTCATTCTATCGATCCAGAAAGTACCTGACTCCTTCTGCCATGCTTTATCTTTACAATAGTCAGATTAGATTCAAAATGGAGTATTGCTGCTATATCTGGGCTGGAGCTGTTTTGGCTCATTCTATCACTCCAGAAAGTACCTGACTCCTTCTGTCATGCTTTATCTTTACAAGAGTCAGATTAGACCCAAAATGGAGTATTGCTGCTATATCTGGCCTGGAGCTGTTTTGGCTCATTCTATCGCTCCAGAAAGTACCTGACTCCTTCTGCCATGCTTTATCTTTACAATAGTCAGATTAGACCCAAAATGGAGTATTGCTGCTATATCTGGGCTGGAGCTGTTTTGGCTCATTCTATCGCTCCAGAAAGTACCTGACTCCTTCTGTCATGCTTTATCTTTAAAAGAGTCAGATTAGACCCAAAATGGAGTATTGCTGCTATATCTGGCCTGGAGCTGTTTTGGCTCATTCTATCGATCCAGAAAGTACCTGACTCCTTCTGCCATGCTTTATCTTTACAATAGTCAGATTAGACCCAAAATGGAGTATTGCTGCTATATCTGGCCTGGAGCTGTTTTGGCTCATTCTATCGCTCCAGAAAGTACCTGACTCCTTCTGCCATGCTTTATCTTTACAATAGTCAGATTAGACACAAAATGGAGTATTGCTGCTATATCTGGGCTGGAGCTGTTTTGGCTCATTCTATCGATCCAGAAAGTACCTGACTCCTTCTGCCATGCTTTATCTTTACAATAGTCAGATTAGACCCAAAATGGATTATTGCTGCTATATCTGGCCTGGAGCTGTTTTGGCTCATTCTATCGCTCCAGAAAGTACCTGACTCCTTCTGCCATGCTTTATCTTTACAATAGTCAGATTAGACCCAAAATGGAGTATTGCTGCTATATCTGGCCTGGAGCTGTTTTGGCTCATTCTATCACTCCAGAAAGTACCTGACTCCTTCTGCCATGCTTTATCTTTACAATAGTCAGATTAGACCCAAAATGGAGTATTGCTGCTATATCTGGCCTGGAGCTGTTTTGGCTCATTCTATCGCCCCAGAAAGTACCTGACTCTTACTGCCATGCTTTATCTTTACAAGAGTCATATTAAACCAAAAATGGAGTATTGCTGCTATAATTGGCCTGGAGCTGTTTTGGCTCATTCTATCGCTCCAGAAAGTATCTGACACCTTCTGCCATTCTATATCTTTACAAGAGTCTGATTAGACCAAAAATGGAGCATTGCAGCCATATGTGGGTTGGAGTTGCAATTCCCATAGTGGAATTTTACCTTATTTAGCTACCCTATGTTATTCCCCCCCCCTCTAAAACCTTTTATACTATAGCGATTATAATTTATAAACTTTCCTCGAATATCGTCTTCTGTTAATCCACTGTGCCTCTTTATCTATAAATTCTTTTAAATTTATTTTTGCGTTCATTCTTAATTTCTTCTTTAATTTTAAACTTAAGTTAAAAACTTGTGTTTTCTTCTAATACTCCCATTTGTCATCATAAGGTTAATATGCTGGGCTTTCTTTAACAAAACTTCCCTTTAATATAGATACCCACCACCCTCCTTAACCCCTGCCTCGTACCTAGCATCCGACTGAAGCAGTGAAAAGTGTAAACTCTGCATTAGGTGTTTTTGGCAAGTTAAGGTTTAGATTGACCCTGTAGCTATGAATATCAATTCCATAAAGTTAATTCCTACTACCTCTTGCTTCCTTTAACCTTACAGACATAAACTTCATTCCACACCAGGATTGAAAAGACAGACGACCAGTATTGTTGTCTGCCAAAATAGCCTAATTCCCATATGAGGTAAAAAGATTTGTTTCATTATTAATTATATTGCTCTGTATAAATAAAATACATCAAGCTCTTTTTGTGGATGAGTTCTAATATTTTTCTATTACTCAGATCCACTATACCAATTATATACCAATGGATTTTTACCTTACTATATATATATATATATATATATATATATATATATATATATATATATATATGTATAAACATATATAATATCTGGATAAAATTAATGAAACAAAATTGGGTGTTTTTTTTATGAAAGTATTTATTTCTGTGTTTTTGTATATATTTATTTATTTAATATTTCAGACCACCTAATTTTATCCAGATATTATATACATATCAAGAAAGTATACGTGGCCTCTCATTATGCTATAAACATATATATATATATATATATATATATATATATATATATATATATATATATATATATATATTTTAAACATGTAGTATTGAATGTTAAAGACAACATAGTCTTGCATATTTTCTTTTGAATTTTCTCATATTCTCTAATGAGACTTTTTATTTGAAAATGATATCGAAATAAGTATTGTCCGTACGATGACCTAGTGCTTTCGAACATCATTGTTCATCTTCAGGGTCAATATTTTTAGTCAAAATTTTTTTTAACAAACATTTGCCAATTATCTTGTAGCGTAATCATGTTGCTACTTTTTTACAAACTAAATAAATGTTAAAATCCTTTTAATTTCAAAAGACGCGATGATGTTATCACGTGCATGGCGAAGATTTTTATCATGTGACAGTGCGAAAAAAATTTTGACTAAAAATACTGACCCTGAAGATGAACAATGATGTTTGAAAGCGCTAGGTCATCATATGGACAATACTTATTTCGATATCATTTTCAAATAAAAAGTCTTATTAGAGAATATGAGAAAATTCAAAAGAAAATATGCAAGACTATGTTGTCTTTAACATTCAATACTACATGTTTAAAATATATATATATATATATATATATATATATATTTCCACCAAAATTACATTGAGCATTTTTATCAACAGTTATGAAGTGCTGACATTCATTTTCAATATCGATATCAATTACTGGGAAAAAATCGATAAAATCAATCACTTTGGGACATCCAATTCAAGTCCAGTCTAGCTGATTTTTGGCTATATTTTTCACAAATGGCAAAGAATTTTCAGCAAAATTCCCATTGAGCATAGTATTTGCCAACAGTATTGAGGTGCTGACTTTCATTTTCAATATCAATTTCAATTATCGGATAAAAATCGATGAAATCATACCCCTTTTGACTTCCCATTCAAATTGAGTTTACCTGAATTTGGCAATGTTTTTAGCAACTTGCTTGGAATTTTGATTGACTTTATTGGTTTTAGTAATGACAATTAAAAACTTTTGCCCTGTGAGCTCCTTTGTGACCAACTAATACCCGAGGGAAGTCGATACAATCATGTCTTCATCCATATTTGCGAATACACCAATCAAACGTATGTTCAACTGAGACGTCTACACTACAGACTCTACAGCTGATTGTTATTCACACACACGTGACCATGCTTCACATAGCGGTATCTCATTGCCTGATTGCAGTACGCGGTTTGCTGATTGGTGTTCGAGACGCTAGGACGCTCGCTGATTGGCACAACCGATTGGCCAGTAATACTTTGCATTTGAACCTGCTGTGCACAGCTGTGGGACGAAGGTCTCACTTCTGCTCCTGTTACGCCGCCATCCAGTTGATACGATAGGCTCCTTCAACTGATCATTTCTCCTACCACAAGTTGTTTCTTACGTTTTTGTTTTCCGTTTGTCTGTTTAACTACATTTTTCCAACTACCATAAACAATTTATTCAGCTGTTTTACTTAAATACCTGCCTTCCCGATTCTGGCTCATGCTTTGCGATACTAAGTTAGACTTTGTACTCCTGCGATTGAGTAACCCTAATCAACCACTACTAGCATCACTTTTCCCCATGCTGCCAGAAAGGAGGGTACGTCTTAGCCTTTGGTCTGCAAGAGTGTCCGCTATGAGGGCAAGAAGGGCCCGCGAGTCCCAGGAGCAGACCACAATGCGACTATCACAGGTCGCTCAACGCAGCACCCTCACGCAGGCCTCGCAGTCACAAGAGGAGCGTGCCACCTGCTTGGTTGGGAAAGCTGCCTACAGGGCTTCATTGCAATCAAGGCTCAAGAATGCACAATGGTTGAGAATGAATGCACAGACTGCAGCAACCACCTCTGCATCTCAGGCTTCCGAGACTCATCCTCAAAGGATTCTTCATAACGTAAGAAACACTGCTACCACTGCAAAATCAAGGGCAATAGAGACACTTGACCACAGGTGCACCTGTCAATCCAGGGACACTGCTGCAACAGCGACCAGTAGGGCTGCTGAAACACCGCTCCGTAGGTCTGTTTGAAATGCTACGAATACTGCCACCACTGCCAGGTCGAGGGCAGTAGAGATACCTGCCCACAAGTGCGCCTGTCAATCCAGGGACGCTGCTGCAACATCGACTGCTAGGGCTGCTTAGTCACCGCTCCGTAGGTCTGTTTGAAATGCTACGAATGCTGCCACCACTGCCAAGTAAGGGGCAGCTGAAACATTTGACCGCAGACGTTCCCGTTAATCCCGGGATGCTGCTGCAACAGCTAGATCAATGGAGTCCGAGACAGAGCTGCAGCAGGCAACCTGCAATGCCTGCAAAGCTGCAGCGACTTCTGCTGTCAGAAACTCCTAGGGCCCACAGACAAGGGCAAACAGACTTTCAAGGTCTGCTACAAACATGGCCACTGTGCGCTTATCTCAAACTCTCCAGGCTCACCACATATGCCTCGACGGTGACAGTTACATGCATGAACACACGCAGAACGCTATGACATACGTTAGGCAATATGGGCGGCCAGACTTATTTATAACGTTTAGCTGCAACCACAAATGGGTTGAGATAAAGCGTGAAATCTTACCCGGACAGGATTACACTCACAGACATGACATTACCACCTGCGTATTCCGCTTAAAACTAGGAAAACTTATGGACTTAATAGTGAAGGGGTGAGTCCTACAGTGAAAACGCAACCACTATTTTACATTGCAAGAATTAAAAATCTTGACCAATTATGAACGGGTGGCAGTCTTCAGGTAAACACGGAGCAGCAACACCAAAGCCACCTATTGCAAACGGTTGCCCTTGATCTTATTGATTTTGCTACCAGTGAGATTCCCGGGCTATCAGTGACCTCAACAACTGTGGATACTTGCATAAGTGCAATAATTCAAACCCCAAAGCAATTCAACTACATAAAACCTCGATCAACGCCAGTCTTTACGGCTAGTATATATATATAAAATGATATCAATTAGTAATTGGTAGGAATAATTCCAAGGAGGACATTAATCCAAAGAGAGCTCAATGTAAGTAACAGAGTAATATAATAATATTATATATATATATATATATATATATATATATATATAATCCATTTATCCATGAAACTGTTTGGTCTGATGAGATGAGATTGTTTAATCCGTCTTGTGAAATAAAATATTACCATGGGTTTCTAAAGTCTCCACTTTCATCATTATATATATATATATATATATATATATATATATATATATATATGCTTATGTATGTATAATAGTGCATGTCAAACAGTAATACAAACTTACAGTGACTTCAAATATTCTTCAATGTCTTTCCCCATTTTGTGGCTACATTTCATTCGTTTCCATATGACATCAAATCCGGCAGTGCTGACAAAATCATCATCCTGCAAAAGAAAAAGAAAAGGAGAGTCAGTGTGACCAAGTATCAATGCCGGCCATTAACAAACATTTTGTTATGTCCGCCATAGATAAGGACAATCATAATATACATAGACAACATGTAACGCAAACAAAGATTTCAAGGCACTGCAATAGAATTACATCAGGTGAGTGCTATTACTAATCACATTATAGAGGCTAATTCTTATATTAATTATGGCCATATCACATTGAAAACTGGTTCTCATCTAATCACCGAAGTTAAGCAACTTTAAGCCTGCTCAGTACCAAGATGGGTGACCGCTTGGCAATACCAGGTTCTGTAAGCTTGGATGTACTGGTGGTGTAATGGATAATAGTTTGTGTTCCATGTCTATGCCATAGCTATGCTAATTAGGTAGTCATTTACATATCACTACAATTCTCAACAAGTTTCCTGATACATGCACACGCTCAGAACAATGCCCCACAGTTTTTTCTGATTTCCTTATCTCTGTATGCACGGCACAATTCCTAACAATAATCTCAAACTGACTTTAAACTTTATTCTCTTTCATTTACTGTCTTTCTCTGGTAATATGTTCTTAGAGAAAAACTACCTAGCTACTTTCTTGGCTCAATTTGAGCGACCTCATTGTAGGAAATTCATGATTCACTTGGAGATTTTCTGGTATAAATTTGAACATTTAGTTAATTTTTTCCTCTTCAGCTCCAGAATTAAAATGTCACTAAAACTGGTAACCTCAGAAGTCTACAGAAAGTTGGCAGCGTCTGAAAACTGGTGTTCTCTTTCCAAGTCTACTTTATGACTTGATACTGACAGACTGTATTGTCAGGTAATTTTCTAAATAATATTTAATGAAAGTAAATTTTTAAATGAAACAGAATCAACTGAAATGACTGAACTAGAAGTCCTACCACAATTTATTATTGGCAGACATAATCTTAACAACAGAAGATGCACAGTTGACCTTGAGTTGATGGCAGAAAGAAAAAGGTAAGAACCTCTTAGACAAGGTAGTAAAAGAAAGCAAGAAGAATAGACTAACTCTAAACTGTGAGAAAAGAGAATGTATGGTTGCTAGCAAGAGAATAATTGATTTGTTTTCTATGGCTTTGCAGGTTATTTAAAGCCAGAAAATATTTTTAGATCATAAGAATTTTTATTCTTGATATAATAATGGTTTAGTGATACATGTCTTGCAAATATAGCTAGGGCTGAAAGAGGTAGATTCATTTCCCAAGGGTATTTGTATATAAGTGAATATAATGAACCCAACAGGAATTGGAACTCAGTTCTCTGATTAATAATTCTGAGCTATTATCCATTACTCTACCATACAGCCAAACTTACTGCACTTGATATTTCCAAGCAGTCACCCATCTAGGTACCGACCAAGCTTGATGCTGCTTAACTTCTATGATCATACGGGAACCAGTGTTTCAGCAAAAGATGTAAGCTATATATTGAGGATGTCAACTCAAGCAGATACAGAAATTTAACTAGCTGGGTAACAGACAATGAAAAGTGTGACACATAAATCTAGAGGTGCATGGCAACAGTGAATGATGTCTTTCGGAAAAAAAGAAATATGAAAATCTAAGAAACATAGAAAAGAGTGCTGAACATAACGCAAATTTTTTTTCCTTATTATCTGTGAATTACGGTATATTCTTGAGAAGGATAGTGGAATGGTTTCCCATTAAATTGAGAATTTACCTTCTCTCAGATTATTTGCCATCCAACTCCAGTCTACCCTGTTATTTAACCCATAGTTGGGGAGAGACGAGATGAATTCATGCTTTTCCCAAAATCATTCTTGAAAAAGTGAATGCAACCAATAAGCCTGGAGTTTATACTTGGATTGTCAACTCCACTTTTTGCAGACTTATATTTCCTTTAATTTTGTCAGTTTGATGATATGTATAATGTCAGTGTTGGTATGGTAAACTTATTTTGTTACCAAGGTTATGTTGAAATTGTATAGTGGTATTGTCTTTGTGTGCTGCAAAACCATAAAATTTTTAAAAAAAGATGCCAGGGATGAAAGCTCCCAGATCAAGATCCAGGGCCTTTTTACTCCTTGAAGGAACCCCTCCCTGATTGACTATGTCTCTAGGAGTGTACCTGTACTCACCACACTCGGCCAATTGTGGGTTGGTGAGGCTATTTAACCCATAGTTAAAGATTTTGAATTCAGAGTTGTCCTTCTAGACCAGTTGCCACCCAAGACTATAGGATCCAGTTTGCTATTTACACACAGCTAGGCAGGGAGAAGAACTGGATTCATACCTTTCCCAATGATATTTGCATGAAAAATGAATGTAACAAATCCAACTGGAATTCAAACTCAGCTCCCCAATTCCTCAACCTTAGCTGCTATCCAATACTCCGTCATGATGCCAAAAAAATTTAAACATAATATATTTAGACACCAATCCTTCATTTAGACATGTTCTGTTAAGGTGAACAGACAAAAAATGTTTGATGAGCCTTTTGGTAAGTTTCTCCTAGGTTCTAGGACAGTTGTGTACTGGACATTTGTGTCCTGGACAATTACATACCAGATAATTGCATCCCTGGACATTTGCATCCCTAGAAAAATGCATCCCTGTATAATTGCATACCTCTAATAATTTTTTGAAGCTTTTAAAGGCAATTATCATAAATTTTGGAAAAAAGCATTGGTAGTAATCATAAATTTTTAAAAAAGGAATAAAATAAAAAAAATTAAAAGTTTATTTTTGCTTAAAATGCAATAACAGATTAACAGTGTTACAAGATCACTCTACACATCACCAGTACGTTTTTGTTTCATCAGTGTTTTTCTTATGATAGTGGTAGCTGTAATTTTCCTTATCCATAAATATTTTTCCACCAGTGTCTGATTTTCAGAACTTAGCCATGGGTTTAAAATAAATTTATAAAATCCAGAATCTATTAGATGTTTGTGGTATGTACTGCTGAAGTGAACTGAAAGTGCTAGCTTAATTTTCTCTTGCTTTAAAAACACAAACTTTTTTCTCTCTTTTTTTTTTTTTAATGGTAACTACCTTTCTGCTTGTTTAGAGCAACTAAAGCTATTGGTGTGCAAATTTCGATATTAAACAACTCTTTAAAAAAAAAATGGTAACTTCAAAAATTTATCAGAGGTACGCAATTATCCAGAGACGCATTTGTCTGGGAATGCAAATGTCCATGGACGCAATTGTCTGGTATGTAATTGTCCAGGACACAAAGGTCCAGTATGCAACTGTCTGTCCACCAATGGGAAGATATGAATCTATCACTTCTCTCCAATGCTATAACTTAAATAGTAGGATAGAGTGTGTTCTTCAGCCTTGGTTGGTAACCAATCCAGGAGAACAACAACTATGAACTAAAAACTGTATGTAGCCCTGGTGAAGCACATATTATGGAGCTCATGAACGGATTGTGGAGTTTTTTTATTCATTTCACCCCAAACAAAACAATAAAGCCACTAAGACACAAGGTGTTACTGAGTGTAAGAGAATATGAAAAAACAACATACTATTAAGGAGAGAGAACAATAAAAGAACAAGAAGATAGAATATAGAAGATAATGATTCACATTGCATTTAAATTTTTGAAAGTCAAAATTGACTGGAAAACAAGAAGCTGGAAAAGAGTTCCACAAGCAAGAAGTGCAATAGATGAAAATGTTAGCATAGAACTTACAGTTACATCTAGTCATTTCAACTAAACAATGATGAGACTTTGCCACCAATCTAGTACTACAATTAAATTCATAAAGTCTAGGTACCACAGAGGAGAGTTCATCAGAACATTTATCATGAAACTATTTATAGAAAAGGCACAGGGAAGCTACATTGCAGCAATGAGAAAGTGACTGAAGCTGAGATGCCAGGTCAGGACCAATAATGTTGCAGATTCTTCTTTGGATTTTATCAAGAATCTCTAAATATATAACAGGAGCACCAGACCAGACCAGACCAAACCAGATGTGGCAGCAATATTCAAAGCAAGGATGAATGGCAGGCTTATAAATATCTAAGATAGATTTGAACAAGAAAAATTATTGAACACATTATTACAGAGATGCCAGTAGTCACATGATTCAAACTTGTTAGAGGCTATGTGGTGCCTCATTCTATCAGCAAACAAAGACTTAGCCTCTTTGAGGATATATTTACAATTATTGCAAGCAGACACAATTAGGCATCTGTTTTGATTGGAACTATGAGGCTGGTAGACCTTGAAAAAGTGATTCCTTTGGGCTGAACAGGCCAGTTTGAGCCATGGAGAAGATTGTGGTTTCACATAGTATTTGCAAGAAGTTACAAAACTATCAATGTTGGCTTTAACCCAAGAAGAAATCTCTGTTGCACAATTCTCAATAGGAAGCTTAAAAATAATCAATCCAAGGAGTGTCTTCAATAAAGTTCCAAAATGAATCCCTATCAGTACACCAGTAACAGAAAGAAGTTTTGTGAATAGGGGGTTCTTTTCTAATAGACAACTCAAAAGAAATTTCAATAGATACTACAGTGTGATCAGAATTGCCAACACAACACTATAATTGGTTGATCTGATGGAAAACTAAAATTTGAGAAGCAGTTGTGTGTCTCACAAGTGAATAAACGTTAGGCTTCAACTAAAAGTGGGCTAAGCATTTAGGTAAGAGAGCTGTTTCAAAATACTTGAGCTATTTTCAAAAACTTTCCATGTAATGTGAAATTGATACTGCAAATGAGTTTAAAACGGAAATTCTCAGTCTGAGAGGAAGTTTATCCAAATCAGTTCACTGACGATGCAGTCATGAAGATTGTAGAGAAAAAATAAAAACAGAGAAAGAAAAATATATGCATAAAAGATCCATGTTTATACAACATGATTCTTTTCCTGATGGCAAGTAATGCATTGAGAGTTAACCTCTTGAAGCTGCTGCTTTTGGCATTCAGCAAATATGTACAAGAATAATTCCTTAAAAGATTCTTTTACTTTTCTATTAATACAATATTCGTTTGGGACATAGGCAATCATGGCTCTCCAAAGATTCCTTTTCTTTATTATCTGAATTGTCAGGCTTTCTAATATATATATATATATATATATATATATATATATATATAGTAAGGTAAAAAATCTATTGGTATATAATCCAAGTGGATCTATTAATATGAAAATATTAGAACTGATCCACAAAAAAGAGCTTGATGTATTTTATTTAATTTATACAGAGCAATATTATTAATAATGAAACAAATCCTTTTATTTCATATAAGGAATACGTCCCGTTTCCTCTAACCTTACAGACATGAACTTCATTTCATTCCACACTGGGGTTGAAAAGATAGACGACCACTTTCATTGTCTGCCGAAATAGCCTATTCCCCTTATGAGGCCAAAGGATTTGTTCGATTATCAATTATATATATATATATATATATATATATATGACTAAAAAGCTAAGAGAAAAATAGGATATCAGCTGGAATTTTCATTACATTCACTTATGCATAAATACTCTTGGAAAAGATATGAATCCACCTCTCCTAAACAATATTCATACTCTGGTTTCAAGAACCATTGAGAGAATGGTTAAATAAGTTTAAAAAAAAGAGAGTAACTGTAGAAAGGAAAACTGGGTCAGGAGTTCACAAGAGCAAGACAGATCATCATTTCAACTTAGAGCTAAATACATTCTTATTATTAAAAGTAGAGTCCAATAATGTTATAAAAACCTCAGAGAATTCCAGTAACGTATCTTTAATCATTTCTAAGATAAAACGGTTCAAAGCTTAATCTAACAATAATGCTGTTACATTATTTGGACAATTTTGCTGTTACATTATTTTGAAAATTTTGCTGTTACATTATTTGGACAATTTTGCTGTTACATTATTTGGACAATTTTGCTGTTACATTATTTTGAAAATTTTGCTGTTACATTATTTGGACAATTTTGCTGTTACATGATTTGGGCAATTTTGCTGTTACATGATTTGGACAATTTTGCTGTTACACCCGGTATATATATATATAACTACATAAAAATTATAAAATACACTAATATGAAAGAAGACATTAAAAGTTAGCTGTTATGTGGGTGATGGACATAAATGTGGGTGTTTGTGTGTAAAAGTTTGATCACTAAAGGGAAAGATATTTCCATGCCTGGTTGGTATTGTTACTTCTACTACATGCAAGAAGGAAAAAAGAGACAAGAGAAAGATGACAGGAAGTGTCCCATTTTTATAGTTGTTTGATAGTGCCATTTAACAACTTCTTGGTGATACATGTGACGTTAACTCACAAGCTAAATTCCCATCTTGAAAAGATATTAATGCCTTAAATATGCTTGGAATATTTGCTGAGTATTTTCTCACTTGATGTCAACGTAAGATTATGCTTTCATACTTAATAATATAAACTAGAAAGACCCATGAAAATTTCATGGTTTTCCTATTTAAATTTTATGATGAATCTTAATTCTTAACTAATAATAAGTTAATGACTGAATAAGCTAATGGTGTGTTCTACTACAACAAAATATTTGGAGAAATTCTCCTACCATGTCAAATATTTGAGCTTAACAACTTTAAGAAAATATTGCAATAACAATCATAAATATCAATGCTGTTTGTTATTTTAAGAAGTAAGGCAGTACAAATGAAAAAATTTGAAATTGACAACTTTTTCCATTTTACTGAAACAGCCATTAAACACTTCTATCTTCTCTTTATTTATTTCTTTCTTTTATTTTCTCATTGAAACCAAGTAGTGTCCATTACAGACGATGCTATTTTATTTAATTTATGATAATTGGATTTTTGGCAATTGCTTATGTGATTTCCGTTGTTTGATACTGTGCATCTGGAAATGGTGCATTTATTGCAATCTCCATCAATTATCGGCCTTTTGGCTAAGATCAAAGTGTAGTATCTGTTCGCAGATTACTCACTGAATGATCGCCTATGGGGCCGGGATTCCTTCTCCGATACAGGCCGGCGGCAGGGATTCGTCCTTGCGCTGGTAGTATCGCAGCTAAGACTAGCTATGACCAGCTAAAGACCAGCTTGGACAAGCTAAGACCAGCTAAAGCCAAAGCACTGCGGCCCGGGTGAAAACTCGGGTCCATTCCCCCTCCCTTCCCACATTAAACCCTGACCTTGTGTCACAACCTGACCCTGTGGGAGGTCAAGTAAATCAACAGGCCGGCGGCAGGGATTCGTCCCTGCGTTGGTAGTATCGTGGCTATGTCTGACTAGCTATGACTAGCTAAAGCCAAAGCACTGCGACCCGGGTGAAAACTCGGGTCCATTCCCCCTCCCCTTCCCACATTAAACTCCGACCTTGTGTCACAACCTGGCCCTGTGGGAGGTCAAGTAAATCCCGTGTAGTATCTGTTCGCAGATTACTCGCTGAATGATCGCCTTTAGGCCGGGATCGATCACTGATACAGGCCGGTCACAGGGATTCGTCCCTGCGCTGGTAGTATCGCGGCTACGTCTGACTAGCTATGACCAGCTAAGACCAGCTAAAGTACTGCGGCTCGGGTGAAAACTCGGGTCCACTCCCCCTCCCGTCCCACGTTAAACCCCGACCTTGTGTCACAACCTGACCGTGTGGGAGGTCAAGTAAATCCATGGCCTTTTGGCTAAGATCAAAGTGTAGTATCTGTTCCCGGATACTCGCTTAATGATCGCCTTTTGGCTGAGATTCGATCACTGATACATGCCTGGCACAGGGATTCGTCCCTGAGCTGGTAGTATCGCGGCTATGTCTAGCTATGACCAGCTTTGACCAGCTTTGCCCACCGGCTTGGACAAGTAGGACCAGTTAAGACCAGACAAGACCATCGGTCCAAGTGGAAACACTAGAGTCATACCCCTCCCTCGCCCCACGTTAAAAACCGACCTTGTGTCACAACCTGACTCGGGGGGGGGGGTCAAGTAGATACCAAGTGTAGTATCTGTTCTTATCAGCTTAGTCTGATTCTCTCTCTGTAGCACGTTAAGTGGTAGATGGTCAAACTCTCTGCCTCTGAGCAGAGAGGAACCCGGACGAGGCTCCGCCAAAGGGCAGAACCTCGTTTGGGGAGGTTGACCAACCCGATCCCATTTATACGGGATCTACGGGCATTTTTTGGCCGAGCCTATGGGCTTGGGAATACCCCACTTTAAACTCAGCCTTGTGCCGCATCTATCCCTCGTGGGGGGGGGGTCAGTAAATACTGTCTGATTCTCTCTCTCCACATCTATCTTCCCTTCTTTCTTTCATTTTCCCATTGAAACCAAGTAATGTTGCCACCCAAGTCTATAGAACCCAGTCTGAGCTACTATCTACTCATAGCTGGGGGGGGGGATGGATTCCTACTTTTCCCAAAGGAAATAGTGTGTAAGTGAATGTAATGAACTCTACTGGAATTTGAACTTGGTTCTCCAATTCCTCAATCCTAGCTGCCATCCATTACTCCACTCCTTTCTATCTATATGAAATGGATTAATTTAATATTTAATGTTGAGGATCAGTTTTTTCTTTGTTCTAAGTATAGCAAGATTTCAATTTGTGAAACATTTTATTAAGAGTGATTCCAATTTTATTAACAAAGTGTTAGCACTTAAAATAAATCCCTGAAATTTCACAATCAAGAAAAAAATTTGATCAAGCATCTCACACACACACACACACACACACACACACACACACACACACACAGAAACATATGCATGTACACAAATAAGCAGAGCAATGAGTTTGTAACCTAATGATAAAAAAAGAATTTATTTTACTAGAAAATATTTTCCACTCTGCTCTTCTTCCCTGTCAGTGCACTTAATCTGACACATTTTTTTAATCATAGAGAAAATATCTGACAAAATGATTGTGGATAATGGTCATATCACATTAAAAAACAAGTTCCCATGTGATCACCAAAGTTAAGGAACGTCAAGCCTAGTCAGTGCCTAGATGGGTGACTGCTTGAGAATACCAGGTTCTGTAAGTTTGGATGTGTGGGTGGTGCAATGAATAATGGCTCAGAATTGTTAATTGGAGAGCCAAGTTTCTATTCCAGCTAGATCTGTTTATATTCATTTGCACACAAATACCCTTGGGAAAGGTAGGAATTCACCTCTTCTCCCCCTACCTAGGGGTTAATTAGTAAGATTTGTATCACTAAATCCTTATTATGTCCAAAAGAAAAAAAAAATTCTTACAATCTAAAAATATTTTCTGGCTTTAAATAACCTGTAATGGGTTGATAAGCTGTAAATAACAAATGAATCAATCATAAAATCAAAATGAGTGTTTCTGGCTGCAGACTTCTTGATGCACTTCCATGGCTGGTTGGTCGCCTGGCCCAATTTCACTGCAATCCAGATCGTTGACTTTCACAATTTCTTCTAGAAAATATCAAGTATTTAATTCTCTATTCTGACTTTATTTTGTGGGCATTGTTTTAATGTCTGCTTTTAAACTGAAAAAAATGCTAGAAAATTTTGAAATGATGGACTTAACAGAAAGATTTATTGATTGATTTGGTTTTACGGCTTATCAACCTTTTGCAGGTTATTTAAAACCAGAAAATATTTTTAGATTGTAAGAATTTTTGGGTGGGGAGATAATAATGACTTACAGACACAAGTCCTACTAAGTAACCCATAGCTGTGGGGAGAAGAGGTGAATTATCAAATATGTTATAAGTCCTGACCTGGTATCTTGATTTCAATCATTTTTCCACCATTATAATGTATCTTTCCTTTTGTGATGTCAACAAACACTCGTTGCCACTTTTGTAATGCCAACGAATACTTGTTGTCACTTTTGTAATACTCGTTGTAGTAGGGACTTTGTAATCGCAGATACAACTATAGTACGCCGTTGAACAATGCTGGTGTCAGACACCTTCGAATATCATTCACACTAACAGTACGTGCTTGATAACACTCGCTTGAATAGTAATCCGCGTAGTGATCCGAATAGAAAAATAGTATAGTGAATAGAGTAGTGAATAGCGGTCCATATAATAATAGATGATAGACTAGAAATAGCAATATGAATAGTAATAGAGGATAGACTAGAAATGCAGATCAATTAAACACATGCTACCTCCCATATATGTGTTTCCTCTATGGTCACATGGTTTACTTAATTTAATAATGGGTTTGCCTGTGTTTGCTCACTGGCAATATTCAAACTCAAGTCTCAGCAGTGACACTTTATTCCTATATAACATTCGCATTACCTTTTCTACAAATATTCTCATGACAATTGTTCTGCTGTGATGAGCTTTATTCTTTGTTACTACAATTTCATAAATTGAAGCACAGTACTAGATTGGCAGCTAGGTCTCATCATTTTACTGTTTAAATTGCTAGATGTAACCATAACTTCAAATAGTTTTGCCTCTTGTATTTCTTGCCTGTGGAATGCTCTTTTGTCTTTTTTATTTTTCAGACAACTTTGATCTTCAAAAATTCAAATGCAATGTCAGTCGTTCTCTTCCAACTTCTTGACTTCTTTATTTTTCTCTCTTTTTAATAATATTTTCTTTTTCTCATATTCTTTCACACTCAGTAGCCCCTTGCATCTTAGTTACTTTATTGCCTTGCTTGGGGTGATATAATTTAAAAAAAAAATAAGTGTAAGACAAAGCTAAAAAAAAATTTAATTACAAAACATCTTCTACTGCCTATTCTTCTAATATAATTTGTTACGGATTTCTCAGTCTGTGTGAACATTTATACATACGTATCCCATGTGTATCCCATGCATGTCAATATACACATGGGGGAATGTTTTTGAGATTGTTGAAGCAATTGCTGGTGAAATCTTAGATACAATTAACTTTTAATCTGTTAGACCACAGTGTAATCTATCTTTTGCTAAGATGTACTTGAAATTTTCACCGCTCATCACTCCCAGACAACTCTATAACTGAAGAGTAAATAATTTTGAATGGCAAAAGATGCCTTCCAAAAGTTAAGTAAAGTATTAAGAAACAGGAAAATATTGTTAGAAACTGTTTATAACAACATCAATAATGTTGATTATGATTATGATTATGATCATTTTAAGTACTTCCAGTCCTACTAGGGAATGCTGGGAGCAAAATGAATTGAGTTTCAGTTTGAATAAAATCATCTTTGTGCTGATTCAACTATTTTAGCAGCCAGTCTCACATAATTTATCTTCCCACCCTAAACCCAATGGAACAGAAACAAAGAAAAAAGTGCTGAACTATTACATAATACTGATCCTCCTATATGACAGTGAATGTTGGACAACCTCACAGATGAGGAGGAGACTTGAAGCAACAGAAATGTCATTCTATTCTAGTGAAGGATGCTGAGAAAACCATGGATCGGACATGTGAGTAACGAGCAAGATTTAAGAAAAATTAGAGACTAAAAGGACAATTATATTTAGAATCAGAAGGAGATGATTGACATTTGTAGGGTACATCATGAGGAAAGAAACCTTGAAGAATTTGACACAAGATAAACAGGATGGATAGAAGAAAGCAGTGCAAATGGATGGCAGTGCTCTTGTGATTACTTGTGGGACTGAAGGGTAGGTGATTGCTGTTCCCTTATTGAGATATTCAGAGTTCAAATAAGAGTACCATATATACTTGTGTATAGTGCAAGTTTTTATGATCAGTTTTTTATGCAAAAAATAGGGGATCACACTATAAACAGTTTATTATTTTTAAGAGGTTAAAAATCATACATTTTCAGTGACCGGTTGCACGATACACAGGTAAATTTTACATGTAAATAATAATGTTCATGACTATAGGTTAATCAACACCTGTTGGCCAGCTGAAGCTGCAGAGAACCACTCTGGCAACAGACACATTTAAACAACCGCAGTTTCTAGGAAAATAAAGCAAAAAACGACATATATGTATAGAGTAATTTTTACTTAGAATGACTTAGTATGTACCTCAACTTATGGGACACCCTGCATTATGTACCAGTAATCCTGGCAAAAATGTTGTAATTGGAAAGGCAGTACCTGAGCAATGTAAACACTTGTGAGATGAAGATGAATGCAAATTTAAGATAGGAAAAACATCTATTAATTCTTTATTTATATAAAGTATTTGTTGAGTTTAAGTGGCATACATAGTGGATGAGGTTTGGCTCTTCATGTAGAAACTCAAAGGAAGAAACAGACTACGTAGGAGGCAGGCCCAAGGTAAAAGAGCTACCATAGTCAGGCATGAATGGAAACAAAAGTACGGTATGTAGAGGACCGGGGGGTGAAGATGAGGATGATATCTCTGGGCTATGATTTCCTGCTGGCCGGTCCCGCTACATAGGAATGTTGGACTTTAATGGAGTCCAAAGAAGATAAAGAAAACAAACAAGACTGATGTACATGTACAAAACAATTATATATATTATTAACAAACATTAATATACAGAGACATGAAAAAGTTACAAAGGGTGTTTGTATGGAAAATTATGTGTGTGTGTTGAATGTCCATACGGATGTGTATTTGTTTTAGCGTGTTCCCAGAATATGGGAAACGCTGTTTGTATGAGAGTTCACATATTGGAAAGTAAAATGAGAAGGTTTTTTATACCTCGCCTCTGCGGCCTAAGTCGAGATAGCTGGCCGCACATGTGCGTAAGCAGGAAAAAGAGGAAGAGAGAAGGCTGAGCAAGTATTTATACTCGTGGGAGAGAGACCCCTATTGAAGGGTTAGGAAATGAGGAGGAGGTAACTCCGACAGGTATTTGATTCTTTGTATCAGATATTTTAAAGTAAGTGGTTTTTCTTAACATTTTAGAGTAGCTTTGTACAAAAAAGAATGAATATCATTTATTTGATATAAAATATATCCAAGATAATGCCAATATTGCAACATTTGACTACAGTACTACTAATACTGCTCAGTAGCTAGGGGTCACATTATACATAAAAAAATTCAAAGGTCACATTCATTATACATGAAGTACACAAGTATATATAGTAGTTTGATGAGGATTAAGGCCTTATTACCCGATATAGGGTATTTTTTCTTTTCACAAGTATTAAATAACTGGATACTTTCTGAACAAATGTGTACATAAGATTTATGTCAATTATCACACATGCCAAGGCCAAAAATGTGAACACTAGCTGCTGTGTCTTTAATATAATAAATGTTTTCCTACCAAATATGTGGGTATACTGATAGATGCATATAATGACAAAGTTTAGAAACAGAAAGTTTATAATAAAAAATAATATAATAAAACAAAAATTGCTTAAAAAATTAAAGGAAAGGTTAAAGTTCATAATATTTGTTTTATTTTGGAAATGTCACAAGACAACTTGGGATATGAGAAAAGGTGCTGTGTAAATTATATTCAGACAACTGAGGACATATTTGAAAGTGACTCACACATATAAATGAAGGTATATAAATATGGATATACAGTGGAAAATTTACGCATTAATTAACCTACAGAGCTAGACAAAAACCACCAACCAATCTGGATATCTTATGTTAAGATTGTGACAAACAATAATAAATTTTGGTAGGATTTATAATTCTCTCAGAATTGTCCAAAGAAAAAAAGTCAGGAATTTTCATTCTTTAAATTCTCTAAAGTTTGTGACAAGGATGAGACAGTTCTTGACATTTCTCTTTTCAAGGCATCAGTTACAAAAAAAAATAAATATAAGTCAGTAAAATGCTGATATTATTATGTCTCATGCTCTCAGTTATGAAAGGAAATATGGTCAGTTGTTTAGATTACGCATTTGAAAAATATGTGAGTGTCACATAACAGTTCAGTTCATAAAATTAAATTAGTTCAAATTCTAGCTTAGCCTGTTGCATTCAATGTAATAACCTTGGGATACGAAATGTGAATTAAATTTCAGTGTATAACGATTTTTTCTTTTTCTTTCAGATTTTGTGGACATTTGGGCAATATTATTTTTCACACATAATTACCATGACTTAAATAACAGGATCCAATAGAGAAATAAATAAATTTTCACCAATAACACTGATTTATTTACTGCTGACTTTGATCCGTCTTAATGAAACACTCTCATATATAATCCATCTTAATGAAACACCCATTACATCTCTTCTCCTACACCTATGGGTTATATATTGGGGTAGATTGAATTATCTAGCCTTGGGTGCTAACCAGTCTAAGAGAATAAAAAACTCTGAATTCCAAACCATAAGATATATAGAAAAAAAAGACAGTACCAGTTTAAACTGGTACCAGAAGAATGTGGTTTCATAAATTAGTTTACTATCACTGGTTTTTGAAGACATATCCTCCTGGCATCAGTTTAAACTGACATCTTTTTTTTTATATATATTGTAACCATTTTGCTAAAAGTTTGTATTTTCTTGATTTCAGATAAGACCTTTGAAATTTCCAATATATTTCCGTGAAATTCTCACTTTCCAAAACAATATTTTATAACTATAGTTTAGATATATGACAAAAAGAAGTTGTCAATTTAAACTAGTGGTTCCCAAACAGTACAGTGTGCTTCATATGTGCGGCGGCTGATGATAGCAGGTGAGGCGGAATGATTGAAAGACAACCAAAGACTTAAAAACAGTTTTTAAAAATTCATATGCCAAAAATAAATATGATTTTAAAATTTAAAATATTATTATGGATTACTTGTAATTGCATGCATGAGTTCCAGTATAAATATTTATAAATAATTATTAACCAATTTTATCATTGTGATATTTTTGCATTATATCAAGTACTAGCAGCATGGCCCGGCGTTGCCCGTGCTTGATTAAAAAATCATACAACTTATACAGCAATCGCTATCACTTGACTTAAAATATTTTTGCCCTTCCTTGCCTTTAAAGGAGTGCCCTTTGCCATGCTGATGTTGCTACATGCCTTACTTCTTGCCTATCTCACACTGCAAATTTTTTCTAAGCTCTATACTAAACATTAAATGTGTTACGAAAAAAGAACTAAACAAAATGAACACAAAACGATCAGCTTTAAAAAAAGGACTCGTAACTGGAAAAACCGAATGAAAAAAGAATGTTAACAACAAATACTTTTTCACACCCAACCCAGTTCTGCGGAATCAGAATCAACGTTGAGTTTAAGCAAGCAAATGAGCCAATTGGAGTAAAGTGCCATGCAGATTTAAATTTTTCCAACTTGTGACGAATGCAGCTATCGATTTTTCTGCATGCTAGCATGCTAGTTAACATTCGTGTCAGTCAGCTGTTGGCTCTCACGCTGGCCAATAGAATCTTCCTGCCTATTCGTGGCAGCCAGTTATAGGCTCTCACTCTGGCTAGTAGAAAATGGCCGCAAACTACATGCAAACTACCGTAGAAGCATGAAAAAATCGATTATTTCCACTATCGATGGGAGTTGGGAAATGCAAAGTCAGTCTTGGCCTTCTCGCTAACTTGGAGCATGTGCATGTAAATTTTGGTGCAAATCCGTCGATAATTGAAGCCGTGCATTCGTTATACACACACACACATCCTGCCTTTTATAGATAGAGATAATGTTCTGACTTTAAATCTGCAGTTATCTCCTTTTAACCCTCCCCCCTTTTTTATTTTTAAAGGTACTTTTTATTGCATAAAATTTAGTGAGGCGTGAGCAAATTTTCATTCCCAGAAAAATTAGTTTGGGAACCACTGGTTTAAACCAATAGCAGGAAGATATAGATTAAAAGACACAAAAACAATTTCTTTAATAATTTCATTAAAAATAGAAAAGAAAATTGCAATAAGTTGATTAAAAACATGACTTATTTGATGAATGTACTGGTGGTGCAATGGATAGTGACTTGAATTGAGAAACCGGAAAGCTGAGGTTGAATTCCAGTCAAGTTCATTACATTCCACACAAATAGCCTTGGGAAAGGTATAAATCCATCTCTTCTACAACCAGCTATGGATTAAATAGTCACACAGACACACTTAGCCTCTACTGGAATTCTTTGGGCGTATAAGTTTGGAATTCTACTGCAGGCAGAAAAAGCATTTATTTTCTTTTATTTGATGGCTATAAGAAGAATATTCCCACCCATGGACATCTGCCGGCAACTGAATATGCATTCATCATTAAATTGATTGATTCATTCAGTTTTTATAACTTATCAACCCTTTGCAGGTTATTTAAACCAAGAAAATATTTTTTTTTTAGATCGTAAAAATTTGATTTTTGAGATAATAATGATTTTGTGATAAAAGTTTTAATGATTAACCCATAGCTGGAGGGAAGAGATTGAATCATATGTTCCAAAAGGTATTTGTGTGTTAGTGAATATAACATCTTTTTTAAACTACATATTATTCTGTGTACCAACTACCCAAAAACTTTAATTCAACTAAAGACTATTTTAGAGAAAACAAAGATTTTCTCACCATTTTTAAAACCTGTAACAAAGGGCTAGTTTTGTATTCTATGTGAACTGCTGCTCAAGCCTCGACTTTAGAGAAAATTCACATGTGCCAGTTTAAAGGTTGATTGGTAATACTTAAATAAATTATCTGTCTATATTTCTGAGATGACGTTTGGTTTGGTTTGTTTTACGGCATGTCACCCTCAATGGGTCATTTAATGTTGACAACTTTCTTTTTTTTTTGTTCCTGCTAATATTTTTGTCAAAAATTTATTTCTGGAAATATTTTTTCCTCAAAATTGTATAGCTGGTAATATTATTTTCGAAAATGTACTGCTGGTAATAGATTTTTTTCTTTCAAAAACGTATTGCTGGTAATAGTTTTTTTAAAATGTATTTCTGGTAATAATTTTTTACAAAGTATTTTTGGTATTAAAACCCATTTTTACACTTTTATAATGCTTTTTACTTCGGTTTTGGGGTTAACTATTTGCCCAGAGCTGGGACCCTAACAGGTGTTACCACCCCGGATCAGGGTGGACCTGGGAACACCAGCAATTAAGAGGTGGTTCCACTCTCTTCAAAACCTCCTGATCAGAGGCCTTGCTGTTGGACGTAGTTTATTGTCTTACCCTGGACGTGGATGCAGTTTATCGTCATACTCAAGATGGTTCTGAGATGAGATATAATTATTTAAACTATTTATATTGTTCAGACCATTAGCCACATCTTCATTGCCATATTCACATTTCAGCTGTTGTATGCTCTGGCCTTCTTTAGGTGATTGGAATTTTGAACTGAGCCCTTTATTTCATCCACTTGGGTAAAGTGATCTAGTTCCACGTGCCATGCTTCTTCTGGATGTCTCAGTATTAACTCAACTCTCCAAGTTTTTTATTCATTTCAGCTGTTGACGTCACAAGTCTGGGTTTGGATTCGATCAACACTTTTATCCACTGGGCCATGTGTCCTTGAGTGTCCATCAGTGTTTGAATTTTTTAGCCTTTTAAACCTAATGTCTCAGTAGCCAAGAAGAGGCATGGCATGTGGAACTAGAACACTCTACCCCAGTGGATGAAATAAAGGGTTCAGTTTGAAATTCTAATCACCTGAATAAGTCTGGCACATACAACAGCTGAAATGTGAATATGGCAACAAAGATGAGGACAACAGTCTGTACAAAATAAATAGTCAAAATTAAATAAATTGGTCCACTCATAAAAATAAGGGAAAGTTTTTTTAGGAAATAATTTTTGTAGATTAGCATTCTTTTGAACATATTTAGGCTGCAACACTTGTCAGAATAAAAAAAATATTGATTTTTTTTTCATTGATTTAAAAGGCATGTCCTGTCTATTATATTGATACATTATAAAAATCAATCTCTGACTTTTACAGAGTTATTGGCTTAGCTGTTTTGTATGCATAAATTGACTTTATTTGTGGTAGGGTTACAAAAAGATTTCTTTTGAATAACAAGCAAATGGATATATAGTTTTAAGTAAAGAATAAAAATTTACCTTATTACTATTTAAAATTGTCTGGACTGTTGTCCTCTTTATTGTCATATTCACAACATTTTGGCAATTGTATGCTTCAGCCCTCTTCAGGATCAGGCTATATTTCTGAAATGAGGTATTGTAACTATTTACACTATTTACATTGTTTGAACTGTTGTCCTCATCTTTATTGTCATATTCACAACATTTTGGCAATTGTATGCTTCTGCCTTCTTCAGGATCAGGCTATATTTCTGAAATGAGGTATTTTAACTATTTACACTATTTACATTGTTTGAACTGTTGTCCTCAGCTTTATTGTCATATTCACAACATTTTGGCAATTGTATGCTTCTGCCTTCTTCAGGATCAGGCTATATTTCTGAAATGAGGTATTGTAACTATTTACACTATTTACATTGTTTGAACTGTTGTCCTCAGCTTTATTGTCATATTCACAACATTTTGGCAATTGTATGCTTCTGCCTTCTTCAGGATCAGGCTATATTTCTGAAATGAGGTATTGTAACTATTTACACTATTTACATTGTTTGAACTGTTGTCCTCAGCTTTATTGTCATATTCACAACATTTTGGCAATTGTATGCTTCTGCCTTCTTCAGGATCAGGCTATATTTCTGAAATGAGGTATTGTAACTATTTACACTATTTACATTGTTTGAACTGTTGTCCTCAGCTTTATTGTCATATTCACAACATTTTGGCAATTGTTTGCTTCTGCCTTCTTCAGGATCAGGCTATATTTCTGAAATGAGGTATTGTAACTATTTACACTATTTACATTGTTTGAACTGTTGTCCTCAGCTTTATTGTCATATTCACAACATTTTGGCAATTGTATGCTTCTGCCTTCTTCAGGATCAGGCTATATTTCTGAAATGAGGTATTGTAACTATTTACACTATTTACATTGTTTGAACTGTTGTCCTCAGCTTTATTGTCATATTCACAACATTTTGGCAATTGTATGCTTCTGCCTTCTTCAGGATCAGGCTATATTTCTGAAATGAGGTATTGTAACTATTTACACTATTTACATTGTTTGAACTGTTGTCCTCAGCTTTATTGTCATATTCACAACATTTTGGCAATTGTATGCTTCTGCCTTCTTCAGGATCAGGCTATATTTCTGAAATGAGGTATTGTAACTATTTACACTATTTACATTGTTTGAACTGTTGTCCTCAGCTTTATTGTCATATTCACAACATTTTGGCAATTGTATGCTTCTGCCTTCTTCAGGATCAGGCTATATTTCTGAAATGAGGTATTGTAACTATTTACACTATTTACATTGTTTGAACTGTTGTCCTCAGCTTTATTGTCATATTCACAACATTTTGGCAATTGTATGCTTCTGCCTTCTTCAGGATCAGGCTATATTTCTGAAATGAGGTATTGTTACTATTTACACTATTTACATTGTTTGAACTGTTGTCCTCAGCTTTATTGTCATATTCACAACATTTTGGCAATTGTATGCTTCTGCCTTCTTCAGGATCAGGCTATATTTCTGAAATGAGGTATTTTAACTATTTACACTATTTACATTGTTTGAACTGTTGTCCTCAGCTTTATTGTCATATTCACAACATTTTGGCAATTGTATACTTCTGCCTTCTTCAGGATCAGGCTATATTTCTGAAATGAGGTATTTTAACTATTTACACTATTTACATTGTTTGAACTGTTGTCCTCAGCTTTATTGTCATATTCACAACATTTTGGCAATTGTATGCTTCTGCCTTCTTCAGGATCAGGCTATATTTCTGAAATGAGGTATTTTAACTATTTACACTATTTACATTGTTTGAACTGTTGTCCTCAGCTTTATTGTCATATTCACAACATTTTGGCAATTGTATACTTCTGCCTTCTTCAGGATCAGGCTATATTTCTGAAATGAGGTATTGTAACTATTTACACTATTTACATTGTTTGAACTGTTGTCCTCAGCTTTATTGTCATATTCACAACATTTTGGCAATTGTATGCTTCTGCCTTCTTCAGGATCAGGCTATATTTCTGAAATGAGGTATTGTAACTATTTACACTATTTACATTGTTTGAACTGTTGTCCTCAGCTTTATTGTCATATTCACAACATTTTGGCAATTGTATACTTCTGCCTTCTTCAGGATCAGGCTATATTTCTGAAATGAGGTATTGTAACTATTTACACTATTTACATTGTTTGAACTGTTGTCCTCAGCTTTATTGTCATATTCACAACATTTTGGCAATTGTATGCTTCTGCCTTCTTCAGGATCAGGCTATATTTCTGAAATGAGGTATTTTAACTATTTACACTAGTTACATTGTTTGAACTGTTGTCCTCAGCTTTATTGTCATATTCACAACATTTTGGCAATTGTATACTTCTGCCTTCTTCAGGATCAGGCTATATTTCTGAAATGAGGTATTGTAACTATTTACACTATTTACATTGTTTGAACTGTTGTCCTCAGCTTTATTGTCATATTCACAACATTTTGGCAATTGTATACTTCTGCCTTCTTCAGGATCAGGCTATATTTCTGAAATGAGGTATTGTAACTATTTACACTATTTACATTGTTTGAACTGTTGTCCTCAGCTTTATTGTCATATTCACAACATTTTGGCAATTGTATACTTCTGCCTTCTTCAGGATCAGGCTATATTTCTGAAATGAGGTATTGTAACTATTTACACTATTTACATTGTTTGAACTGTTGTCCTCAGCTTTATTGTCATATTCACAACATTTTGGCAATTGTATACTTCTGCCTTCTTCAGGATCAGGCTATATTTCTGAAATGAGGTATTTTAACTATTTACACTATTTACATTGTTTGAACTGTTGTCCTCAGCTTTATTGTCATATTCACAACATTTTGGCAATTGTATACTTCTGCCTTCTTCAGGATCAGGCTATATTTCTGAAATGAGGTATTGTAACTATTTACACTATTTACATTGTTTGAACTGTTGTCCTCAGCTTTATTGTCATATTCACGACATTTTGGCAATTGTATGCTTCTGCCTTCTTCAGGATCAGGCTATATTTCTGAAATTAGGTATTTTAACTATTTACACTATTTACATTGTTTGAACTGTTGTCCTCAGCTTTATTGTCATATTCACAACATTTTGGCAATTGTATACTTCTGCCTTCTTCAGGATCAGGCTATATTTCTGAAATGAGGTATTGTAACTATTTACACTATTTACATTGTTTGAACTGTTGTCCTCAGCTTTATTGTCATATTCACAACATTTTGGCAATTGTATGCTTCTGCCTTCTTCAGGATCAGGCTATATTTCTGAAATGAGGTATTTTAACTATTTACACTATTTACATTGTTTGAACTGTTGTCCTCAGCTTTATTGTCATATTCACAACATTTTGGCAATTGTATACTTCTGCCTTCTTCAGGATCAGGCTATATTTCTGAAATGAGGTATTGTAACTATTTACACTATTTACATTGTTTGAACTGTTGTCCTCAGCTTTATTGTCATATTCACAACATTTTGGCAATTGTATGCTTCTGCCTTCTTCAGGATCAGGCTATATTTCTGAAATGAGGTATTTTAACTATTTACACTATTTACATTGTTTGAACTGTTGTCCTCAGCTTTATTGTCATATTCACAACATTTTGGCAATTGTATACTTCTGCCTTCTTCAGGATCAGGCTATATTTCTGAAATGAGGTATTGTAACTATTTACACTATTTACATTGTTTGAACTGTTGTCCTCAGCTTTATTGTCATATTCACAACATTTTGGCAATTGTATGCTTCTGCCTTCTTCAGGATCAGGCTATATTTCTGAAATGAGGTATTGTAACTATTTACACTATTTACATTGTTTGAACTGTTGTCCTCAGCTTTATTGTCATATTCACAACATTTTGGCAATTGTATGCTTCTGCCTTCTTCAGGATCAGGCTATATTTCTGAAATGAGGTATTTTAACTATTTACACTATTTACATTGTTTGAACTGTTGTCCTCAGCTTTATTGTCATATTCACAACATTTTGGCAATTGTATACTTCTGCCTTCTTCAGGATCAGGCTATATTTCTGAAATGAGGTATTGTAACTATTTACACTATTTACATTGTTTGAACTGTTGTCCTCAGCTTTATTGTCATATTCACAACATTTTGGCAATTGTATGCTTCTGCCTTCTTCAGGATCAGGCTATATTTCTGAAATGAGGTATTTTAACTATTTACACTAGTTACATTGTTTGAACTGTTGTCCTCAGCTTTATTGTCATATTCACAACATTTTGGCAATTGTATACTTCTGCCTTCTTCAGGATCAGGCTATATTTCTGAAATGAGGTATTTTAACTATTTACACTATTTACATTGTTTGAACTGTTGTCCTCAGCTTTATTGTCATATTCACAACATTTTGGCAATTGTATGCTTCTGCCTTCTTCAGGATCAGGCTATATTTCTGAAATGAGGTATTGTAACTATTTACACTATTTACATTGTTTGGACTGTTGTCCTCATCTTTATTGTCATATTCACAACATTTTGGCAATTGTATGCTTCAGTCTTCTTTGGATGATATACATTGGAATTTCAAACCAAACTATTTAATCCATGGGGGTAGACTGTTCTAATTCCATGTGGCATGCCTTTTCTAGATATCTGATATAAATAAAAATTTATATAAATTAATAAAATTATCTAGCCATTTCTTCTTAAGATAAATAATTATGAACCTCAAATGTTTGTACATCAGAAAAAATCCCATGCAAACAAAAAGTTTTTACGAAAGAAATGTTAAAATAAACTTAAAAACTTCAGAACATTAAAAAAATATGCTGATAGCAATGTTGTTAATATATTTTCAAACTGGACCTTTGTTAAACAGCTATGTGACTTCACCTGAAGCCAATAAGACTGTAAAAAAATAGGGAACAGTTAGACAGTGTATTGATAATATAAACAGGACCCCCCCCACCTTCTAAATAGATAGCAAATTGATATTTTTTGATTCTGACAAGTGTTGTGACCTAAAATAGGTCTAGAGCAGGAATGAGCAGCCCTTGACATGTGTGCCAAACATGGTATGCTGATGACTTGTTTCTGGAATGCAAAACTTATTCACTAGATTCCCTTTTTCACTTACTTTTATACTTTCTCTTCTTTCATGTATATCATTATCACATGTATTTTTATTTTCCACCCTTTACAGACTTTGCAAAATGTCACGATCATCAGCTAAGAAATAATGTCATTCAAATGAAGAAGATATTAGAGAATTTAAAGAATAAATTTGAACACAATTAAGAAAGACAATAAAACCTTATACATTTTCTGTTCTGAAACATTTTTTGTAGATCTTCTTCTATAGAGACATTTTGAAAGTGTTCATAAGAACTGAAGCAATAAAACAGAGGAGGAAGAAAGAGAATTAATTTCTCATGAACTGAGCAAGACAAAAGAATAGGTTGATACTTTTTTTTTTAAGCTTATCACCCCAAGCAAGGCTGGAGGCCACTAGCACGCAAGGGGTTACAGAAGGTTTGGACAAAGAGCAGATAGGAGTGGTAAAGGAGAGGATGTGGAGAAAAATAGTGGATCGATCAAGGCAAGGGGGTTACAGAAGATTTGGAGCGAGAGCAGATAGGAATGAAAGGTGAAAGGATGTGGAGAAGGGAAGTGGATAGATCAAGGCAACTGGAGATGTCGATTGACGTTACACTTAAATAGTTGGAGATTGTATTTGTCAGGGAAACAGGAATAAGGAAGGGAGTTCCACAGGTGAGATGTGCGAGACATGAAGCTATTGGAGTAGAAGATATGTCTACATCTAACAGTTTCAATGGTGAAGGGGTGGGAACGGGATGCCAGCCTCATAGGACGTTTAAATTCATGAGGCCTAGGAACCAGTGAAAGCAGCTCCTCGGAGCAATTACCATGAAAGTATTTGTAAAAAAGACAGAGTGAGACAACGTCGCATCTGTAAGAAAGCGACTGCAGACGAGATGACAGATCAGGGCCAATTACGTTGCATATCCGTCTCTGGATCTTATCAAGAACCCTGAGGCAAACAGCAGGGGTTCCAGACCATATATAGCAGCAATACTCCATGCAAGGGCGAATGGTCAATTTATTTTATGAATTTTATTCCAGGTAGGCTCAGTTCCAACTTAATTGCTGCTGGTTTTGAGGTTTCAAAATTTATTGCCCAAAATAAAAAAAAAGCACTCAATGATGGGGAGTATATTAAAAAAGCTTGGCTAGAATGTGCGCCTTTCCTATTCTCCTACACCTATAGGTTATATATTAGGGTAGATTGAATTATCTAGTCTTGGGTGCTAACCAGTCTAAGAGAATAAAAAACTCTGAATTCCAAACCATAAGATATATAGAAAAAAAGACAATGGCACCAGAAGGATGCGGCTTCATAAATTAGTTTACTATTGCTGGTTTTTTGAAGCCATATCCTCCTGGCGTCAGTTTAAACTGACATCTTTTTTTTATATATATTGTAATCATTTTGCTTAAAGTCATATTTTCTTGATTTCAGATAAAACCTTTGAAATTTCCAATATATTTCAGTAAGTAGGAAAACAGTTCATGATAGGATAATTAAGTAAGTTGGAATGGAATACAGCAGAGAACAATTGATAAAAGAGTTGTAAGTTTTTTCTATTTGGGTTGATGAAAGTATGGGCATTACATCATCAGCTAGGCTTGCCATATTTTCTCAGTTTTGTAGGGGTGATGAAGTATGTGGAGAGATTGTTGCCTTTGTAACACTACCTGAGTGTACTACTGGGGTTGAAATATGTAAAGCAGTTGTGAATGAATTATCTACTTGACAAATTCAAATTTCAAAAGTAGTATCTGCCACAACAGATGGTGCCCCCAGCATGACTAACGAGAAGGCAGGATTTGTAAATCTATTTACAAAAGATGTTGGCCATCCACTGATAGGTTTTCATTGCATCATACATGAGAAGGATTTGTGTGCAAAAGCTGGCCTAAAGGAACTTCAGGAAGTGATGTAAAAGGTTACTGTTATATTAAGCGCAAGAAAAAGGAAATAACAAGGGTTAAATTTGAACACAGTTTATTGTTAGTATATACACAATGTCTTACAGATATTGCAAAATAGATGGAATATCTGTTTCTGGTGTGTTGTCCGGATTGTGATCAGAGTTAAGGGAAAAACTGGGAGTTGACCTATTTTTGTCACAGGATATGGTCGGTGTACTTGTTGGTTATGCCGGAGTGACAGCATTGGGTTGGTGAGTTGTTAAGGTTGATAGGCCTGTTCTATAGAACAGCTTCGCATATGTTGGTGGATTGGCATCATGGTAGTGGGTCGAGTGCGTTGCATGCTTGCAGAGTCAGCGTCACTACTTGCAGAGTCAGAGTAACTTCCTTGCAGAGTCAGAGACATTTTGTGGAG
>OZ038497.1:22902874-22910374 GCA_964036315.1 Acanthosepion esculentum | reverse complement strand
CTACTGAGGTAAAATAAATAAACAAATAAATAGTAAATAAAATAAGGAATAAATAGTAAGTAAAATTTCAGAGTTTAGGCACAGACAGAAGTATAGAGTTGAAGTAGACTTTAGAAAGAACTGGAAACCCAGTCATAGCAGGAAACAAATATATATATATAGGTATCTCTACTGATTCACTAAAAAATGAGCATACCATAATGAAAAAATGCCCCAAACTTAATAAGAACAAAGTTTTATTGTCAAAATCTTTATGTTATTACTAAGCAGGAGAGGTGTGGGCAAAGATTCGTATAGGAAATTTATGTCTTTTTTTGCAGAGAAAAACACAATGATTTGGAAATTCTTACAAAAAAACAAAATAATTATCAGATTTTAATGAAACTTTCAGGACTTGCAAAAATGAATGAAATTATTTTAGAAACATTTCTCTATTAGAAAATCTTAATAAAAATATTTATTTTTTACGTCTGTTACCTCCACTTGATGGAATTTTGAGAAATTCATTTTTGTAAAGTTTAATGTTTATATTAGTTATAAAACCATGCGGAATTTAAACCATCAATTCCTTTTGATAAACAGGACTTCTCAGAATCGTAAAATTAAAAAAAACCCATTAAACTAAGACATTATTTAATTTGAAGAGCTTTTAATTGCTTTTATGAATAAAATATATTGTGGACACTATTGTCTTTAGAAAAAAAAATTATTATAGAATTATAATAATTTATAAAGTTTTAAATGTCTTAAATTTCTGTATTAATTTGTACCTGTTAGGTGATATTGTTTTTAAGTAAAAACTATATTTACTAATCATTAATGGAAAAGATTACTACAATTCATTAACCACCAATATTTTAAAAAGAATTTTGAATTTTTTTGTGTTTGTGTATAAAAATGCCGACTTTTGTAAATAGAGATATCCATACACAACATTATCAGTTGTAATAACTCAATGCAAATTTGCCATGGAAGACCAGAAATCAGTGCACTTTCTATGCATTTTTGCCTTAGTAAATTGTTTTCTATTTTAATTACAGTAGTATTTTGTTAAATCAAAATTATGATCATATTTATTATGATGAACGGCTAATGTATTGAGTGTATTGCTTTGTAAAAGATCTTTTTTGTATGCATATAATCTTTTATTTAAATGAAGTTAGTAGCTGCCTCATCTCTGTTTTGACAGAGTTGAAGGGCATCTACATGGCCTTCTAGGTGATGAAATACTTTCCACCCTACAACTCCTTTCCCACAAGCCTTGATCTTTGCGGCTAGGATCCACTATGACACATACATGAAAATTTCAAGTGAAAAGCCCTCACAGCTGTGTTAACTTCTTTGATGAAAACTAATTTCAATTTCAAAACTAATTTCAATGCACAAATCAACAAACTCTATTGATATTTTCAATTTTTTTTTTTATTAAACATAACAAATTGAAGGATTTAAAAGTGCATAAAGAGTAAAGAATTATTAAACTTTCTATATAGCCTGGTTGACAATCTTTCAGCAGGAAAATTATTCTAGCAGTAATTCACAATAATCTGAGAGCCCTCTTGTCTATGTATTCATTGGTGGCAGTAACCAGAGGAGAAAAAGGAAGGATTAAAACCACACTTTGCCTAACTTGTCATCTGGTCTCCTTTTGTGTCTCTGTCTGTCTGTCTATTGGCTAGTTTATATAAGAATTTCACAAACTTCCGGCATTGATTTATTGCATGTTTTTATAAGATATTAATGATCTTTGTCTAAAAACTCGTAGAATGATTCAATCTAAAACCCTTAGTATTGGACTTAGTAAGATATCAATGTTTGATAGTATTTTAAATAAATATATCAAGAATTCTTCTTTGGAATTTGTGAAATTTTAGAAGACCATAAAAGGAGGGGGCAACTGAGTAGGTTGGGGAAGATGTAGTCTTACTAAATCTTAATGAATTTTATTTGATTTATTTTAGGTTCAAATTTTGCCAGAGCCTTCACCAAACTCATTTTATGGCTTCAAATTATTATTTTTAATCTGTTCTTTCTTTCCTTATTGTCCTTGGTGTTTAGTTTCCCCAAGTTAGGGAATTCTAGTTGTGGGCTTATATAATCAGACTACATTCTAGAATGTCAACTAAGAGGTTATCAGTGGAGATGTAGAGTCATGGACAGTCATTGATGACAGAGTTACAGTTAGAGTAAGCAGACCTCATCTATCTTTTTCTGTTTCTCTCTCTGACTCTGGTATTTCATTCTGGCTGGTTTTATATAAGAAAATTTGTGCAACTCTGGCATTGATTTATTGCATGTTTTTTGATAAGATATTCATGACCTTCTGTCTAATAGTAGATGACTCTCTTTGTAATGTGGTCATGCCAAAGCCCTGGTGTTGAATTTTTGGTAAGGATATATATATTGTGAGAGTCTGATAGAGATAAATAAGAATTCTTATTTTGAAATTTGGGAAATTTTAGAAGACCATAAATCTTGTCATAATGCTCCAGAGGTAACTGGGTAGGTGAATATGCCCATCTTGATCTTATGCTCGTCTGTAAAGATAGGAACTATCTCTTCTTCAGAGATCTGGGATGGCTTGCCAAGCAAATCTTGGAAGTGTTATTGAAATTATTACAGAGTCGCTAACTGGGTGCCCTGTGATTGGATGAAAAACAACCAATCACGGACTACCTTTTTAGATTTTCACCAAATCCCCATGAGAGCGGTTTTTACGAACTCTCTTCCTCTTTTGCTTGTCGGGACCCTCAGAGACAACACGTTTCTCGTCTGCACTCTCCATCATCTAAGCACCAGGACATGTGTGAGGATTTAGACAGCAACTGAAGCTCAGAAGTCAAGGCTCTATTTCTTCAACCCAGCCAAAACGACACAGGAAATGTAAAACTGTTAAAAGGACGCATCTTTCAAATAAGTTCTGCGAACCCGACTGTTTGCAAGAAACTTTCCTCTCTTTTCCTACAAATACAAGTTTTCAAACATTTTCATCTGTGTTTGTGTTCCTTTCTTCTTGCTGGCGTCACAATATTTTTGTTACCAAATATAATTGGGAAAATCCCAATAGTGTTGTTGCCACAGTGTTAGCTGTTTCTCTTGGCTGGAAGCTTTCAGCTTCAAACTGTTACTGATTTTTTTGCCACTTATTTCATTGATAGTTTTCTTGGCAACAGCGGATTTATTGTTGGTAACAGTAGTTACAATGTTGTTGATCTTATTCTGAAGATTCTCAGTTATAGGTTCTAATTATTATTTTTAATTCATTCTTTCTTTCCTGTTGCTCCTTCATGTTTAATCAGTTTAATCTTAGTTATTTCCTGCATCAAATAGACATTAAGCATTCTCTTGCATTAAAACATTGAACCAGGGTTACCGTCCTGTTATAGTAACATATATAGGCTCTTCACTATATCAGAAGCATTCCATATACCTCCACACAAACAGATGTTCTGCTATCAAAAGAGGACTAAATAGCTTCTTATTCTTTATATTCCATGTCCCTCAGAACATAGGCTATCATGACTCTCAACAATTCCCTGTCTATTATAGCGCTCTTAATAAATTTTGTCTTTTTGTTGCCTAACCCAAACCCTGTTCCATCATCCATAATCTATATGAGATGATAAACAAAATTGCCAAATACAGAATATTTAGCATATTAGACCTAAAAAGTCCTTACCACCAAGTAGCTATAAACCCTAAAGATAAGCCTTATATGGATTTTGAATCCTGTGGATGACTTTATCAGTTCTGATGGATTCTGTTTGGGGTAACTAACAGAGTTTTCACTTTTCAGAGGGTCCATGATAAAAATGATTCTTGAAGAAAACTACAAGGCACCTTTGCCTACATAGATAACGTGACAGTTTGTCGTCATGACTGGGATGACCACACAAACTAAAACGGTTTTTGGTGATTGCCAAGAAATAACTTTACACTCAACCATGACAAGTGTTCTTATGGGTTAAAAACAATCAGACTATATATTGTGGGTAAAGTAAAAAGCTGGACCCTTAATAGCTAAAACCACTGCTAAAACTAACTATTCCTAGCACCACCACCACCACCACCTTGTGACAAACCGTGGGTAAGTTTGCTCATTATTCTCAATAGATACCCTCCTTTTTCAAGAAAATACACCAAAATATGAAAATTACCAACATTCCTTTATTTTCCTCTGCTGTTAAAGTCTTTGAAGGGTTAAAAAAAGATACTGCCAACTCAGCCATCATTTTGGTGATTCTTGATATTCCCCTAGCCATTGGCCAAAACAGAAAAAATCTTCCTTCAGTTATGTTCAATATAGACACATTAAGCTGAAGTAAACTTTGCATTTTCATTACAGATCCAGAAAGCAAAAGATAGTAATAATGACTAAACAAATACCCATCTTATGAACATTTCTCTTTATTTAAAAATAATTCTGCAGATGATATTATTTTATTTATGGGAATTATTTTTTTAGCAATTGCCTTACTTGGTTTCCATTGTACAATACTGTGCATCTGAAAAATGTTGCCTTTATTGTGGTTGTCTTTACTTTGCTGCTTTTTGGCTAAGATCAAAGTGTAGTATACCAGCTTAATCTGATTCTCTCTTTCCACTTCTATCTTCCCGTCTTTCTTTCCTTTCTTTTCTCATTGAAACCAAGTAGTGTCAGGCTGTAATGGTCATGCACAGTAATGAATGGAGAGAAAAACACAATTAATGTAGGATAATAATAATAATAATAATAATAATAATAATAATGATGATTTTATAAAAATACAACCATGTTGATTATCTTATTGATGTTTCTTGTCGGTTTTAGACCAGAATAGTCAAGGAAGGAGAGGAAATTGATAATATAGACTTGTAGCAATCTTGTGATCACGTAAAATAAAAAAAATCTAATTCTCATGATTCCAGAGAAAGAAGGAAACCATCATACTGGCAAAAAAATTAGAGACTTCCACTTTTCCAGCCAACCTCTTACAAGAAGAGCAAATGGAATTGAGCAGCTCCAGAAATGAAGACCACAGATAAGTCAACTTAACCAAATATCATTTTCTTTTGTTAAATATTACCTTTTACTGATAGACTTATCACTTCTAAATAATCTATTCATTCACCAACATGAACACAAACCAGAAATATTCTATTTGCAGCCACATTACAAGAACTTTCATACATCCACCAAACTTGTACAACAAAATCCTTCTGATAATAAGTCCTTCTGATTATATATATATATATATATATATATATATATATATATATATATATGAAAAAATATACTCCTAAGGTGTGCTATATTTATGAGATAAAGTGCTCAATATCAGAGATAGAGCATGTGTAAATATAAAAGTGAACATTGAAGTCAACACTTAGAAGCGGCAGGCTGTTTCATGCTAGGCAGAATTGTCAGGCTGATGATTGTGCCTAGCATGAAACAGCCTGTCGCCTCTAAGTGTTGACTTCAATGTTCACTTTTATATATATATATATATATATATATATATATATATATATATATATATATATATATATATATATAATAAATGTCTCACTTTGTTATTGTGATGAATATATGGTGTAATTTTATTAACCAAAAACAGGAGTAAAGCAAGGCCCATCATAACGGACTCAATGTATGAAATCAGGGGAATATAGAATTACCAAATGGTAGAAATTGCGCCTATTGTAATCAAAGACTTAAGAATTAGTATCGGATAATTTTTCCCTTTTGGTTGAAAGCACTAGATTTACCAGTGATTTGTATGCAGTTGTATAGCCAGTTTGCTTTGCATAGCACAAAGAATCAGAAAAGTACTGGGTAGCTAAAGCTGAAGGGTGTATGTTGATGTCCAATAACTGCAAAACCAGCTAAAAACATCCAGTAAGCTGAAGAAAGAGACAATAATCAATTCATATGAAAAAGTGCACAGATACTACACTGTTCCCAGGAAGAAAACCAAGGAGAAACCCTTTGATGCTAGTCAGAGTGCACAGATACTATACTGACACTAGCTAGAAAGCTAGTGAGCAATACTTTCATCGAAAGCATAGTGCACAGATACTACACTTGTAGTGGATTATGTGTGTATAAAATGAAGAAATAAGCGAATCTTCAACATGGTGCTACAAACTTAAATAATTTTTTATTATTTGAATATTATTTTTCTTTCAAATTGAATGAAATGAATTACAAAGATTCTTTGCAAAACAACTTCACACAAAATAATTTGTGTATGTTTCTCACAGTACAACTGAATGAATTGTGCTAGTATAGATGAAACAGAATGCGTCTTTAGTGTGAGAATGTGTGTGACACGGATGCATGTCGTTTTATATTTACATATAAATTGTAGCAGTCGACTGCATGAATAAGCAGGGAAGCTAGCTTGCTACTGTTGACACTTGTAAAGAAAAAAATGTTTGCATGCTTTGTTGTGTATCAATATCACTAAGTATTTTGTGTAATATAATATACTCAAAATAAATATGCGAAAATCTGAGTAATTAATTAAGTGTGAGAATTTCAGTTTTGTTTCTATAACAAACGACCACCCTGGTCAAAGATTAACTGAAAAACTATACTAGTAAACGAAAATTGATCATTTATATTATGAAACATCAGCTCCAGAAAAAAACAAAAATTATATTTATCAATCTCAAGTTTATTGGTTAATAAATATTTTGCCAATTTTTAATTAACCATTTTAAGGAGGGAAAATATTGTTGATCATATTCTGAATTGATCCTCCAAAGTTTTGTAGCTAACAATAAATCTTAATCATTGCAAATTCAAAGAAAACTATGTGTCTCATATGACGTTGCTGATTGGTTAATATATATGAATGCAAAATTTCAAATTTTTTAAGCCGGGCCAAGTAAAAAAACTGAGTTAATTTCTAATTTTAAGTAACCTATTACATTTTTCTACAATTTTTCTACAGGGTTCCACACATAGATCGTCCAGCATTCACTGCCATATAAGAGGATAGTCATAATATAGCAATCCAGCACTTTTTTTTATTTCTAATGAAATTTTTCTGTTTCTCAGTACATTGCTTTCACTTTTGGAATACTTCTTTCACTAGTCCAATGACTATTTGGATGTCGGTGCCACATTAAAGCACTTCCCAGATATTTAAAACTTGATGTAAAGCAGAGTGCTTTCTCTGGATATTCTTTTCCATCTCCACCCTCAACTCATCAGGAGTACCCCTGACAGATTTTTTACAGAGTAAGAGACAGGGCTTTTGTGGATATATGGTTTGATTTGTTTGGTTTGTTGTGTTTTACGGTATATCAACCTCAATGGATTATTTAATGCCGACAAAGTTTTTATTGCTGGTAATATTTAATTTTGTCAAAAATCTGTTTCTGGTAATAATTTTCCCTTCAAAAATGTATTGCTGGTAATATTTTTCCAAAAACGTATTGTTGGTAATAATTTTTTTTTCAAAAATGTATTGCTGGTAATAGTTTTTTTTCCTCAAAAATTTATTGCTGATA
>OZ038497.1:22845374-22897874 GCA_964036315.1 Acanthosepion esculentum | reverse complement strand
AATAGAGAGATAGAGATATTATCATTAGAGAATAGTTTTCTTGATTTATTTGTTTTATTTGTAAATAAAGTGAAGAAAGTGAAAGTAAAAAAACAAAAACAAACTAACAAAATCCTTATCGTACAAGTAGTTGACAGGTTGTAGATGAAGAGATAAGATTAAAAAAACAAAATAAAATTCAATTTAGGACAATATCACATAATCACTGATAAATTATGTTATATTTTGTTGCAGATAAAACCTTGTTATAATAAATTACAACAGTTATTATCCCAAATCACAAATAATTAATAGAATTCATGTTGCTGGAATTTCTCACTTAAATCTGAACATCCATATAAGGAAATATTTCATTGCTTTATTGGCAATGTGGTGGGCACAAAAGAATACAATCAATCAATCCATTAAAACTGTTTTATTTTTTGGATTTCAAGTGTGTTTGTTTATATTGGTACTACCTTTATTTCATATTCTTTCATATTTTTCTTTTTACATAAACTACAGAAAATGTGTATACTTTTTCACTGAATTAATTATGATAATTTTCTTCAAAAGATTTTTCTATACCTATTTGTATCTACTTTATAAGCATATATAAAGCATAAATAAGTATATTTTGGGGATTCATTTGCCAAATTTATTCATGATGTCTCTTGGATTGATTCTTAACCTTCCTATTGAGAATTGTGCTACAGAGTTTTCTCCTTGAGTTAAAGCCACCATTGATGTTGTACCTTCTCGCAGATACCAGGTGAAACCACAATCTTCTTCCTGGTTCATACATAATACATAAGAATCACTTTCATCAAGTGTAACAACATGATAATTCCAATCAAAACAAATCACTATTTATCTGCTCAAGATAATTGTAAATGTGTAGCGGACCGTGGTTTTTTTTTTTTTTTCTGTGTTGTGATATGAACATGTGTGGAACTCCTGAAATAAAGTCCACTACAAAAATATAGTGAACTAGAGATGTGTCCAACCAAAAGAAAATGTAACAGATAAACAACAAGAAACCAATATACAGGGTGTCCATAAAGTTTGTGTGCACTTTAAAAAATTTATAACTTTATTTGTATTTGCGATAGAAATAATTTATAAAAAGGATTAGAAAGAAGTAAATCTATATTTTTTAAGGTTTTATTGAAATTTTATTTAAGTTTCCACATGTCCTCCATCATTAGCAATACAAAGGGTAATACGATTTTGCAGTTCACGGAAAACATTTGCCAACTGATTTACAGTAATGCCTGAAAACACATTAGTTATTTTAGCTATACTTAAAACTAGGTACATTAAACTTTATAACATTTTTTACAGATTATTTCTATCACAAATACAAATAAAGTTATAATTTTTTTAAAGTGCACACGAACTTTATGGACACCCTGTATATGTACAAACAAGTATATGTATTAGATAACAAAAAGGGTTTACAGAAGACAAAAACATTAACATGTATGTGTGCATGAATGTAAAGAGTTTGTGTTTCAAAGTATGTTCATATGTACGTGTGTGTGTGTGTGTGTATGTGTGTGTGTGTGTGTGTGTGTGCATAATATTCATGGCATCTTTCCAAAGAAAAGCATAGCACTCCCCATGAAGGGGGAAATGCAATCTTCTGCAAGAGCCTTACATGGTCAAAATGTCTGCTGAAAAATGGAAGAAAGAGAGAGACAACAAAGTATTCTTGAGTATTTATACTTTAGAGATAGCAACCCGTAGGAAAATTTGGACAATTAGGAAATTAAGGAGAAGTTAACTCCAACAAACATATCCTCAAAGAGGCCAAGTCTTTGTTTGCTGACAGAATGCGATATCATATAACCTCTAACAAGTTTGGTTCATGTGACTACTGGCACTTCTAAAATAGTGTGTTAAATATGCGTCTATTCCTCCTTTTTTCATTCAATTTGAGGTGTTAATATCTGCTGATAAAGCAGAGTGTTTTCAATGAATTTAAGCACAATACTAGATTGGCGGCATGGTCTCAATGTTTTATAGTTTAAATGGTTAGTTGTAACTGTAAGTTCTATGCTAACAGTTTCTTACATCGCACTTCTTGCTTGTGGAACTCTCTTCCAGCTTCTTGCTTCCCAGTCAGTTTTGATCTTCAAAAATTTAAATACAATGTCAATCATTATCTTCTGTTTTCTTAATTTTTGTTCTTTTATTGCGTTCTCTCCTTAATAGTATATTTTTCTCATATTCTCTAACACTCAGTACCCCTTATGTCTTAGTGGCTTTATTGCCTTGTGTGGAATGAAATGATTAAAAAAAAATATTTCTTTCAATAATTAAAAGAACTTAACTGTATAAAATCTGTTTCATATGATCGGAACCCAAAATACGCATAATAATAATAATAATTCGGAAGCAGGTATAAACAAAATAAACTATCACAACTTCACCTCACAATACATTGGGGAAACTTGCAGAAAAAAAATTGTATCTATGAACAAAAAAGAATCATATACACAACAATTTATCAAATGCATTAGTCATACAAAGAGATAAATTCAACCACAACTTTGATCTAAAGAATGCCACACTTATTAAAAAAAGAAAATAACTTATTTAGACGGAAAATTCTTGAGAGTGCTGCTATTGAATCTTATCAAAATATAAATCTATGACCTAGATTTTTTCAAATATCCCCATTCCTGAAAGAATTATTCTTTTCCTAAGCTGACATAAATGACAATAAAAATGTTAAAAAAAATAAAAGAAAACAGTTAAATTCATAAACTTCTATTTTTTAAAATATATTGCAGAATCTGACTTCTACATTTCAGTGGATCACCCCTAATTTCCATAATGCTGTTATTTAACACTGTCCTGATTGGACAATAAATATTAAAAGTCTATTTTGTCTATGTTTACGTGAAAGTTCTAAAATCATGTGCAAGCTAACCACAATCTAGGCTCCAGCTAAAATTACAACAATAAACCTTTCTTATTGGTTAATAAATATCAAGGTCATATTTACACCAAGGCACAAATGTTCAAACCAGAGAACCACAAAAATTAAGAAGATGTGTTCTTGAGCCTATCACCTGATCAACATTTTTCCCTGGACATCAATGCAAATTATAAGTAAATGTATCTGCATTGATAAGTCCAGGGAAAAACTACTTTCCCATGGATGAAATGATCATCTGTATGAGGTAAATTGTTTGGATCTCGTTAATTGTAATTCACTTATATGCTCTATAATAAAAATTATATTGAGCTCTTTTGTGGATCAGTTTTAATATTTTATATTAATAGAATCTATTTGGATTATTTACACACAGATTTTTTTACCTATATATATATATATATATATATATATATATATATATATATATATATATATATATATATATATATATTATTTATTTAAAACTTATAACATAAATATGTTATAAAATCACTACAAAAATAACCATTTTGTAAACTTGACAACAAAGTAAGGTTATAATAGCTATTAAATGCTTTAAAGTTGGGGTTATACTAAAATAGAATTTATTCTAACCAATAAGTATTAAATTATATGATAAAATTTGAAATTAAAACTAAAATAAAAAATTACCCAAAAAATTTTAAAATCTAAATGTAATCTCTATTAAGTTTAAAATTATAAAATTACTGAAGAAAAAAGAAAAAATATATATGTTATTCTATTTATTTTGTTTTTATTGAAATTACGTTAGAATAGACATTAAGATTGACTGCTCTTAACATTGTGACAACATGGATACATTTGAATTCCAAGTGTAGGAATCGGATGATGACATCTTGCGAAAGACAATACATACACACTCAGATTATAATACATAAGCACACAGACATATTTAAATATATGCACACACACACAAAAAAATGTGACGAGACAGGAAACATCTCCATGACCCTTTACAAAAAAAAAAAACAGAACACACACATACATACACAATTAAATGTGCATGCAAGTTTCTATACACATAGACACCGATAAATACATGTACATACACCCACATACATTGACCTAGACAGTCCAATACAACAAACAAGAAATATTCAAGACTAGAAGTGTTATTAAACAAATTCTAACCACTTGTTAAAATATAACTTCTACGGGCAAATATACATAGATAAAAATGGTCTAATAGAACAGAGAAACAAATAATTATTATAGGTGTTGTAATACTTTCAATGATAATGATATGTCAATGTAAATTTAATAGGTTATTACTTTTGTTACCTGATAGTCATCCTGTCGATATGAATGTGTGTTGGTGTACCTATACTGTGTTATTCATGTCTGTATATGTGTGTATGTATTTGTGTGTATGTATGTGTGTTTGTACTGCTGGATGTGTATATATGTATATATATGTAAGTATGGTTTTTTCTTTCTTTTTTATATATATATATATATAAAGTAAGAAGGTAAAAATGAGGAGAAGAGGAGAGGAGGGTAAAATATATGTATATGTATGTATATACAGTGCGGTTCAATAAAAGTGACTCAACTTATCCTTTGAATTTAGCTCAACTTTCGTTTCATCGGAGAAGAGAACATTCTTCCAGCCTTCTACGGTGAAATTTTTGTAATAGTGAGCCCATTCAAATCTCTTGGATTTGTTGGCTTTGCTTATTAGTGGCTTAACCCTTTGTGTCCAAGATATGTAGCCTTGTTCTAACAGCCACCGATGGACTGTTGAAGAGCCAAGACTAACACCTTGCTCTTCGCTGAGACTGGCTGCAATTTCTTGGCTAGTTATAGTCCTATTCTTCGCAACTTCTCTCTTGATTACCCTGCCAGTTATATAATCAATCTTTTTCTTTCATCCCCTTGTTTCCTTCCTTGGAGCAGGAGTGGCATCATTATGTGCCCTAAGCACTCAAGAGACAGTTGATTGCAAGATTATAGCAATTTCTGCAATTTCTCTCGTAGACTTGCCTGCTTTTGAGAGGGCAATAATAGATGCCTTAAGTGGTTCTGATGCGTGTTTGCACCCTTTCATCTGGTTAGCTGTTTTTATACTGTATGAGGCTTTCTGGAATATCCTGGAATACTCTAGATTTAATTTAAGCTGTTCTAGAATTCTCTAGAATATTGTTCTGAGTGTATTGTAAAATAGTTTCCAATGTAACCCAAGTCCAATAGGTTCAGTATAGTAAAACTGGCTGTTGCTCTCGAAAAATGACTTCCAATCATGTGTTAAATGGGACAAGAAATAGCTTATAAATTTTAATGGCTCTAAAACAAAATTGTTATCTTTTAGTCATCTTAGAGAACTATTTTTGCTTTCTGTCAGCATGGCTGATACTAACTTCTAGAAGAGCAACTCATTGCACCTTCATGATCTCACGTTTTCCACTGATGTGACGTGAAATGATTATATTGAATCAATTGTTGCTGCTAAGAAAGTTGGTTCACTTTGTTGTGCCAGATAACATTTCTCATCTTGTACATTTATAAATCTACCACTCATCCGTGCCTTGAATATTGTTACCACCTCTGGTCTGGTGCTCCTGCTATATATCTTGAGAAATTCCAAAGAATGGTCTGACAGTCCTGACTTGGCATTTTGACATCAGTCACTTTCACACCACCATGATATGACTTCTCTGTCTTTTCTCTAAATATTTTCATGATCATTGTTCTAATGATCTTTCCACCATGGCACCTCAACCACATGACTTTAAATATACTACCATATATATATTGGTAACTAGTATATTGGTATATATTAGTATAACTGGTAACTAATATATTGGTAACTAGTTCTTGTTATTTTACTGTTGAAATAGCGAGACATAACCATCCGTTCTACTTTAATAATTTCTTTGGTCACACTTCTCACATGTGGAACTTTCTTCCTGTTTCTTACTTCCCTGCCCCCTATGATCTTTAAAATCTAAATTCATCATAAATTGTCATCTTCTATGTTCCTAAACCTGTTCTTTTACTGTCTTCTCTCCTTAATGATGTTTTTTTTCTTAAACTCTTTAACTCTCAGTATCTCTTTGCATCTTAGTGGCATTACTGCCTTGTTTGGGGGAAAAATATTAAAAAAATAAAGAAAAGAATGGCTAAAAATGAATAAGGCATTTAAAAATTTTGAATCAGTAGTTATTTTCATTCATAGAATTAAAAGTCTAGCAATAAATAGACAAGCTCCAAATGCAAAAACAAATATCTTCATTATATATTGGTGAATATGCATCATATCCCACATCAATAGAATGACTTGGAGTTTCATGCAATTTTGCAGTCTTCAGGTACTGACTCAGCACCTGAAGATTGCATGAAACTCTGAGTTGTGCTATTGATGTAGGATATTATGTATATTCACTAATATATAATTAATAAATCTATCATATAACATTGAACACTGTATTTATACCACTCAAGGAAGAAATATATTTATATGTACATGCAAGTATATGTGCGTATATGTATAATTTTTTTATCATACCCATACCTATATATATATATATATGATATATCATTATGATATGTAATATCTTGTATCATTATGATATATATATATATATATATATATATATATATATATATATATATATATATATATATATATAAACACTGAGATGATGAGAACTGATATGTACATATATATATATATATATATATATATATATATATTTTTAAATCATTTCACCCCAAGCAAGGTGGGAATGCCACTAGTATGCAGGGAGTTGCAGGGAGTGAAATTGAAAGTGAAGACTGAGAATAGGGAGGATTGAGGAAAGGATAAACAATGAAGGGGATTCAAGAAGACATAGGATGACAATTGACATTGCATTTAAATTTTTAAAGATTGTAGTTATTAGGGAAGCAAGTAAATGGAAAGGATTTTTACAGGTGAAAAGTGCCTGAAAATAAACTATTGGAGTAAAAATGGTGATTGCATTTAGCTAGTTCAATAGTAAAAGGGTGGGACCTAGATGCCAATCTAGTAGCACACTTAAATTCACGCAGTCCAGGCACTAGAGAAAAAAGCTTGTTAGAACAGTTGCCATGAAAATATTTGTAGAAAAGACAGAGGGAAGCCACATCACATTGGTGAGAAAGTGACTAAAGTTGAGATGCCTGGTCAGAATCAATTACATTACGGATCAGTCTTTGGATTTTGTCAAGAACCTCGAGATGTACAGCAAGAGCACCAGACCAGATATGGCAACAGTATTAAATGCATGGACGAATGGTAGATTTGTAAATGTGCAAGATGGATTTTGATGAGAAAAATTTTCTGGTATGACACTGTAACCCAACTTTCCTTGCAGTAGATGCAGCTATTGATTCGATATAGTTGCTCCACTTCAAGTCAGTGGAAAATGTGACACCAAGAAGGAGCAATGTCTTGCTCTCCTGGAGTCTAGCATCAGTCATGCAGAAAAGGTTCTGTATGGTAGTTAAATAAAAGCAGTTTTGCTTTGGAGGCATTAAAATTTACAAGCCATTTCTTGTCCCAGTTAACAACTGATTGGATGTCCTTTTCAAGAGCAGTGGCCAGGTTTACTTTGTCAGCTTTGACAGATTTGCTTTTGAGACAGGAGTAAATGGTAGCGTCATTGGCATAAATACCTAGTTGGGAACCGATGACATTAGGGAGATCATTCATGAAAATTAGAAACAGTGTAGGACCCAGGATAGAACCTTAGGGGATACTTGCATTCATGTCAAAGGATCTGGAAACAAGCCCATTTGAAACGAACTTCATTTCATGATTTGATAGGAACAATTGGATTAAATCAAACACTCATCCTGTAATACCGTAGCTCTGGAGCTTGCATAGAAGACCAGCATACCAAACCCTGTCAAACACCTTCAGGATATCTAGAGCCACAACTCAAGCTTTTGAGTATTAGTGGCTTTATTGCTTTGCTTGTGGTGAAATGATTAAATAAAATTGTTCTGATTTATAGAACATATAGTCATATACTCCTATTAAAAACAATCTAAATAACTAATGAATGTAACAAAATAATTATTTTAATCAGTTTGGTTGATAAGATCAATAGCTGAAATTTCTGGGGCAGATGATAGAAACAAGGTTTGAAGAGTGAATCTAACACACGGAGGAGATATTGAAGGCAACAGATGCAGTGAGAAAACAGTGAGTAACTTACTTAAAGAGCTTGAGTGAATGGATAGCAGAACAAAGACAAAGACAGATGGTAATGGGTCAGATGTTAAGTAAAGCAACAAAAGATAGGAAGTTGTGAAGAGCCATGATCACCTAATGAGCTTGAGTGAATGGATAGCAGAACAAAACAGTGGGATAGTAAAGGCTCAGATGTTAATTAGAGCAACAAAAGACAGGAAGTTGTGGAGAACCATGATCACTTAAACGAATTTAATTGAATGGATAGCAAAACAAAGGCAAAAAGGTATGGTAAAAGGTCAATTGTTATTCAGAGCAACAAAAGTCAGGAAATTGTGGAGAACCATAATAGCCTACTTAATGAGTTTGTGTAAATGGATAGCAGAACAATGGCAAAAAGTGATAGTAAAAGGTCAAATGTTAATTAGAATAAAAAATACAGGAAGTTGGGAAGAGCCATGATCACTTAATGAGCCTGAGTGAATGGATAACAGAATAAGGAGAAAGGATGGTAAATGGTCAAATGTTAATAAGATCAACAAAAGACAGGGAGTTGTGGAGGGCCATGAATGCCAACATCTTGAAAGATCATGGCTTATAAAAGAAGATGAAAATGCAGGATAAGTCTTCATGGTCGTCTTGAATGACTATATAATTTAAAAGCTGTAGGAGTTAGCGATAGAATGTGAAATAGAGAAAAAAAAGTAATAGAAAGAGAAAGGGGGAGATAGAAAAAGAGAAAGATTAAAGTGACTATGAAAAAATAAGTACACATGAGAATGAAATAAGTAGGCACAAAAAGAAATCTGTGCCATCTTGACATTGTACTTAAATTGGCTTGTCATAAGGAAGACGGTGAACTTGGGGCATTCATCTCTTAAGATGCCCAAAGAGGTCTCTGACTCAAAGTGCTTGAAGAAGCCATCACTTTAACCAAGAAAGAACAATGACACACACATAGGAAATAATAGATGGCTGCTCATTTCTGAGTATGCTTCTCTGCTAGCTAATCCTTGTTGCTGAGCTGACCTTATTTACAATTTCTCTAAGTGACCACATAATCTTGCATGCTCTGTAACTGAATAAGTCCGGTATGCTCAAATCCTCAGTCATGATGACTTGTAACTTTGTACTAGCAAAAAACAGTTGTGTCATTGAAACAAATTGTTCATTTTTCTTTTCCCTATATGTATGTATATGTGTAACATATATGAATTTGTAATTATTTCACTGATCATTGATATTTTGATTTTATTTTCAGGTTTTACAATGAGGTGTTTGCAGGATATGTTTAAGATGATAGGATATGTTATTGAACATTGAGGTTTCAACTTGTCATAAAGTTTTGGGTTTTATTTGGTGTCAAAACTGGTGTTGTAACTCAAAGAAAGAAAAAGAAATAAAAGTTTAACTACATATTTATTTTGGTTTTATTAGCAGTGAGAACACATTAGGTTCCTTTTTTTAAATATGATACTACTTAAATAGACTGGTCCACTACTTAAATAAAATGGTTCACTACTTAGATTTGTAAAAAAAAAAAGGCCACTGTATTAAGGTTTATATTTTTGACTCTTGTACAAACCAAACATATGTCTACATTTTTAACCATCATGCAAACCAAACCATTATCTACCTTATTGACTCTTGTATAAAACAAACCTACGTCAACCTTTCTGACCATCATGCAAACCAAATCTTTATCTACCTTACTGACTCGTTTAAAACAAACTTATGGCTACCTTTTTGACTTTCATTTAAATGAAACCTATTTTTACCTTTTTATCTCTTGTAAAAACCAATCCAGAATCTACCTGTTTGATTCTCATATAAACCAAACACATGTCTATCTTTTTGACTTTTGTGCAAACCAAACCTATATCTAGCTTTTCTTTAAGAAATCAGGGAGTGATTTGAGACTATTTATCTTATGAACAGGAGCCTTCCCCAATTCTAAAATGATTAAAAAAAAATTAAATTAATATTTTCCAATTTTGACAAAGTTTGTGGTCAGCGAATATTAATCTACAAAAATTGCTAAAAAAAAGAAAAATTCTTCCCTTATTTTTTACAAGTGGATTAGTCAACTTCAGTTGTAGGGATTTATACAAAAATTTCACATTTAAACATTTTCAATTAAACAAAATAAACAGAGAATGTCTATTGAAGCTTTTGGTAAGTTTCTTCCAATGTTGAATTTGTCACTTTATTTCAAGTGGAAACTTGTAGAGGAAATTGCTGAAATTAAGTGTCAAGACGCAAATACTTTCAAGGAAAAAAGGTCTAAAGTCCAAAAATAGCCAGCACAGTGACATTTGTATTGTTAGCATTAATATAATTAGAAATGAACACAATTTTACATATTATGATGAGGAAATAGAATCTACTTTCATATGGCAAATGTGACTTTATAGAGATTTATTACCAATGTTATTCATCTCTAAAGCATCAATATCATTGTTCATAATTAGATTTGAACTGGTATTATCTTTTATTACAGTCAACTGATCAGGATCCAATTTGCTACTTAGAGAATATTAATAAAATGCAGCTAATTAAGAAATTAAGGTGCTTGTACTATAGTGGTTATCAGTATAGAAATTGGAATCTGTATGCTGAGTTCAAAGTCCATTGTATACTTTTCAAAAAATACCCTTGGGAAAAGGATGATCCCATCACTTCTCCCTCCACCTATGGGTTAAATAGTAGAGCAAATGGGGTCTTTAGCCTTGGTTGGTAACTAGTTCAGTAAAAAGGATAGCTCTGAAATCAAAACTGGTTGTGTATGGTGCTGGCAATTCCCCACTTACCATAAAAACCTCCTCACTACTGAAACCAAAGCAACAATACCTAGCATGGGGAGGCTATGGCCCAACACTCCACAGAAAAGTCTAATCGCACTGAGGAGGAAGAAGAAGTGTTAAGAAATAAAATGACCTTTGAAATGGGATTTGATAAAAGGCCACAATTGAATGAATACTTCCAATTCCCAAACATGGCATTCATCAGGTAATGGCTAAAGAGCAGTTAAAATAAGTCATACAGAAAACTCCACCCTCAAAAAAAAAAACTTGTATATAACAATCAAATCAAAGCTAATCTTAAACTTTAACCCTTATATATCAGTTATAGGTACAGGTTGACAAATCCCATCTCCGAACATCTGAAAACCGAAAACTTCTGAAAACCAACACTTAGGTATAACGTGGCAACAGCTGTCATGAACAGTCCGACACCCCCCGCAACCCCAGCCTAGCTGAGTGACCTGAGCCCACCAAACATCAGTTGTTGTCAAACACTTGTGTTGGGTAGTCATGAGTATGCTGTTCATTGATTATTTTTCTTTTCATAATTTTTGTGACATTATACAGTGAAAATATCAAAAAGAACTGCAGATACCCTTATGGGTAACAGGGAGAAAAAGAAAAGGAAGCATATCTCGTCATCAATAACAAAAAAAAGTTTATTTTAGTGAGCGATAGAAAGGTGCAAGAGCACAACATATATTTTTAGTATATCATTTGATGCTGTTCATTTTTAATTTATACAAGGCCTTTTTTTGTCTGAAATAAATAAAATTTATTCATTATTTATGGTCTTAATTATCCTTCTATTTCATTTATAAGTATATTACTCTATAAATAAACTGTAATAATATTTGTAGTCTTTTTTATCCCTCGGGGTGTGAGTAGTCATACATTTTTGCTGCAATATTTTTTGAATTTCTGAAAATAAAAAAAATCATGGAACTAAAACATAACTGTCCCCTAGGATTTCAGATATGGGATTGTGTACCTGAATAAGAATACTGATTGAAGAAGCAAATACTTGGATAGGGCACTGTAGAACCCCCCCCCCAAAAAAAAACAAAAAACAAAAACAAAACAACAGTTGCAAATTTGAGTAGCCACAAATTCAAGGAATAGAAAAATGAATAGTCACACATGCAAGTAGTGCTCTCCCAACTCTCACCAACCAACAACCCACTTGACAACACTGAAAAGAATCAGTTTTAGATACCTGTCACATATCCAGTCAGAAATTGGCTATGAATCAGTGATATCCAAGAATCACCATTCACATGGGAATTATCACAATGAGTGGCATGCAAATTTAGCAGCAACACCATTCAATTCTGAGGGTCTGTCTTCTCCAAACAATTATTCAGGAAAACACAATTTTTGCCTACACTAGACACACCCAAGTCTTTTTTCATGTCAGTTTGGTTCTCTTGTAAAAGCACATAAAAAAATCAGATTTAACAAAATCCAGTTTCTAAATATTCTGAGGAAAATAAAGAAAATTTTAGCCTGACTACTGTTTACTTGGCCTTGACTGAACGGAATCGATAAACATGTGCATTGTTGATAATTACAAAGAAAACATAGAAATAATAACTAATAATTAAAATAAAATAACCTTGCTTACTATTGTGCTAGATCTGCCTTCAGTAAGTAATTATATTCAACCTAATTACAATTCACGATAGATAAAATAGTAAAGAACAATGTTAATGGTGATGGTAATGGCAATAGCAATATTAGCTGTTTCCCTATAAAGAAACATTTGGCCTTTATTGACTGAGCAGCCAGTACTGCTTTTGTTTGAAATTTATAAAATCTTTCTCTTAAAACAATTTTTCACAAAAACAGGTTTCTCAAGTCCAGTAGCTGTTATCACTCTTTCCAGTATTAATGGGGTTTTCCTCCTTAACTTTTTATCTGAAGTAGTGTGGAATATCAACATCTTCATTATGCCATTATTTTTTTTCTCTTTGGGGTTACATGTGCTATCCATTTTAGTTGTTGCAGCTGTTGGTAGTTCCTAAGTGATGTGGTTTCTGTTATTTGGTACAGTTCGTAAAAATAGTCCAATTAATGGAGATCTGATTGTTCAACAAGGCCTGAATTGTACTTGTCAAAATATTGTGATGAGATTGTATCAATATTTTAGTCACCTTGGTTTATTCCATTTAGTCAACTGTTTCATTCAAGTTGTCTTACTACAGGACCACGGACCTGGAAAAATGGTAGTCAAGCCAAATTTAAAAAAAGAGGCGGCAGCTTTTACAAATACAAAAAGGCTTTCTTGTGGCAGCCATCTTTTTGTATATGTTATTCTACTGGGAGCAGTTCCTAAACTATACCTTCTTTGTATGATCACACAATATCCTCTCTATAAAATAAATATCTGTTTCTTATATAAACCGAAATACACACATGGTTGATGAGATTAAGAGATTAACAGTGATTATAAAAACATATTTTTTCTTCCTCTAAGCAGAAACCTGATGGCTGAAAATGTTATCTGTGTCAGTAAAATGTCCTTATCTTTGGCACGCAGTGCTAAGATCTAAACACACTCACCCAAATAGGAATAACACTCATCCACTTGCTGACTCTTGTAGATGCACAATACTTTCATTTAGCACATTTTTTCAAGTACTTCTGTATTTAAAGATTCTTCATAAAATACAAAGAAGAATCTGCAATATTATTGGTCCTGACCTGGTATCTTGGCTTCAATCACTTTATCACCACTGTAACATAGCTTCTCTGTGCCTTTTCTAAAAATATTTTCATGGTAATTGTTCTGATGAGCTTTCCTCTATATTCATAGGTTTTTTTTTATTTTTAAAAGTTATTTCTATTCCTGGTCCCACATAGACAAATTTTACATATGGGAACTAGTTAGGACTTCATAGAGTCTTTGAGGTATTATGGTGACTGTAGTAAGAATGGTAAGTAAGAATGTGTTGTTTTTGGTGTAAGAAATAGTGTGGTATGTTTGGGTCAGTAATTGTGCCTAGCTAAGTTTAAAATGAAACAGATTGAAGACTACCCTTCTGCTTTATTTATTTGTTGGTGAGGTCCTCAGACTCAACATGGAGGCCTTGGGCACTTTTCTGTATTTTCAAAATAAATATTACTTTCCTCTATAGTACCTAGACTTTATGAACTTAAGTGCACTACTACAGTGTGCGATGGGTAAATTGTTACCATTTTATATTTTTAATTTCTTGCATGTGTGTTGTTTGTTTTTGATTTTGTAAACTGCACAGTATAGTAGGGTCAGTTGGGCACCATCTGTGAGAAAAATAGCACCATGATGCAATTTACTCTGCCAGAAATTTGGAAATGACATGTACTGCTTGGAATTTGTGCTGGAAGCTCCAACATGAACATTTCAGAATGTTTGGGTGTCAATTTGAGGACAGTGCAGATGATTTGGAAAGAGTTGGATGAGTCTAATGGTGATTATAAAGGTACAGCAGCTCAGAAAACTCACTCTGATCATTCTGATAAGAAAAGAACTCCCAAATTTGTTGGTGAGGTCCTCAGACTCAACATGGAGGCCTACATCAACTGCCTTGACAAGGTAGTGCTGCCCTGGGTCAAGAGAGTGGCTGCTGGAAAGCCCTATGTCTGGCAACAAGACTCTGCACCATGCCACACAAGCAGAGGAACCTAATTATAGCTGTCAGACAATTTCTGTAACCACATTACCCCTTACATCTGGTCACTTAACAGACTGCAACCCCCTTGATGTGTGGGGTACAGTTGAGCAAGAAACCATCCTTTTAACATGAACTAAAGGCAGATTATGGCAGCATTCACCAACTTAAACAAGGAGTCAGAAGAGTTGCAGGAGATTCCAAAGTCATCTGGAGGTTGTAGTTGAAGCCTATGGTGATTTTATTGAATAAATTTACTCTTTAGTATTTCAAGATATTTTTGTGTCATTTTGGAAAATATACATTTTTAGACGACAATTTATCCTTCGCACCCTGTAGATTGGTAGAAAGGTTTCAGCATATTACAGTTGAAATGGCCAGATGTAACTGTAAATTTTATGCTAACAGTTTTTCTCTTGTACTTTTCGCTTGTAAAACTCTTTTAGCTTCTTGCTTTCCAGACAATGTTGATCTTGAAAAATTTAAATGCAATATCAATTGCTATTTTATGAATTCCTGTTCTTTTATAGTTCTATCCCCTTAATGTTTTCTTTTTCTCATATTCTCTACCACTCTTAGTGATTTTATTGACTTGCTTGGGGTGAAATAATTAAAAAAAAAAATAATCCATCATCACTTGGGATGTTTCATCCCAGGCAACACCGAGTCATGATGCTGGGATGAAATTAAGTTATATCTAATCTGGAAACTGAATTTAGAATAGGTTGTACTAGGGTTAGATTTGTCCATTGCAAACTGTTACAAAACCAAAACATTTGAATAAAAACTCAAGTCTTATTCTTAAATATCCTCATCAGATTGAGACTTTCATAAGAATGTCAGGCATGGCACCAAATTCATTCAGAAATATTTAAACTGGACACAATTGCTTTTTCAGATCAAGGATTAAAAATGGCTTCAAGCAAATGAAATCTGTAGGTTTTAGCAAGGACTATCTTTCTTCAAACTCATGAACTGGTGCTACAGAATCAGAAAGACCGTACTAGTAATAGAAACCACATCACTTGAGGACTTTCAAAAGCAGTAACAATTAAAAAGGATAGCATGTGCAACTTGATAAGAAAATAACAGTGAAATAAAGATGTTGACATTCCACACTACTTAAAAAAAAAAAGTTAGGAAGGAAACCGCCATCAATACTGGAAACAATAATAACAGTGGAATTTAGAAACCTATTTTCCTGAAAAATTGTTTTTGATGAAAGATTTGATAAATTTCAACCAAAAGTAGTTCTGGTTGAATGTTTCCTTATAAGGAAACAGCTAATAATACCATTAGAGGTGAGTTTTGACAAATACCGCCAACTGCTACAAATCCAAAGCCTCAACCTGAAAACTAGAATCATGTTCTTAAATAGCCACATCAAATTGAGGCTTTCATACTGATGCCATGCATGGTGCCAAACATGTTCAGAAATATCTAAGCTGTCAGCTGTATACAACTGCAATGGTTAAAAATGATTTTGAGTGCGTGAAGACAGAGAATCATAGCAAAGACCATCCTTACTATTATTATTATGACTAAAACCCGAAACTCCTTGTAGTTACTTAACAGAGGTCTTCATGTTCTTAAATATCCTCGTCAGATCGAGACTTTCTTTCATATGGATGTCATGCATGCTACCAAATAGGTTTAGAAATATGTAAACTGCCAGCTGTATACAACTGCTTTCTTAGATCAATGGTTAAAAATGGTTTTGAGTGAGTGAAAGGCAGAGGATCATGGGGAAGACCATCATCATTATTATTATTATTATTATTATTACTAAAGCCCAAAGCTTCTTGTAGTTACTTAACAGAGGTTTTCCTGTTCCTAAATAACCTCATCAGATCAAGACTTTCATATGGATGCCGTACATGGTACCAAACTTGTTCAGAAATATCTAAACTATCAGTTTAAACTGCAATGGCTTCCTAAGATGAATGGCTAAAAATAACTTTGAGCAAATGAAGCCTATAGTCCTTAGAGAAGGCCAGTCTTCTTTGAAACACATGGACTGGTGTTACAGAATCACAAAGAACTGTACCAAATAACATGAACCACATCACTTGAGGACTTTCAACAGCAGCAACAACTAAAATGGATAGCACATGTAACTTGAAGAGAAAATAATGGCATAATCAACAATATTTCGAAGTGGACTTGAGAAACTTATTTTCCAGAAAAAATGTACAAGTAGATTTGATATATTTCTACTAAAAATAGTACTGGCTGCTCGAACAATGAATGCCAAATGTATCCTTATACGGAAACAGCTAATATTACCGTTACTATAATCCATCAACACTTGGGAAATTTATATCTTGGGTAATACCAAATCATGTTGCTGAGAAGGAATTAAATTTTATCTAATCTAGTTCAACCTTTCAAGTTAATATTTACTCATTTGAGGATTTCCTGTTTGTTGTGATAAAATTTATCCATATGTATATCATTAATTTCATTTAATATTTTTTTAATTTGAACCAGAAGGCACAGACTGGGAAGTTTTATTTACATTATTCATGGGAAAGATAGAGTTATACAGTTTGTTAATGAAATCAAAAATGAATTTATTAATGTTTGTTTAGCATAAGGATGTGGAACCAATGAAAAGACACATGAAAAAGAGGAATAGAATTTAAATCATATTGCAAAAAACATCCTTGTGTTTATGATTTTATACCTTTCATAGGAAAAATATCTCTCACTGAAGATAGAGAATTTATATATACAATAATCTATCTATCTATCTATCTATCTCAATGTGTTCATATGTATCTTTCTATCATTCTATATATATATATATATATACAAAAATGGAATTCATATGTACACTAATTACTCCCTCCCTCTCTCGCGCTCTAATTCAAGATATGCACAAGTGAATTAATATGTACAATAACCTATCTATCTCAATGTGTTGATATTTATCTATTTCAATGTGTTCCTATCTATCTATCTATCTATCTATCTATCAAGTGAGTTAAAAACTTTCCATCTTTCTAAAACGATATTAATTTAGAAAAATTATAAAATACTTGGGTATGGTGAATATATATATATATATATATATATATATATATATATATATATATATATATATATATATATATAATTAAATGAAAGCGCATGCTGGTGGTAATAAAACAGTGCTTGATAACAGAGATAAAATTTATACAAATAATAAATATACATTTGGTCACTCACTGTTTGGTACATCTCTGAGTTTCATGCATGTGTCAATCATCAGGATTGGAAAGTGAATGTTGGAAAATTTGACAAAATTTATATTAATTATCAGTGTGTGTGTGTGTGTGTATATATATATATATATATATATATATATATATATATATATATAGAGAGAGAGAGAGAGAGAGAGAGAGAGAGAGTGAGAGAGAGAGAGGGGTGAGAGAGAGATTTAAACTAAATATATTGTTAAAATTACTGTTTCAAAACATCAGTAATGCCTCCTGCAAAATCCTTATGAGTTCATCCTAGGATTGGTTATGGTTCCAGATTGAAATCTTATGTGACATTCCAATCTGAATTCAGGATTGCTCACGGTCTCCAGTTGAAAATGTATCTTCTGGAATGCTTTGTAACCTCAGTTACATTTACTGTGAGAGTTTGCATAATCTGTTATGATCAGCAGTTTGAATAATTTGAGTGAAGTTGCTATGAAAATATTTGTAGAAAAGACAGAAGGAAGGCACATCATGTCTGTGAGAAAGTGACTGGAGTCAAGATGCCAGGTCAGGACCAATTACATTGCATATCCAAATTTTGATTTTGTCAAGAACCTCAAGATGAACAGTGAGGGCACCAGAACATATATGACAACAGTATTCATTGCACGGACGAATGGTAGATTTGTAGATGTGAAGGATGGATTCTGATGAGAAAAATCTTCTGGCACAACACAGAGAACCAACTTTTCTTGCAGTAGATGTAGCTATTGATTCAAAGTAGTTGTCCCACCTCAGGTTAATGGAAGATGGTGCAGTGAGGTGCTCTCATGAAGTTGAGCATCAACCATGCTGATATGAGGCAGGTAGGTTTCTATATGGTGGTTAAATGAGAGCAGTATAAATACGTCAAACTGATCCCTGACTTTTTGACATACATGTAGTTTCCTTTGCTTTTTGAGGGGACCGGTCTATTTAAGTATTGCTGTTTTAAAATGAAATGTATTATTATTGTGTGTGTGTGTTTGTGTGTGTGTGTATATGATGTTTGTTTCATTTCTGGTAGACATAAATGTTGCAAGATTGAAATAAACTTAGGTACCTCCATGAGATCGCTAAAAAATAGTATAGCCAAACTTGACGAAAACAAAATTTTATCATCTAAATGTTTATGTTATTATTAAGAGGAAAGATCAAAGTATTTTGGGGGTATTTTTTTACATTTTTTAATCGTTCCTAGTATGTTTGAAGTTTTCGTTAAAAATCTTGTTTTTTTTTTGAGTCAGCAAAATTGACAGATAATCAATCATGTCAATCATTTTTTTCATTTTATAAAAAAAATGAAAATCTCAATTTGAAATTCTTTTAAAAATCAATTATCATTTTTTCAAAACTTATTTTAAGAAAATCAGAAATTATAATGTTTATTTAAAATATTTTGAAACCAGCACTATTTAGTTTCTGAGCCAAAAAGGAGTAGTTTGAAAATAAAACAAAGCAAGTCATAACATTTCGCGGCACTTGACAGGTGATGAATGACGTATTGACGGATTACGGGAGGATAATTTATTCTACAGAAGGAGAGAAGTGAGATTATTTAGATTTAAGTGAAATTATTTACCTCGTTATTTTTAAGAAAAATTTTCAGCGCTCAGATTTTATTTTTTTTGTACTTAGTTTTCACCTTTATATTTACGATGATTTATGGAAAATATATTATAAAAAAAGTAAAATAAGACTATTGAGAGTGAGATTAAATTTCATGAGAAAGGTATCTAATTAATTTATAGGTACCTTTCATATGAAATTTTATCAGAAGTGTACATAAAATACTATAATTTTATGTACATTTATTACATTTTACTGTGTTATTTGTATTTCCATTCATTTTATTATTAATTTTGATATTTCATTTATGGAAAAATGTCATAACTGAGATTAATATAAAAATAAGATCATATAAATTTCATAAGATGATACTAATACTTGTAGGTACCCTTCTCAGTTAAAATTGAAAAATCAAATTAACTTCTCCACATGCGTTTCGCAAAAGTAAAGGCCATAACAGCGGAGAACAATGCTTAACTCAAATAATGAGACTTAATTGTATTCTTGCTGGTCTTCCGTACTTTATAATTACAGCCCAATTATAAACACAAAATTACATTTCTTAATTACTGTGGGTCTTCTGATTAGTCAAAACGATACAATTTACAACGTGCTAAAAAAAGATATATCTCATAAGGACATTTACGAAAAAAGTATGTGGTTTTTAACTAATTTTATAATATTTTAACAACTTAAATGTAAAAATCTATTATAATTAAAGAAATAACATAATATTACAAATTCATTTTTCAACAAAAAAATATTTTGCTTTCAGAAAATATTGTCCATATTCATAAAAGCAAATAAAAACATTTGAAATTAAATAATATCTTTGTTTTATTGAGTTTTGTATGTTACAATTCAGAGCTGATTTTCATATATAGAAGGTCCAATTAAAAAAAATACATGATTTGCTTTCCTCAAAGCCTTGTGCTTTTAACTAATATAATCACTAAACTGAATGTGAGTGAATTTCTAGAGTTTTCATAAAATTAGTTATGGGGGTGGGTAATAAATATGAAAAATATTTTTTCCATGATTTTAAAAAAAGGAAACATATTTATAATAATTTCCATCATTTGTGAATAGTTTTTGAAAGTTTCATTAACATCCAACAATTACTTTTATTTTTGCAAGATTTTCCAAATTAATGTCTGTCATACAAAAAAAAAAAAACGTGCTGAAAATTAGTTATTTTACTAGCTCTCATGGAGGTACCTAAATAAACTTGTAACATTTGTTGAAATGCCTTTTATCTACCTCTTTTCTTTGAAAATATATCTGCATAGGGTTTTAGTGAAATTTTTTCTTGGAAAGTATCCATGATCACCTTATTAAGAAAAATGTAACATTTTTCATTCTTAATTTAAAAAAAATTTTTGAAGTTGAAGGCAAAAATTACTGTGGATGTGGCTGGGATTTTAAGGACATCTAAGCATTAAATAAGGGCATCGGGGCATTTCGACTCATGCCTATATATATATATATATATATATATATATATATATATAAATTTTTATATCAGAAGAAATACATAGGTATTCACCTATGAGAAAGACACATATAATCTTGTATAACAGAAAAAAAAAAGAAAAAAGAAATGGCCAGCTCTTGTACCAGATTGCTAGTATATAGCCCCAGAGAATTGCAAGCAACACGTTGTGCTAGTTAGAGTGGTGATCCAATTTCAACAGACTTAGCTACACAAATATGAGAAAAGTAGATAGATCCCAAATCATCAAACACAACCACCTTCAAAGAAGTGGCAATGACCCCCAACCTGGCGTTATCCTGCTAATAAAATAATCTCCTCCCAAATATGGCACATTTGAGGAGGATAAAAGTTTTTATAATTGTAAATGATGATTTTTTTTATAAATATTTCAATTAAGAGAAGACATAGAAATAGTGAAAAGTTAAATCAGCTTTCCAACATTCTTGCATATACAGGGTGCGATGGGTAAATTGTTGCCATTTTATATTTTTAATTTTGTGCATGCACCTTGTTTGTTATAGATTTTGTCAACTGCACAGTATAGTAGGGTCAGCTGGGTACCATTTATCAGGAAAAGAGCACCATGACTCAATTTACTCTGCCAGAAATTTGGAAATGGCATGCAGTACTGCTTAGCATTTGTAACAGATGCTCCAACAAACATTTCAGAGCGTTTGGGTGTCAATCTTATTATGGTGATTATAAAGATACAGCAGCTCAGAAAACTCACTCTGATCATTCTGATAAGAAAAGAACTCCCAAATTTGTTGGTGAGGTCCTCAGACTCAACATGGAGGCCTACATCAACTGCCTTGACAAGGTAGTGCTGCCCTGGGTCAAGAGGGTGGCTGCTGGAAAGCCCTATGTCTGGCAACAAGACTCTGCACCATGCCACACAAGCAGAGGAACCTAATTATAGCTGTCAGACAATTTCTGTAACCACATTACCCCTTACATCTGGTCACTTAACAGACTGCAACCCCCTTGATGTGTGGGGTACAGTTGAGCAAGAAACCATCCTTTTAACATGAACTAAAGGCAGATTATGGCAGCATTCACCAACTTAAACAAGGAGTCAGAAGAGTTGCAGGAGATTCCAAAGTCATCTGGAGGTTGTAGTTGAAGCCTATGGTGATTTTATTGAATAAATTTACTCTTTAGTATTTCAAGATATTTTTGTGTCATTTTGGAAAATATACATTTTTAGACGACAATTTATCCTTCGCACCCTGTAGATTGGTGGAAAGGTTTCAGCATATTACAGTTGAAATGGCCAGATGTAACTGTAAATTTTATGCTAACAGTTTTTCTCTTGTACTTTTCACTTGTAAAACTCTCTTTTAGCTTCTTGCTTTCCAGACAATGTTGATCTTGAAAAATTTAAATGCAATATCAATTCTTATAAGAAAAGAACTTCAGAATTTGTTGGTGTCTCAACATGAAAGGTCTACATCAAGTGTGTTGAGGAGGTAATGCTGCCCTGGGTCAAGAGGGTGGTTGCTGGAAGACACTATGTCTGGCAAAAGGCCTTGCACCATACCACACATGGCTGTCAGACAATTTCTGCAACCACATCTTACATCTGGCCACCTAAATCACCAGACTATGACACCCTTGATTATTATGTGGGGCACCATTGAGCAAGAGACCAACAAAACTCCAAAGATGAACTGAAGGCAAGGATTATGGCAGCATTCACCAACTTAAACAAAGAGACCATCCAGAAGAGTTGCAGGAGATTCCAAAGTCATCTGGTGGCTGTGGTTGAAGCCAATGGCAATTTTATTGAATAAATTTACTCTTTAGTATTTCAAGATATTTTTGTGTCATTTTGGTAAACATCTGTTAAAATGAGATGTCAGTGTGATTTTCATTTTTGTGTCATTTAGGTGATGATTCATCCATCACATCCTCTCTATCTCTCTCTCTCTCTCTCTCTCTCTCTCTCTCTCTCTATATATATATATATATATATATATATATATATATATATATATATATATATATATATATATATATATATATTGTGACGTACACATGATTTCATTAATCATACAGGCATTAGGCTAAAAAACACTCCCAAAGAAAAATCCAAAATTCTTATCAAAAATTGGTTGGGTATAAAAAATAAATAAATAGATAAATAAAAATAGATAAAATCGAATGCTTTCAACTTTTGAGCGAATATGTTCCATGATCAGCCATACCCTCCTCTTCTTTTCACAACTTCTTTCCCTCTTTACCTACTCTTCCACCTACAAGCCACGGGTCCATGAACTTTGAAGCGACCTGACCTGGTTCCAAAATCTCACAGCTATCAGTGAATTCCAGGCACCATCAGGATCTCCTGCTGCGATTCACGTGATCAGACCCTACTAAGGGTTGATTGAAATTTTGGCCATCACACAAACACTGCGTGATCTGCGCCCCATCACCAACTTCAACCAAGTACAGTATTCACTACTGTATTTATGGGAATGGAGGTATACCCATTATCATCCATAAGTATGCTACAACAGTTTTATACAAGTAATTACAACCATCTCAGTCAATATCAAAAATCATATGTTTGTAGACAAGATCTCAATCCTATTGAAAATGTGTGGAATATTCTAGGAGAATGTTCGAAAGCCAGAAATCCTAAAACAACTGAGCAATTATGGAATGCCCTTCAGGAAGAATGGAATAAGATCACCTAGCAAGAAATTGAAAATTTAATTACCTCATGCAGTCCAAGATGTCAAAGTGTGATTGAAGCTAAAGTGCTTCACACTAAATATTAAATAATTCCAGTATTCTCTGTCATTTTTGATTATTTTGTTATTTTTTCAACCGTTCTGATCATTTTGGCCACCATGGGTTTTGCAGTAAATCACTAAATCATCCATAACTTTTGTATTATCCTCTCAAATTACACCAAAATCTCAGACATTAACAAATAATATCATATTTACTGTCTGTGAAAATTATAGAATATAAAACAACTTTGATAAAAACTTATACCTACTTTTCTGATGAAAACAATGCCGTTCTGAACATTCTGGCTGTAACCGTATATATATATATATATATATATATTTGTTAAATTTAACTGAAAAAATCTTTTTATAATTTTCAAATGTGTTTTACATATGGAACAAAATTGTGCCTAAATTGTACAAAGTTTATATTTGTTCTGTTTTTGTTGTAACCTAGGGAAGGTTACGGAATAGAATACTCAAACGAAGGTTGGTAATGAACGATAATACTTAGGACAAGAACAACACATATAAGATTCACCAGTGGCACGGGGAAGAAGTAGTCAACTGCTAGAAGTGAGCCAAGTGAATTCCATAATGAATCTATCTAATTCTTGGATATCTACCAACCATCCAACGTCGTCAGATGTGGCACAAGGCCGAATTTAATGTGAGGTATCCAAGCCCGTATGCTCGGACAAAAATTACTTGTAGGCCCCATGTAAAACAGGGTCGGGTAGCTCTTTGCCAAGACGAGACTCTGCCCTTTGACATAGCCTCATCTGGGGATCCTCTCTGGCTGGAGACAGAATTTGACCAGCACAGCAGGAGACAAATCACCAACTCCAACCAAGTACAGTATTCACTAGTGTATTTATGGGAATGGAGGCATACCCATTATCATCCATAAGTATGCTACAACAGTTTCATACAAGTAATTTCAACCATCTCAGTCATTATCAAAAATCATATATTTATAGACAAGATTCTGTTGGCTAAATCCTTACAATTTTACAGATCTTGATTTTGAATCAGTACAAAGAAACAACATAATGTGAGATAGTTACAGTGAGCTAGTCCACATTGGAAATATATATATATATATTTTAAAACATTTTTTATGTTTATACGTTCTTTTTATAGATACAAATATTTAAGTAAATGCTCTGTTTATAAGAGAATAATGAATACTACCTTATGAAAATTGATGAGATGCAGTATAGTGGGAGCCCTGCATCATAGATTCTAAGGCTATCAAAGATGGGTCATATTGTAAATTGGCTGGGGCAAGACCCTTGCACCAGCCCTGACTCAATGCCATGTGTACTGACACTAAGTATGTTTGAACTTTACATACTACTGTCCAAACATATTTATATCTATATTATTAGCAAAGTCACATAAAAGGATGATTTAGTTTTCAATCAACCCTTGTTTGTCTGGAATTATCTGCCAGTGCCTCATGGCATGTAAGGCCTTTATTGAGATTTCTGTAATCAAATTTTTCCATGTGATAAGATCATTGGCTCTACTCCCAACCTCTGTTTCCTGATTGGTTTTCTATCAAGGTTTTTCTTCCCTTAGATACCCTCCATAATCCCTCACGATATCTCCATGCTAATAAGCTTTATCTACTTGGTGCTTATAGCCATATCATGTTGAAACACCAGTTCTCATATGATCACTGAAGTTAAGCAACATTGAGCCGACAGCTTGGGAATATCAGGTACTGTAAGCTTGGATGTGCAGGTGGGGTAATGGATAATGTATTGGAATTTGAAATTGGAGATCCAAGTTCAAATTCCAATCAGATTCTTTATATTCACTTATGCACAAATACCTTTGAGAAGGGTATGAATCTACCTCGTCAACACAGATATGGGTTAATCAGTAGGACTTGTATTACTAAATCATTATCTCCAAAAATTTTCTTAAAATCTAAAAATATTTTCTGGATTTAAACAATCAGCAAAGGGTTGATAAACTATAAAAAACAAATTAATAAAAAAATCCATCTGTTTGGGTTTGCAAGTATGTGCCCCACTGCGGTTATATATGGTTTTGAATTTAGAGTTGTCTTTCTAGACTGATTGCCAACCAAGGTTAGAGAGTGTAGTTTTCCCTGATATTTAACCCATAGAGAGGGAGATAAAATCAATTCATACCTTTTCCAAGGATATTTGTGTGAAAATGAATGTAGTGAACTTGACCAGAATTCAAACTTATTATTTATGAAATATTTATTTTCTTATATATGCTTCTTAACAAATATTAGCAGATGAATGTTGCTAGTTTTTATGCTTAAATATTTAGATGATTTACAGTCTAGATGTATTGTAAGGTACCTACCCCAGGGCATTTTTGGTTAGTGGTAATGAAACCATTCCTAACCCCAAGGTCGTCAGCTGGTGAAAGTTTTGTCGGTGCCAAAACAGCTTGCAAATGAAAATATACAGAAACAGAAACATATATCAGTATGTAGATATCAGTTCGTATTTGTTTGTTGATGCAACTATTAATCACAACCTGATGCATAAACATACACATACATACACATACATACACATACATACACATACATGCACATACATACACATACATACACATACATACACATATATGCACATAGGGATATACATTCACAAAGAGGCACATGCAGAGAAACACAGATAAGCATATACAGATGCATCATTACTCAGATACACACACAGACACACACAAGCAATATACACATGCACACAAAGGTGCATAGAAAGAGAGATACACATACTCAGATATGCACACAAGAAGTGATACACACATAAACACAAAGATGTACATACAGATGCACACATATAAGAATGCACAGATGCATACACTTTCATATGCACACACTCAGATATGCACAAGGGGCACACACACATAGATGCATGCAGATAAATATGTTCACATACACATATTAAAATATGTACAACACACACATGAGAAATAAACATGCATACACAGATACACATACGCACACACAAATACACACACAAGCAGGTGATTGGTGAATCAGAATTGAACAGAAAATTAACTACTAACCTAATTAGTAAATATTTACTTGCCATAGGTTTTAATTATGCAATTAATTAACAAGCTGATTAAATACATTAACAGGTTTGACAATAAAAACTCAGATATACAAATCATTAGTCTCAAATATGTGGCACATCGCATATACAGCAGTGATTGCAAATATATATATATATATATATATATATATACACACACAAACACAATGTGCTAACAATGTTCAGAAATTTAAAAAATATCCGCAATCCCTATATATGTGTGTGTGTGTATACACACACACACACACACACTCATATACACGGCCTGATGATTGCATCTAGCATGAAACAGCCTGTCTCCCCTGAGTGTTATATATATATATATTATATATATATAAATAATGTGTTGACCAGGTTCATAAATTAAAAAACATTCCCCATTCCTATAAATACATACACACACACACATATATAAGTGTGTGTGTGTGTGTGTGTGTATATATAAATATATATATGGCATATATATGTGGCCTGACGATTGCGTCTAGCATGAAACAGACTGTCGTCTCTGAGTGTTGACTTCAATGTTCACTTTTATATTTACACACACTCTATCTCTGATATTGAGCACTTTATCCCATAAATATAGCACACCTTAAGACAGTGGTTCCCAACCTTTTTTACATGGTGGCACACCTATCACAAAAAATAAATTTTCCACTCATAAAGCCTTTTTGCAATAAAATAATAAAAAACAAAGAATATTATATAAGAAGAATTTTTATTCACATAAATCAACATATCCTGTATTCAATATTGGGTATAAAAGAATAAAGGTGAATGTCAGTTGGACAGTTGTGCATAAAGCTAGATTAGCCTGAAATTGAAAAGATTCAAAATGGTTAGGAAAAGGTAAAAAAATGTTTGGGAGTTAGGAGCATTACGTAAAACCTCACATAGTACAGTTCTGTATTACAACTTTTTGTCTTACAACCTGTGTACTTAGGAATCGTTTTGGTATCGAAATCGGGTCTGAATTATTCAGCTCCGATGCCGATTCCCGATACTTTAAAAAACTCCTGATATTCCGATTAATCGTCCCATGACTAATATAAACCATAATAACGCTTACCAATTAGTATGCGCGAAACTTTTAGATTCCAGAAATTCGGCCATTTTGAATTGAGCGGTGAAATCATGATTAAGAAATTGAATATCTTTATGAAACAAAATGAAATGAAATGGCTTCTAGGTATTATCTCTTCGCAGCACACCAGTAATCGTTCCGCGGCACATTAGTGTGCCGCAGCACAGTGGTTGGGAACCACTGCCTTAAAACTATATTTCTTCACATATATATATATATATATATATATATGTTAATCAGATTAACCCCCAAGCAAGGCAGAAAAGACACTAAGACACAAGGGGTTACTGTTACTAGGTGTGAAAGGATTAGTAATCAGAAACATTACTAAGGAGCGAGAGCAATAGAAGAGTAATCAGTGGATAACAGTTGACATTGTATTTAAATTTTTCAAGATCAAACTTAACAGGACAGCATGGAGCCAAAAGAGAGTTCCACAAGAGAGAAGTGCAAGAAGAGAAACTGTTAGCATAGAACATGCAGTTACATCTAATCAACTCAACTGTAAATCGATGAGACCTTATTGCCAATCTAGTACTGCACTTAAAGTCATAAAGTCTAGGTATCATAGCAAAGAGTTCATTTTCTTACATATTTACTATTCTGTCAGATTTTCATCCAACTTTGCACACACACACACACACACACACACACACACACACACACACACACACAGAGAGAGCTTAGATATGGTACAAGGCCAGAAGTAGGGAGCACCCAGTAAGGATTGTACTCAGTTATAATAGATCTAGTGAGGCAAGATTTCTAACTATTACACCATGCTGAATGCTTGACACACACACACACATATTTAATATATGTGATAAAGGTAAAGAGTTCTATTTCTTTATCTCTCTTTATATATATATATATATATATATATATATATATATATATTATGAAATGGACAAAGTCCGACAATTATTTAAATACATTTTTATGTTTAACATTCTTTTTATAGATACAAGTGGCAAGGTCGAATTTACTGCTTATAAACTTCAACGATTCTCAGTGGCTGAATTAGTTAAGGCACGTCAGGCTATATGCTGGTTACGTATAGGATACAAGTTCGAATCCTGTCAGAGGACGAATATTTTCTATGTGACGTCATTTGTCATTTGTTTACATTTGATGTGCCATGAGCAGTTATGAATGTACGTGAGAGATTCATGGAAGATTGAAGTTTATAAGCAGTAAATTCGACCTTGCCAACCGAATGATCCTCAGTGGCCGAATTGGTTAAGGCACGTCAGGCTATATGACAGTTCGGTATAGGATACAGGTTTGAATCCTGTCGGAGGACGAATATTTTTTATGAAAATTTCTCGGACATTCAGACTGCTAAATGTTATTTAATACTGTTTATTATAAACAGAGCATTTACTTAAATACTTGTATCTATAAAAAGAATGTTAAACATAAAAATGTCTTTAAATACATATATATATATATATATATATATATATATATATATATATATATATATATATATATATATATATATATGCCAGTATTTCTCAAACTGGTGCACCCGAGCACACTAATGCACCTTGAAAGGTAACCAGGTGCATCCCAATTTAACAGAAGAGTAATTTATTAATTATTTTTATTTTATTTTTTAAAAAGCTACAGACACCAAGTATTTCGCATCAATGTCTCAATCAAGTCTTTCTCATTTGATATTTTAAACTGGATGCTAAATCCCTTAATCTTTAAGAAGTGGATAATCCTTTCCCTTTTGCCTTCCTCAGGTGACTTAATTCAGTCATTATCAGTCTCTCTAAAAAAAAAATTGATTCTTCATAAATCCCTTTAAATGAAAGCTGTACTGCTAATCTTCTTTGGAAATGCTAAACCAAAATTTCATCTTTTCAAATATCATGACAAATTTTCGCTTAGTAAAATTAAAAATGCACCCCAGAGTTTTGGTTATTCTACAAGTTCACCCTGAAGTAAAAAAAGATGGAGAAACACTGATATAAGCAAGGTGAACATAGGTATCAACACTGGATTCTTATACTTATTGCTTAACTGCAATTGTCAAACCATCCTGTCTATCTCTGATATTGAGCACTTTTCTCTTGTAAATATACCATACATTTAAAACTATAATTTAGCATATATATATATATATATATATATATATATATATATATATATATATATATATATATATATATATGCTAAATTATAGTTTTAAATGTATGGTATATTTACCACCACATATGATTTGATTATAGTAGTGAAGGCTTTGTACAGAACCTACCACATTTTTTGAAGGGCCAAATACAGAGACCTGGTGCACTACGTGCAACAAGTCCCCAAACAACCCTCCACAGGTTTTGAATACAGAGTTGTCCTTCTCTTAGACCAGTTGCCATCCCAGGCCATAGAACCCAGTCTGTCCTGCTATTTACCCATAGCTGGAAGGAGACGAGGATTAGTACCTTTACCAAGGGTATTAGCATGTAAGTGAATGTAATGGATTCGACTACTCCACTGTGCCTCCTATATATATATATATATATATATATATATATATATATATATATATATATATATATATGTATGTATATATATTAATCATTAATCATTTCAACCCAAACAAGCCATTAAAGCCACTGAAAAGTGCTATCAAATATCAGTTGTCCAAAATAGTGAATGCTGGACAATTTCCTCACTGATAAAGAAAAAACTTGAGCTAACAGAATGGTGCTGAGAATATTATGAGAGCAACAAAGATGTTTTAAGGAACCAAAAGGACACTTAGAATCAGAAAGAGACAGTTGAAATTACTAGAACACTTCATGAGGAAAAGGGCTTGGAGAATTTGAGACTCACAGGAAATATTGAAAGCAAAAAGGACAGCTGGATAAATGAAATAACCTACCTAATGAGCCTGTGTAAATGGATGGTAGAACAGGGAATAAGAGGGATAGTAAGGGTCAAACATTGCTTAGAGCTACAAAGGATAGGAAGTTGTAGAGAGCCTTGATCCTGAAAGGAAACAACATATAGAAGAAGTTATACTATAGCAAATTAATTATTGACTGATAAAAATACACTGACAATTTATGGGTAAAATTTTGTAAAATTCTGCCTGACTTTTTGATGGGTGTAGAATTTGGTCATTCTTTTTATAAAATGCCCAACCCATTGGAACAGAGAAATTAATTCCCATCTTTTTACAAGTAATTGTTTATTTTCCCAATATTCCTTGTGGGAAGCACAGAGCCACATCAATGCTGAAATGGCTTAAGTGCCAAATTGTTTTTGATTTCTAATTTTAGACAAATGAAAAAAAGAACACATTTTGTTTTCTTTATTCTTGGTTCAAAGGAACAAGTGAAAATTTAATGAGAGAATAAAAAAGAAGAAAAGAAAGAAGTGAAAAGGAGGCAAGAGGAAGAAAACAAAAAGAAGTATGATAATGAAGAGGAAAAAATGTTCTTCATTGAAGACATGAATCATTGCTCGGTTAGAAAATCATGATTGTAAGAAGAGAACATTTGGTGAATGATTTTTAATGGGAAATTCTGTGTTTGGGTTCAAGGTTGACTGTAGGAGGTCAACTGCTTATCACTAGCCTTCATGTTTACACTTTTACCATCCATCATCTGTTAGCTTTAGTTAGCCATTCCATTTTCAAGGTTTCTACAAGAAGTGTCTTATCTTGTTCTTGTTGTTGTTCTTCAGTTTTTCTTTTAAATGTTACCTTCTTTCTCTTCTCCATTTTCTTTTTCTGCCTATTTCTTCTTCAATCAAATGGTGAAAGAAAAAAAAATGAAGATCATGTAGAAAGAGTGAAGAAATATATTTAATAATTTAATAATAATGAACAAATTTTAAATTTGTTTTTTTTACAGTTTGACCTCAAATCTATCTTTGCATCCACTGTCATCTATTATAGTCCAAAACAAAAAACAATCTGGCAAAATGGTGTCTGACATAAAAGTATGTAAAAAAAAAAGAAGTCTATATTACTGATGTTTTCCTCGTGGGAGAAATTGCACGCATTAACATTGATCAATGCTTGCTGAATGTTTACGGAGACCAAACAGTAAATGTAAGCACATTGAAAATGCACTTAGTGACTAAGTGGAAAAAAACAGTATCGTGTAACTGAAAACTTGCTCCATCCAATGGTGTCATTGTGCTCTCTGTAGCTGTTGTTTCCATGGAAATAAACTGGAGGTATTACTTTTCAAGCATTGCTCATATATAGACATGCTCTCAGGTGCCAAATAAATTTCGCTTCCAGTTTGTTAATTTTTGGATTTTTTCCATCAGACCTGGAGCTTATTAGGGCCCCATTTATTTATGATTATTTGTATTGTAATGTTGGCAAGACTTCATAGAAATATTTTTGGATTTCTTAGAGTATTTTACTTAAAGACATTGATGGACATTTATTTTCAGTTTTATTTTCTTCAATGTCTCGTTAAGAGTTTGAAAGACTTTTTATTTGAATCATTTTGCAACACCCTGATTTATTTGCTTACAGTGACACCATACTGATCACTGAAGTTAAGCAACATGGTCAGTACTTAGATGGGAAACAGCTTGGGGTCAACAGGTACTGTAATGCATCCTCCTACAACTCAAAATTAAACTTTAAATAACATACAAAGAGTTAATAAGCTGTAAAGAAAAATACAAATCCCTCAATCCCATTTATTTAACACCCCCCCCCTTATAACATTTTGTGATTTATTTCCACCTTCCCCATTTACTATGGTCCCACTTTTATTTTGTACCTAAGAATATGTAAATAGATATGTACAAATACACACCCATATGCAGAGAGAATTTATTGGTCATTTTGTAACACCGAGAAGAGTTATTCACAATCCAGGAACTCTTAGAAATGATGGCTTCTTTCTTTATCGTGCTTTTATTGATGTTATATTGTTTTAATAATTCACACTACAGGGTCTCCCATCAACAAATTCTGAAGTTCTTTTCTTACCAGAACAATCAGAGTGAGTTTTCTGAGCTGCTGTACCTTCATAATCACCATTAGACTCATCCAACACTTTCGGAATTTTCTGCACTGATTAACACCCAAAATACACTGTAATGCATTTAATTAACACCCAAAATACACTGTAATGCATTTGATTAACACCCAAAATACACTGTAATGCATTTGATTAACACCAAAAATACACTGTAATGCATTTGATTAACACCAAAATACACTGTAATGCGTTTGATTAACACCCAAAATACACTGTAATGCATTTGATTAACACCAAAAATACACTGTAATGCATTTGATTAACACAAAAAATACACTGTAATGCATTTGATTAACACCAAAATACACTGTAATGCATTTGATTAACACCAAAAATACACTGTAATGCATTTGATTAACACCAAAAATACACTGTAATGCATTTGATTAACACCAAAATACACTGTAATGTTCATATTGGAGCTTCAAGTATAAATACCATGCAGTACAGCATGTCATTTCCAAATTTCTGGTGGAGTGAATTGTGTCATGGTGCTTTTTTCTCACAGATGGTGCCCATCTGACCCGACTATACTGTGTAGTTGACAAAATCAAAAATAAACAATGCACATGTGTGAAATTAAAAATATAAAATGGCGAAAATTTATCCATCGCATTCTGCATACATACTGGAGTCACCACCAGTGGTGGTGAAAAGGGGGGACAGCCAGCACAAATTTGCTGGGCCTCAAAACCTGAGGGGCCTCAAGAAAATACTTTTAGGTGCTTAGTGGGGTGGGGGCTTCTTTACGAAAGGTAGAGAGCAAAATTACGAATCAGTATTTTATTGAAAAAAATACGAGGACTAAAACCAGTTCCAAAGCAGCTTATAAGTGCATTTTTCGAACTTTCATTGAAGCAAAATGCCTGATGAGTTCCTCAAAGTCTAATTCATGTGCCAAATCACATTTGATCGCAAGAGTTGCCAAGTAAGACATGCTCTTTAAAAAGTCTTGTAAGACACGCTAGATCGAGTTTGTTTGTTACACCAGCTCCATTTCTGACCAGGGTGCCTCAAAATAATCTGAGTACTGGATCTCAGAAATTCTCTCCAAGGAAATGGACTCACAATTGGTTTTAGTATCTTCTAAGTTATTCGATAGTGATTTATGTTAAATATTTTAATGCCATTGTGACACCATACACACCACTCTGTTCAGTCTTGGACAGCTTCAAGATGGCCTATAGGTTGTTTTTGTACCTGAGTCATGGTCTACCTACATTTCTTTTGGCATTGAGTACATGAAAACTTTTGGCATTTGATTGGTACTGATTTTGATGACATGACAAGCTCATTGCACATTATATATTTATATATATATATATATATATATATATATATATATATATATAGAGGCTTTTATTACAAATAAGAAGTGTCCATTATAATAACATTTAAATTAATAAAAATGTTGAATTAAAAATGAATCCATTAATTCTTTAATATATATATACATATACATATATTATAAATTAATTGATTTAAAATATGGTTTTTGTTGCTACACAGTGATAACCATGTTTCAAAAATGGAAGCTAAAACCTTCGAATTTAATTTTGTTATTAAATTAAAGACATTAGTTCCATTTCCTCGTCAAGCGAATTTTGGTGTCTCCAAAATTCGCTTGATGAGGAGATGGAACTAATGTCTTTAATTTAATAACAAAATTAAATTCGAAGGTTTTAGCTTCCATTTTTGAAACATGGTTATCACTGTGTAGCAACAAAAACCATATTTTAAATCAATTAATTTATAATATTAATGCTCTGTAAATTTACATTGAGCACTATTGTGTAAAAATAAAAATATCTATAAGAACACTGGATTTTATATCTTACTGTTCTTTCTTTTTATTTATATATACATACATATACATATATATATACATATATATATATAGCTTTTTCTCTCTCTCTCTATATATATATATATACATATATACATATATATATATATATAATTATATATCAAAAATAAAAACAAGGATTGTTTATGCTCACCCCCACACCACCAAATAAACAACAACCGGTTTATATATATTAACATATATATATATATTAACCCAGATTTATTTCTCTGAAATTTGAAGTCAAGGGATGAATCTGTGGCCTTTATACCAATCTACTTATGAATTATCTATCTTTCTCTCTAAAAAAAACAAGTCATTTTGAAAAAAAAAAGATCCAAATCCCATGTTTTTCTAATTCCACAATAAGTGTTAGTGAGAGCATGTGTAGGTGCATGTGTGTGTGTGTATGTATGCATGTGTGCAAACCTGTGTGTGTATGTGCATAAGTGTACATATTTTTTGTTTATGATGTTATGCAAATATCAGCATACAACAGACACACTAATATTTGCACTTACGATAGCATTTAATTGAGAAATGATTCCATTTCTTTCCTTTTATTCAATATTTTGAAATTTTTTTATTTTTTGAAAAAAAAAATGTTGTTGAATGTGTTGTTGAATGCCGGGAGTTGATGAGTAGCCAAAATTAATCAGACATTTTTTCACTAAATCACCATTGGTTTTAAATTGGGGTTTTTTTTTTGCTTGTGTCAATATAAGATAATTTTCCTAAAATGAGTTGAATAAAATGCTTAATAATTTTATGATTAATAATTTTACAGTGACAAGATTTTTTGAAGAGTAACCAGCATTTTTGTGGAAATTAACCAGAATTTTGTGTTATGAGCATTTTGTGGAAATTGAATAGAATTTCTTAGAAAGTAAGGAACATTTTGTCAAAGGTGACCAGGATTTTGTGGAAAGTGACCAGGATTTTGTATAAAGTGACTTCCTGCTAATTTTGTTATCAATAAGCTGTTATTTCTATTTATATGGTCTAGTGAAGGTCACACACACCTTTGAATAAAAATTTACATTCACCAACTACATTACAAAAAGAACATTAGGCAGAAGGTAGAGTGATTTTTAGAACATGTCTGATTTTATATTCCATATTTTTTCTTGGCATGTTAATCTTTATCTACATCATAAATAACAGATGTTGGTAATTTTAAGCACTGTATAAATGCTTAGAATTTACTGCTTCAGCAATTAGAGAATTCCTAATTCATAGTCAGGACATAGACTGAGATATTTCTATTTTTATTCTAATATACTAAATAAAGAACACTTTACTTGAGTAAAAAAAAAAAGAGTCATTAATTGTTGAGTAAAAAAAGCCATATTGTTTTTAGTGATCGTGGTTTATTACTATATATTATTAAACACACAAACACAGTGTGAGAGTGTGTGTGTGTGTGTGTGTGTGTGTGCATATATACATATATATATATATATATATATCTATAAAGATAACAATGTAGTTTTACAGTATGCTATATATATATATATATAAAAGTGCTCAATATCAGAGATAAAGCATATGTAAATTAAAAATATACATATATTTAAAATATAAAGTGCACACTAAGGTCAACATCAAGTGGCATTAGTCTGCTTCATGAATGGAACCTTCAAGCCATCTGGATACTCTAAAAGATTATTGTCACTAGTCGGTATTGACCAGTGTCCACGTTTATATATATATATATATATATATATATATATAATATTAAAAAAATATAAATATATATATATATATATATATATATATATATATATATATATATCAATTATGTAGTGCGTATTCAATTTATATAACGTAAATCATTCATACGAAAAACAAATAATGAAGCTAATTATATGGCAAGAATCACTCTCGCAAACAATAGTTAATAATAAAATACAAACAACTTCGAATCCGTTAATGAATGGTATGATCCTTGTTTATAAATTGTTTGCGAGAGTGATTCTTGCCATATAATAAGCTTCATTATTTGTTTTTCGTATGAATGATTTACGTTATATATATATATATATATATAAAAATATATATATATAATATAAATATATATGTATATATAAGATATATATATATAATATATAAATATATATATATATATATATATATATATAAATATGTATATATAAAATATATATGAACATGCGTATGTACAAAACAGATTTAAAAAAGATGCAAACAAATTGGAAATAAATTTATTCAAATAACAAACCCCTTGAAAAATGGAGACTTCCAAGAAACTTCAAGGTCAGGGAAATAACAACAAGTATTAATATGAACAATTACAGTAATTTTTCTGTATATATATATATATATATATATATATATATGAATACTTTATTAACACCAGCACTCAATGTACAATAAAGTAGTGCTCAATGTAATTTAATGAAGCTATTAAGTATATATTAACAAATATACATTTTTTTCCCTCACTGGTATATATGTATCTGTTTGTGTGCGTTTGTTTATAGGATGTGTAATAATATTTGAAAGAAAAGTGAAGATGATGAAACAAAGTGTAAAACTGTTTTTAAAGACACATTTTGCCAGAGAAAGTTATATTTTTTTTTCCTCAACAGTTTGAATAAAAGAAAGACAAAACTATGTGGTAGGAAAGTGTTTTGGAATCTCTCAGGATAAGTTGGTTGTTGTAAATCACACTAATTACTCTAGTTTATCATTTCCTGTCTTGAGACTTGATATATATATATATATATATATATATATATATATATATATATATATATATATATATATATTTTTTTTTGGGGGGGTGGAATTTGCCATAATGAAAACTTGAAAAATTAAACAGAATAATTTTCAGTGATTATATTAGTTAAAAACACAATCTTTTTGAGAATATTATATATTTGAGCAAAGCTGACTTGAACATCAGGATCGACTACATGTAAATACTAAAGTTAGTTGGCAGCATCTTGTTCCTCTCAATGAGTCACTGTGGCTTTGTCGCATGCAGTAAAGCAGGCCTTGCTGTCTACTCATGGAAACATGTAGCAATTGTTCCTTAACCACTTGAGTGAAATGTGTCTACCACATGATTCATTTGTCTAAAACTTTGCAAAACACCTGCAGGCCTTGAGAGACACATGCTTGTCTATTTTACTGAGCTCTCATTAATCATTATCTACAACGAGAGAGTCCATTACATATATATATATATATATATATATATATATATATATATATATATATATATATATATATATATATGAGACCACATCAGAAATGGCCTTGTGTATACAAAAATACCATCAGTTTGTTGGAATGTGGCTCATGGATGAAACTCAAATTAATACAGTTCTTTAATAATCTTTGATCGCTATCCAAGCAAAGTCTACTGATTCACAATCACTAAAATCATAGAAAATACATAAATAATATTTTAATGAACTAATTTATAAACCCACAACCATCTTCTTTTTTGCTATGTATCATCATCATCAGCATCATCATCATGATTTGTGTATATTAAGTTGTTTCTTGAAGAGTGCAGTTTCTTTGTTAATGAGTGAATTTGATGTTTTACAGTGGAGTAATAGACTGGAGGCACGGTGGAGTAATGGATAGCAGATCGAATTAAGGTATCGGTGAGCCGAGTTCGAATTACAGTCAAATCCATTACATTCACTTACATGCTAATACCCTTGGGAAAGTTATGAACCCTTTTCTTCTCCCCCCAGTTATGGGTAAATAGCAGGACAGACTGGGTTCTATAGCCTTGGATGGCAACTGGTATGCCACAGAAAGAAATGGCAACCTACTGTGGAAAAAAAAAAAACTGCCTCGTCAGTCATGTATAGAAAGATACATGATTGCCTAAGCATGGCACATAACTGACTGACTATTTGTAGGAGAGGGTCATTGGTTTTTGTGAGGTATGCTTCCAATCCGATTGTTGTAGTTTTTAGAGTTAGTTCAAGTTGGTTTAGACGTCGGCTTCCTAAAGCTCTTGCTATGTACAGCCTATCAACATCTGACTTCAGGTGGTGCATCTTCATTTGGGTAAGCATTTTTCTGGTCTTTGCGCCCAATCTTTTAATGTCATTCAACTTCTATTTAATAATGTTGAAGCTGTATGTTACTACAGGTATGGCTAAGGTGTTGATAGCCTTCATTTTATTGGTCCCATTAAGTTCACTTTCTAATATCAAACGCACTCTCCTATAAATATTCTTTTTGGATCTTTTTCTTCATAATTGAATGTTGTATTCAATTTCCCTCATTAATTCCTAAGTATTTGTATGTACCAACTTGTTCCTTAATCATGTTGTTGATATCAAGGTCTAGATCTGTAATTTTGATTAGTTTACTGCCTTTGAAGGTGGCTTTGGCACATTTGTCGATTCCAAAATCCATCCTAATGTCTTCGCTGAAGGTTTTGACAATAGTCAGTAGGTTTTTCTGCTAGCTGGTTGTCATCCTTGGCAAACGTTTTAAAATCATCAATATAGAATAGGTGATTCAGTTTGCCATTCTGTGACTTGTATCGGTATCTACTGTTGTTCAGTAGGTAGCTGAGTGGTGCTAATGCAAAGCAGAAGAGTTGGGAGATCCTGCTTTTGATGTTGATTGATATTATTATTATTATTATTATTATTATTATTATTATTATTATTATTATCATCAGATTATAATTATAAACTCTAATTTTGGAAAGTGAAAATTTCACTGAAATTATGTTGGAGAATTTTCATCTAAAATTATAAAATTACAAACTTTAAGCAAAATGTTCACATAGAAAAAAGAATGATTCTGAGGCCAGGGGAATATAGATTACATAACCTAACAATAACCCACATCCTCTTGGTATCAGTTTTAAACTGACACCTTCTCCCCCCGCCCTATCTAAACTATAATAATTTTGAAATTTTTTATAAGTGAAAATTTCATTTGAAATATTTTAGAAAATATCTAAATTTTCATTTGAAATCAATAAAATATGGACTTTAAGCAAAATAACAACATTGAAAAAGATTCGTCAGTTGACCCCAGGAAATAGGTTTTTATGATTGATTAAATTTAAAACTGAAATCGTCAATATTTTCAAATAAAAATTAAAATATTACCTATTTTTTCTATGACTTTTTTCTTTCCCACTTCTCTAAAGTTACTATTTTTTAACTTAACAACCGAACGCATCATTTTTTAAATTTTTATAACTTTTTTCCTTCTACTACGACAGCTCCATCCCTTAGGAAAAAAGCCTGCGACTGAAACCGTAGATGCCTCCTTATGTTCCATGGGGAGCTTTTTTTACAAGAAACAATTAAAAAAATATATTGGAAAACTTTTTTTGCTATTCCAATGAATTTTGGTATCACATATTCCATCTTAATGACAACAACAACAACAATAAGAAAAACCATGTGATACGTTTCATCCCCAGAAGGAACTTCTTCACTAAAAAATGGTTTTTTACACTACAACAGTCAATAGTTGGGGAAGAAATACAACAAACGCCGGTTTATTTACATTGTGAACGCTAAAAAAAGATACAGGGACGCTTAGTTTCAAATTTAAAAATTATTCTGTGTTAATGTAATGATGATGAGACAATAAATCATTTTCTGTTCCTCCGTAATAAATGCTTCTGGTGGAATCTGGAAACGTTGCAACAGAATTGTTTGACGTCGAGAAAGAAAAGTCTCTTAGCTAAAAAAAGAAAAAAGTTCAGTCGAATATTCGTTTCCTCCCATGTAGATAATTTTCTTGACTTATTTTGTAAAGTTTATTCAATTTTTATTCAATGAATAAAAAATATGACATTGAATATGATTGATTTAACAACATGAAAAAGAAAATTTAAATAACTATGTCAAATTTACTAATAAATTCGTTCGGATAAAAAAACATAAAATTTTATTAATTATAGTTTACCAAAAAAATTCCGTTTAATTGTAACTGAGACGTGTAGTGTTTCGAGAGTTATCTTTTAAAATAAAAAGGAGATATATTTTTACACAGTGCACACTATTTATTATCACAATCAAATCAAGAATAGGTGTCGTGTACCCGACCGTGTACGAGATGAGGGTTCTGTGGTAGGGGAAACGAATTGTACATTTTTAGGAAAAAAGATATTTTCTGGGTAATTTCCTTCTCTTCTCCCATCGCGTTGATGTTGCCTTCCGCCAGATCCAAATAATGATTTGGATTTGACTTTGAGAATATAACTATATAACATTTTACGTAATTTTTAGATGAGTACTGAGTAGTGATGGCCATCGTATGGAGAAAATAAAATAAAGAAAGATATATAACTTTTATTCCTGAATAAAAAAAAGAATAAAAAAACGACACTAGTTTTCCTTTTTTGACAGATGTTTTTTGTCTTCAATTATTGTTGATAAATTAAATAAAAAGTTTCATCATCATTTTTGGTCTCATCACGTATAATTTTAAAAGAAGAGCCCGAAAAAGAAGAAATGTAGGAGAGAAAACAAAAGAGGAAGAGCGAAAGAGGAAGAAAAGTCAAAGAAGAAGAGAAAAAGAAGCCAAAATGAAAGGTTAGAAAAGAAAGAGGAAGAAGAGAAAAACAAGAGCAGTTTAAACTAAAGAAAGAAGAAAATAAAAAGAGATCCTGTTAAAGAAAAACGGGAAAAGGGGAGAAAGAGGAAGAAATTGTTTTCAATTCCTTTTTCTGTTCTTTAAGAGCAAAATTGGGAAAAAGGTAGACAAGAAGAAGAAGAAGAAGAAGAAAGAAAAAAGAAAGAAAGAAAGAAAGAAAGAGTTTTCTTCCTCTTCTTTTTCTTTAGTCGTTGTTAAGCACGAAGCCTAGAGTCAAGTGAAGCATGTATCTTGCCGGCATCGGGCTTCCCAAACCAACGTTACGTTGATTCTGTTGTGGGGACAGTGGTGATTTTGTTTCATTGTCGTCATGTATCATCCCCCACAGCTTTTTTTGTTTTATTACATGACGTAAGAAAAAAAAAAGCAAAGAGAAAGAAAAGATAATTACAGACAGACACGGTTTCCAAATGTTTTATTTTTATTTTATTGCGTATTTTACCTGTGTAAAAGTAGTAGGTGAATGAAAATTACTTGAAAGATGAATAATATACTTCGTAAATTATAGGACACTCTGCTCCTATGGGAGACGAAAATTATGAAAAAGACGAAAATTATGACACTCAAGTGAAAGTCAAATCAAATCAATAGAACTTGACACCGACACCTTATAAACTTGCTACATTTCCTGTAGTAGTCATATTCATTATTCTCTCACAAACGTTGATAGATAGATAGATAGATCAGATAGATAGATAGTGAATGAGTGAGTGAGTGATGTACAATATGGCAAAATCTCTCCACCCACGATTTTTCTTTTATTAATTCCTAACATTTGAGAGAATAACATTGTCTGGATGTATAACTAAATAAAATGAAAATAAGTAAAATCATTTCCACCAACTTTACCAACATCTTCGTCTTCGTCGCTTTCTTAACTCAAAATTCTGCACGCCAAGTAACCGTTTTTATGTAATGCTATAAATAGCGCAAAAGCAATGCATCTTATTCTGCAACAAGGAAGAAAATATATTCATAAACGAACCTCCATTATGTATATGTTGTTTTTTTTTGCCATATGATGAGTAATGTTTGAAATGTCGTCCTCAAAATTAAAATGACACATCGTAGGAGTTGCAATTATTGCATAATGTGTGGCCCTATAGCAGTATGACAACATCGCTACATAACAGCTACAATATCATATAATTTCAATAATAGAACATACGAATATTTTGAGATCCTTGTACGTACGATAAACTAGAAAAAGGTCACAGAACTTTGAACATTATCGAAATGTATTGTTTTAAATTAGAAATAAGAATAGAAATTAACTCTTTGAAAAATGGGTATTAATTTATTTTATTATTATATAAAATATAAATCCACATTTTTAATTTTCTTTTTAACATATCTTAAGAATTTTTATTGTTATTAATAATAATAAAAAATGAATTTAAAAAATGTGACTTTTTCTTAGCCAGTCGCTAAGTTGTGACATTTTCCTAAACTGTAACTTATTTTTTCTGGTCACGAAATAAAAGCTTCTTTTCTTCAAAGGTAATCCGGTTTAAAAATCACGAAGTTTACGGCACCATCTGATTATTTCCTCTAAAAAATAACTGGACATTCAGTCAGTAATGTGTCATGCGTGATACACGCTTAGGCGATCATGTATCTTTCGATACATGACTGATAAGGCATATTTTTTTCTCGCAGTATGTTGACAATTATTTCTGCGGTAGACCAGTTACTGTCCAAGTCTATAGAGCCCGATCTATCCTGCTATTTACCCATAAAGGGGGAAGAAGAAGAGGATTCATACCTTACCTTACCCAAGAGTATTAGCACGTAAGTGAATGTAATGAATTTGAACTCGACACTCCGATTCCTCAGTCCGAGCTGTTATCCACCGTCAGTCTCACGGTATACTCTAAAATTACGAGAATCGCTCCAAAAATAAATCCTCCTATGTTATCGGCTGATGTTGATGATATGACAGTGAAGGGTAAGCCTTCCACCAATAACCCATTTTGTTTCTTTTTGCCTCATTACAGGTAGCGATTGATCGGCAGTCAAGCAGAATAGTAACTTACATGAAAGTGCTTATGAAGCAGAGACGTGTGTCACTGTGAAAAAATACAGCTATTCAACGTTTGCTGAACGTTTATGGAGACTAAATAGTGGATGTGAGCACAGTTAGGCGTTGGGTAATACGTTTCAGCAGTTGTAACTAAGATGTGTGTGACAATCCGTGCTTTACGAGTGCAGCATGCGGGCTCTTCTTATTCATCGCTGGTGGATTGATTGATTGATGTGTCTTTTATGGTTTATCAAGCTTTTTGCGGGTTATTTAAAGCCAGAAAATATTTTAGATTGTAAGAATTTGGGGGTATATAATAATAATTTACTCATATCTCCTACTAATTAACCCATAGTTGGGAGGAGAAGATTATATTCATACCTTTCCCAAGGATATTTTTGCGTTTGCGCGTAAGTGAATATAACAAACGCGACTGGAATTGGAACTCCGCTTTCTACATCGCTGGCGGAAATCCACAGACAATTATGACAATTTTTATTAACAAATAACTTGCCTGCAAAAACGCCTGATAATTATGCGCCAACCCAATATAATTTATATAATCGAACAAAAAAACTTGTTTTTTGTGCTTAATTTTTACTTTTTCTTGATTGGTCAATTTTTTAGTAAAAATTTTTTTTTTTTTACAATTTTTTTAATTTTTAGGGTAGAGAAACGTGTAGAAAATAAATTTCATATTCAATAAGACTTGTGTTACAATGTACATGTGAGCGTAGATCGAACGAAATGCTTTTGCATCGTGCACGGCCGACTCAAGATACAAACAACACGGTTTGTTTTTCGCATTTAGGAAACACGAGGGTTTCTCTCTCTCTCTCTCTTCTTCTGTCACTCTTTCGGGCATTATCCTCCCTTTCCTTGTCCAGCACGAAATACACTACACAAGGAATTTTGTTGAAATCGCCTCCAAAACAAAGGGAGACACGAGAAACAGATAATCATTTTCTTTTTCTAAAAATTAGTAGACACTGCGTTTTGTTTTTTTCTAATTCCAAAAAATTGGAATTAAAAGACATTGTCACGTGGAAAGATTTAACTGGTTGTATGATTAAGAAAACCTAGAAAAGCCTTGCAGACAGAATAAAACAAAAACAGAAACAAGTTAGACTGGTCAAATTTTATGTCAAACAAAAGTAAAAGAAAAGAAAAAAAAAGATCGATAATTCTGCCTAATGTTAAAAACTCATGCATAAACGATCACAGTTCATAACTTTGTATGTATGTATGTATCTATCTATCTATCTATCTATCTATCTGTTAGTTTATCTCTCTATTTCAGTCAGTTATTTTTATTTTATTTTTTAGTTTGTTCATCTATCTATCGTTATCAGTTTGTTTATATCTCTCTATCTGTCAGTTCTCCCTATTTTTCCAGTCTGTTCAAGATAGAATAATAATTTTATAATGAACAGACTGGAAAAAAGGGAGAACTGACATAGATCTCTAGTATAACTCTCTCAATTCTAAATCTGTTCATATTGTCTATCTCTCTAGTCTAGTTTGTGTGCGTGGCGTGGAAAGCACGTTGTTTTATACGAAGGAATGACTTTTTAGTAGTTTAAAAAAATACAGCAATAATTTGTTGACACACACATAGACTAAAACCGCTAACAACATTTTTAAAGTACATAGGTAAAAAAAAAAAACGAAAGGAAAAATTGCTTATTCTATTCATATTGTTAAATAAATTGTTATACAACGAAAACCGGCTTAAAGGTGAATTTAAACTAAAAAAGACATATTTTGTTATAAAATAAGCATTTTTAGGATGATCGTTGTTGTTACGAGACGTTATTTCCTACACAGAGAAAAAACTTACTAAATGAAAAATAAAAAAATTAATATTGCCAATTATTTTTATTCTTTATTTTTTTTAGTTAATGTTAATATTTTTTTGTCGCTTCCAACATAGCATATCAGTTTCCGAGGAAAAAAAATTAGCAGAATGAAAAGTGATTATTTTCCCAAGACCAAGAGTATTGCAAACATTCCTATAATAATAATTTTATAATATTAATAATAATAATAATAATAATAATAGCCTTCTTGAAAAGACATGAAAACCTTTGAAAATTTAAAAACGTTCGTTTCTCTTTCAGACTTTCAATATAAATTGAACACGCCACACATTTCTTTTTCTTTTCCCATATGAGTAAATAAACATTAATAATAAATCTGCTCTGTATGGTATCTTTCTTTTTCTTAAAATAAGACATTCATTTGCGATGTGTACAAGCCAAAGAAATGAATAAATAAAAAATATTAAAAAAAGAAAAGACATTTAAAAAATAATGTTTATCTATCGCATTAAATTTCTCAACAACCTGCACTGCAATAATTTTTTTTTTTTTTTTTAATTTGCTTTTAAATGCGGAAAACGAAAAAAAATAGAACCTTCTTTTTCAAATGAAATTCTTCTCCAGTTCATTCATTCAAATTAAAATTAATTAATTGTAATTTGTAAGTGAGGTATTTTCTTACAGGTAAGCTCGATCGATGTAGTTTTCATATTCATTTGCTTTAAATTAGGTTTCACTTTAACGTTAATCTTCTTAAATAAGCTTTGAATAAAAATTCATGAAACGAATGACACTTTATGTTCTTATGTACCATACTTAAATTCTTCGGAGGAAGGCATTATTTGCCAAAATGCCATTTTTTAAAAATGAGCTTTTTGTGGTAATTAAAGTTCTTTTCTGTTTTTCTAGCTATTAGTTGCCACATGCGGCGACCTTTTTGATAATATAAAAAAAATTGCTGTTAAAACTGACATTGTCGATAAATAGATACAAGCAAAAAAAAAGAAAGAATAAATGTGGACTAGCATTTTGCTCCGTAATCATCTTTGTTCGCGTTTTTTGAGTCTTTTATTTTAATTTAAACGAAAGTAATCTAGTAAATAAAAATGTCCAGAAAATCTATCAAATTGTCTCTTGTCAGTCATTCAAAAAATAGTCACTAGTCAGTCAGCAGGCAGTACAAAAGCGAAACCTGCGCCAACAATTTTTAATTGATTAAATTAAAACAAATGTTTGTTTTTTGTTCTTTTACTGTCAAGTGTGTTTGTAAATGAAATTAGTTGAAAATGAATTATTTGTTACTTACGTCGGACATCCAAAAGTTATCCACAAATTTTAAGGACATGATGTTTAAATGCGTGTGTGGATGTATTTTCTTTTTAAGGTAATAAATTTATGACTGAAGTCGACAGCAGAGAGAGAAGCGAATGTGAAGATCTGTTGTTTGTTGTTGGGGCACCGACGTAGGGAAGAATTGGGAGAGGCCGACTTGAAACCGTCATAAGTGTGCCTCCGTGTGTGTCTGTGTGTTTGTGAGCACGTTCTGTGCGCTTACGTGCGAGTGTATGTGTATGTGTATGTGTGTGTGTGTGTATGTGTATGTGTGCTTGATTTTTTGCGTTATGTGTCTCTTGGCGTGTATATGTCGATGTTAGTGTGCATACTTTGCAGTATAGCGGCACTGGTTCTTGTGTACCTTTGTGGGTGCGCATGTATGTGTGTTTGTGTCGACGCAGATGCGTATGTTCAAGCAAGTGTGTGTATAAACACACGAGCGAGTCGGTGATAATAAATGTGTGAGAAATGAAACCAATATTCTGGAAGGAGAACGCACACAACATTGTGTGCGAAATTATTAATTAGACATTGTAGTAAAAATTAATGTCTTGTGTATGGATTAATTTTTTTTAGGGTTTAGGACATGTCTTCTAGCTCTCTCTCTCTCTCTCTCTTTCTCTTTCTCTATCTCTCTATCTATCTAGCTCGCTACACACACACACACACACACATACACACACACACACACACACACACACACACACACACACATACACACACACACACATACACATACACACGCACACAATACGTTCTAGGTATTATGGGCTGAATAAACCCCAATTGTGTGTGTGTGTTTTTTTTGAGTATTAGTTACTTTAATTTTACATATGCATTTTTTTTTTCCAAGTGTGTGTAAGTGTAAATGACTGAGTGTTTTGTGACTTTGTCACTTTTTTGTGTCTGTGTAGTTTGTACTGTGTAAAGTACACACAAAAACAGAATTCATTTTATTATTATTATTATTATTATTATTATTATTATTATTATTATTATTATTATTATTATTATTATTATCCCTTCTTTTTTAAAGAAAATATGCGGTATTTCTTTCATCCTAAAACTTTTATGTGTTATTGTTATGACAGGCAAATAAAAACGTGTTTTATGTGAGTTTTATCATATGTTTAAAAATTATATACGTATTTCGAAAATGAAGTGGTTTAAATTTTTTATTTTATTTTATTTATTTACTATTTATTTTACACACTTACAGTTACTGTGTGTGTCTGCTACAATGCAGGCGAACCTGTGTGCGTGTACAACAGTGTTCTGTGTAGTGTACATATGCCTTTTTTATTTGAGTGGAGTGTGCGTGTAAACTTTTTGTTAAATAAATGAAATTGAAATCTATTCGTGACTTTAATGATGTGTACAATACACGTGTCACTGGGTGTGTGTAAGTAAAACGACCATTGAATATGCAGTGGACTTTTTTCTTTTAAAAGCACGATTATTAAGACTAGGAAGGTGAAAGTAAAACAAAGAAAGTCGCCCTGAGAGAAAGCCTATTGGACACCTTTCTTCTTTTCTTTCATACTTTCTTTTTTTTTCTTTCTTTGCATCCCCTGCTTCTTTTTCATTTCTTGCTTTCTCTATTTTCCCTTTTTCTTCTTTCTTGCTTCCATTTTTTTCTTTCTTTCTCTTTATGTTGTTTGCTTTCTTTATTTCTTATTTACTTTCTTGCTTGTTTGCTTCACTTTTTGCTTTCATTCTGGTATTCCCCCTGTCTGTTTTAGTTTTTCTAATTCTTTCTCAGTCCCACATTCTCTCTTTCTTAACTTACTCTAACTACATCTTTTTCCTCATTCTTTCCCTCCCTCCATAATCTTTATCTCTTCTTCTTCCTTATTCTTCTTTTACTATCAGACTTTTCTTCTTTCTCTCGTTTTTCCTTCTCGCTATCAACATAAATCCTTACTGAATCTCTCTCTTTCCCCCCCTCTTTATTCTCCCCACTCTCTCTTCTTTCTTTCATTTTATTTTTCTTCTCTTCAACCTTTCTTATTTTCCTTTTTTTGTTGTTGTTGTAATCATGACCTTCTTCGACGTTTCTTTGTAAAAGTGTATACGTTCGGTTACACACACTCTCATTCTGCTTCTCAATCTCCTGGTTCTTTTTCTTTTCTTCTTCAAGCAAGAGTAAGAAGCATGACTTAAAAAAAAGAAAAAAGAGAGATAGGCAAATCAAAGTTAAATAAATAATGATATATACGCCTACAATGGTGCTTTATTGCCACCGTTGCCGCTACGACCAATATACTACTACTAATAGTCGTAAATGGTAGTATTAGTAGTTTACTATTAATTACTATTATTAGTATTAACTATTTTTATATTTTAAATACAATAACTGCTACTAAAATTACCGAAAAGATGTGCAATACTGCTAAAATTCCGCTGAAATTCACAGAATGTGTAAAAGTACTTCTATCTAAAATTAGAGAAAAGAGAGTTTTTTTACCAAATGCATTGGTTCGGTGGTTTCTGGTTTGCAATGATTAAAAAAAGAAACGTGCCTATCTGTTTCAGATGACAACAGCAACTGTTAGATAACGATTACTACTACTACTGTTAGCACTTATATTTGACTTATTTATTTAATTATTGTAACTAACAGCAATCATTCTTTTTTCATCTGATTGAGTGTACGGAAAAGTACGAGAAAAGCCGATTATTCACGAAAATCCATCATATGAAGTCAACTATCCCATCCTCTTAAAATCCAACCTGCATTTTTGTTTTTATTGAATGGGCTAAGCGATTATTCAATATTAGAAATGGAATGGTAAAATTAGCTTAACTTTCTCAAAACCGCCGATAATGGTAAAAATAAAATAATAAAAAAAGCTCTTGTGGTTCCAGTGTTCATTTGAGGTAAAGAAGCTAGCTCGACGATCCATTATGGAATTTAAATTTAATTTTTATTTATATGTTTCATGAAAAATTTAAAGTGGCATTATTTTATTATTATTATTATTATTATTATTATTATTATTATTATTATTATTATTTGTTTCCTGCCCAGGAGAATACCTTATGGGATCGTTACCTGATACCTAGTGTATGGGAAGGTGGTAAGCAAATATGCAGTCTGTTTGCACAAATTCTAATGTTTAAGTAATAATACTTACACTTGTACAGACAGTCTTTATTTGTTGTTGATATTTGATCATAATACTCAGTTTACTCTCTTAAGAAAACGCGCTCTTCAGCATAGTTTCTTCTTCTTCTTCTTCTTCTTCTTCTTCTTCTTCTTCTTCTTCTTCTTCTTCTTCTTCTTCTTCTTCTAGAAGAAGAAGAAGAAGAAGAAGAAGAATTGAGACGAATAAGGTGATAAAAAGGAGAAAAATGACAATATGAATCTGTGTGGAAAAGATCTCGGCACGAACCTAGGTCCGAAAATCTGAATAAATGTCAGCTACATATTCAACAAACAAACATCACAACAATCATAAACTGTTGACTTGCGGTCTCTTGAGACTTGAAGGGAGCTCGATTCAAAACAACAACAACAACAACAACAATAATAATAATAATAATAATAATAATAATAATAATAATAATAATAATAATAATAGGTGCAAAAAATTGCTGCCTCATGACGTCTCTGGTTTTGGTCTGATAACGATATGATAAAAAAATGTGATATTAGTACTCCTGGCCATGACTGTTCACACACACACACACACACACACACACACACACACACACACACACACACATGTGCACACGCACACATACACACACTTCCTTTATATAATAAAATTATTTTTAAAAATAACGACAATATCATTCTCTTTATAGACAGAAAATGACAATGCCACTGATGGCGTTAAAATGGTAGCTAGTGATGATGACGTCAGTGATGATGAGGAAAAGAGGGAGATTGTTTAATCAGCAACTACAATGATGATGATGATAGTGATGAGAGCGTGCACTGTTTTCTTTCAAATCAAGAAGAGATCGTGATATACTCGAAACCATGAGCACCGCATCCGTGTATAATGCGCATTTGTGCATAATATGGACACCCGTCTTTAGGTGATGGAATTCTGGGAAAAAATCTCGAATATGATACGCACTGATTTTTTAGAATTCCTAGTAGCTAAATTTAATATCTGTTTAACTTTTTATCCGGGTTGTATTAACTAAAAATAAGAATTTGTATAATCTATGTTATAAACAGTGTATGGTTGCAAAGGAAAACACAAACAATGATTTAAAAAAAATTATCAGCGTGTATTCATCAATTTTCACAATATATATAATTGTGTAAAACGGTTACAAAATTGTTGATATACAGTTCTTTAGTTACTGTTGGTAAGGGAAGCGAATAGGTGTAAAAGTGTTATTGGTAAGGCCGGAGGTTGACGGATTTGTTGGATCGGTTGACCGAGGTTACAATTGGGACGACGATAGAGGCTTGGATTAGATTAATGTAGACACGTGGAGTCAAGAGTGTGGTGTCGTTGGTGAGGATTGATCATTCTATCTTCCGGGTTGAAATTGAGACCAATGAGATGTGTGGATAGGCCGGCGGTTGTTTGATGAGGTATTTGTTTTGTGGACCGGATGTGATTCTCGGAGCTTCTACGCAGAAGCCGACTTTTTATTTGGGGTTTTGATTTCTTAGCGCTCACATCCGGCCTACATGTCTAATGAAATGTATTTGTGAATCAGAAAGAGATTTGGCTAAAAGTAGTATAACATCTATATATTAAACACAGAATTTAAAAAGAATTTAAATTTTCAAGCGAAAAGATGGCGAACATATGTTCACGCAAGGAAAAAGGAAATTATAAACAAAGACACATTCCAGAGGTTAGTCGCTATTCCAGATCTTTTCTGTTAATTAACCCTAAATAATGTAAAGTTACTTATTGAAAATATTAATTCACCACAAGAAATTATAAATTTTAAGTCAAAGTTGTTTTTTTTATTAAATTTTTGGCACTCTTTTGAAATTATAATCAAAATTTGTATCGCTTGCCTCGCATCAGCCCCAACCTCACGAATGAAAAATTACCAAAAATCAGAGAAATATTCATATTTGGTATGAGCGGATGATATTTGAGATACTTACAAGGAACTTTTTACAATTTAAAAAAAAATTAAAAAAATCTGTTTTTGACTTGTTTATCGGGGGGTGAGTGCGAATGCAGGCACCGCACTTAGAAATAGCGCACTCGAGTCGTTCACATTTTGAGCGATCGCAAAGGTCAACCCAACTGGAGTGCAATGGAAGGGCCTCACTCCGAGAGAATTTGGTATGAATTTTAGTAAATATAATAATTTTTTTTTTTAGTGGGAGTGATTATTATTTTGGGGTTTTCCGCTATTTCTCTGTAATAACGCGAACATTACGGCTACTGGGAGGCAGTAAAGATGACATCCTTTTTTTAGGAAAACGGACAAGATGACTTTGTGGATGATGACACTCTGACTGACTCTCAGGGTCTGTTGGGAGAGCTAGTTTAGTCGCCAACCACTCAGGTTTCGAATTCAGAGTTGTGCTTCTCCTACACCGGTTGCCATCTATAGGACGCAGTCTGTCCTGTTATTTAACCCGGGAGAAGATTGATTCATTTTCTACGGCTTATCAACTCTTTGCAGATTATTTAAACCGGAAAATATTTTTAGATTGTAAGAATGTTTGTTTTTGAGATAATAATGATTTAGTGATACAAGTCTTGCTAATTAACCCATAACTGGGGGATAGGTGGATTCACAGTTTGAACAGATGATAGCTTTTATTATCGTTATAAATTATAGCTGTTAAATGTCTGGTCCGAACTCAGGTACACGTCTGTATTGGCAGGCTTATTGTAGGAAAAAGAGAATAAATTTTGTATCAATTCCGCGAATACAGATACGAAGTAGCACCTTCTTCTTACCGAGTCAACACACCACACCCATCCAGTGTTACGCACAGAGCCTTACCTGAGGTGTTAAATTTTCAAGGTCGTTAAGTGTGCATGGATCTTCAAGACTGGGGCAAACTAGATGATATTCTATTGTGATTTTCTGCATTGGCAGTTGGGATCAACATCAGTGGTATATACTC
>OZ038497.1:22747874-22840374 GCA_964036315.1 Acanthosepion esculentum | reverse complement strand
CCAAAGATAAATTGAAAGAATCCGTTTGCTGAATGCAACAAAAATAACAGAGAAACATGTCGCTACGATAAGTGTTGTTTGTTAATCTTTTTACTCAATATTTATTATTGATTACTTAATTATTTGTTGTTGATTATTATTATTATATTTACTTGTGTTTACGTGTACACTTGTAGCGGACCGTGGGGGTGAAGATGTGAAGAGATATCAGAAGGTTAAACTTTCCTGCTGGCGGGTCCAGCTACATGCGAATGTCGGACTTTAATTAAGTCCAAAGAAGACAAAGAAAACAAACAAAACCGATATACATGGGTAAACAAATATATATTAATAACGAGTTACACAAAAACATGAACAGTTACATAGAGTTTGTAGGGAGAAATTATGTGCGTGTGTTGTAGTGTTCGTACGTACGTGTATTGTTCTTAGCGTGTTCCCAGAATTTGGGAAACGCTGTATCTGTGAGAAGTCACATATTGGCCTAAGTGAAAAAGAGAGATTTTACCTCGTCTCCGTGTGAGGTAGCGGCCCAAGGCCTGAGTCGAAAGAGAGAGAGAGAGAGAGAGAGAGAGAGAGAGAGAGAGAGAGAGAGTGAAAGAGAGAGAGAGAAGGGTCAGCCAGTCTTTATGCTCAGGGAAGAGAGACCCTGTTGAAGGATTAAGGAACTGAGGAGGAGCTAACTCCGACACACTCGTAGTCTGATAAATTGTTTATTTACTTGATTTGTTTATTTTTGTTGTTATTATTATTGTTATTATTTTTCAGAGGCTTGATTTCTTATCTGTTTAGTTTAAATTATTGGCTTTCAAATTATTGGCTTTCAAAAAGTGTGTTTTCTAACATGAAGCAGACTATCACTGCTTGGTGTTGACCCGTGTCCAGTTCTATCCCTGATCTAAACGCCTTGAGGTTGGCTTTCCTACGCCGCTCGTTGACAGGAGATTCGACTATGGCGGGGATTGTAAGAGACGCCTTTCCTTTCCTTACTATCGGTCCCCCCATCTCGCGTTTACATCCGTCAGTCTCGAGAGACGATGGAGTAGCGCGGTGCGTTACCAGCCTGGGCGGGATATATGGAGAACTAGGGCTGCCCAGACGTCTAGTCCCCCTCTCGGCCTTGGTAGCAGAGTCCAAAGTAGAGGATAAACCAATACAGTTTGGTACCAACGTGGCTGCAGGGGTTGCCGGAAGGTAGCACAAAGTGCCGTCCATCCGCCTTCGGGGCTCCTCTCCGGGTTTTGAATTCAGAGTTGTCCTTCTCCTAGACCAGTTGCCAACCAAGGCTATAGAACCCAGTCTGTCCTGCTATTTACTCATAGCTGGAGGGAGAAGAAAAGGATTCACACCTTTCCCAAGTGAAAGTAATGGATTCGACTGGAATTCGAACTCGGCTCTCCGATTCCTCAATCCAAGACGCTATTCATTACTCCACAGTGCCTCCTTTAAGGAGGCTCGCGGGTTGAGCGCCGTCGTAAACCCCGGGAACAATCGGACTTCCTTCGCGAATGTCGATATGCCTTGACAATCATTCCTCGGTCCAATGACCTTTCTCGGCCTAGGAGTGTCTTCTATCGTCATCTAGTGGAGGGGGTCACGAAAGATCCTCTACGTGAGCGGCTCGACTTGTTGGAAGAGGAGTTTCGCGCTTTCTGGTCTTGGGCGCCAGCGGCGGATTATCTCAGTAACCCTGAGTTTTCGCTTACCTAGCGACTGGCTCGGAATAGGCTGTCTCTCAATGACAAGGCCTTCATATGGGGCTGGGCGGATTTTCCAGACTGTGAACGATGCGACATTGGTTTAGAAGAAACGGCTTCGCACGCCTTCTACAATTGTACTCGTGTCCTCCCCCTATGGGACCATGTCGGCGAGTTGACGGCTCGTATCGCTCCCGAAAATCTCGTGCCCATTGATCGTTCATACGTGTGTGACACTGTGTCGCCACCATATTCTGGGGTGAAACGAATGGTATTTCTAACGCTGCCATGGCCCGAAAGGTGATTTGGACGACGCGACAGGAGGAAGTCTTGCGAAGCAACCGTCTTTCTAACAGGGTCTGATCCGATTCTTTGAGCATTAGCTCAAGATGAAGATTAGAACTGATAGAAAACGCTTGCATTCCACAGTCTTTAGCGAAAGGTGGGTGACTGAGGCGAGCTTGGTTCGTGTGAATGGGACTAGCCTTGATTTTCTCTTTTAGGTCTACCTATTTCACATCGGGGTGGTTTTCTGTGGAGCCCTCCCCTGGTTAGGCTAGACAAGCTTTGTGTACCTAGTTAATGGGCGTAAGTATTGTTCGCGGCCTGCTCCCGGCTACATTTTTAGTTATGATCCAAGTTGAGATTCCCAACCTCCCCAGTTTGTTTTTGGTCCCCTTTCATCTCGACTGGGTCAGCTTTATTGCCCATGTCCTTATATATTTTCTTCTTTCGCTCTCCCTTAGCGAGAGAGCCTCTTGATTCTGTCGTATCCTGTCATCCCCTCTCATAGTCAATCATTAGATTTTTATGCATGGAATTTTATTATCATCAAATTTTTATATCGCGGGGTGCGTTTTGTAGGTCCCCCTGAGAGGATGCGGCATTATGGTATATGGAGAAGTGATTGATGATGGATGAGTTCTTATGGTGAATGTGCGAATTGTAATGAGTGAATGGGTCGTGAATCAGAATAGCTAGGTATAGGATAGTCAGTGAAGACCAGCCTCAACTCATTCCCTCTTTTCGGCCTTGTGCCATAATTGTATTTTTATGCAATAAATATCGTGGACCGTTTTTCTATTCTATCAAGTTTCCACTCTTTATATCATCTCAAGGTCCTTATATATCGGATCCCGCAAGCCTTCCCTCTGTAAACAGAGGGATTGTTTGCTGGGTCTGAATATTATTGGTCTCTAGTTTTCCTTGAAAAAAATTTTTCCCCCGCTTCATCAGTCATCTTTAATTAATTTACACGTCTATTCTTTTATTTTTTTTTATTCTCCCAGTCCTTCTTCGACTCCTAGAACTGTTTTGTACTCCCACGAGGGAATACTAGATTTATATAGGCCGCGAGTTAACGAGGCCATTTTAACAGAACTTTGTTTTTACTCCCACGAGGAAGACCCTAAATTACATTGACCACGGGTTTGAGTGGCCATTTTTGGCAAAGGAAAAAGTGGGTAATCTTTTTTTATTTTTACTTGTTTTTTGTACTCTACTTTTGTTTGTAGTGTCATTTTTTTATTGTTACTACAGGGAATTTCCAACTCCCTAGCAAGGGGAATATCTTGCAAGAAAAGGTTACTTTTTTTACCCCTCTAATAAAAATATATGTAGACCTACAGTTGTGTGCGTAGTTGTATTTCGAAGTTACATTTTTTTTTACGTCGGACCCCGGTTAATATACCGGTAGTAGGTTTTATTCTTTAGGTACGGACCTAAAGTCAATAAAATTCCGACACTTTGCAAGATAGGTTTCCTTATTTGCTGTATTAAGAAAAATTAAACATCATTTTGCAACTTTTATTCAAGAATTATTGTTGTTATTCTTGGTTGAAGAATTAAGATATACTACGTACCAAATTTTTCTCTAGTATAGGGGTATTTTCTCTTAGGGCTTTTCTGTGGTGGTTATTTGTTACCCTAACAAGTGAATTATCAAAATTTAATCACTTGCTTCTTTTTTTCTACCATTCTACGGAATTGACCTCGGTGGAGAAACTATACTTTGCAGATATTTTTTAAAAAAAGAAAAGAAATAATTGCTGTATAAATTACGGAGATTTAGCCTTGTAAATTAATTTATAAATTTACTGGGTACATTTCATAATTAGTGAGTGCTGTAGGCCTACTTATATTTTGGGTTCGAACAAACATTCTATATTAGCGTTACCTTGCAAGCATTTTTCCCCGTTTAACGTTGACCTGTGTAACCTCTTTTTGAGGAGCATTACTTGATATTTTTTGCTCCCTTTTTGCTGTTGTGTATTTTATCGCTAATTTTTGCGAAATTTTATTGTGCTTATTCTTTTCGGCGTATGCGTTTATGTATGTGAATTGCACCTTTTGTTGAGAGAATTGATTTACCTAAAGGCAGCAAGGTCCCTTTTAGGGGCTGTCTGTTATAAATTTTTATTTGTGTTGTGTATTTACAGAAAACATCCCATTTTTGTATTGAGCTTGTTTTTGCATTTTTTTTCAGTTGAGGTACTTCGTGAAAAAAAAATAATTAAGTAGTTTAGTGAGAGATTTCTTCCCAAAATGTCTGTCTCGCCAACAGTGACTACTCTTATCAAAAAGAGAGACATTTATAAGAGAAAGATAACCACTGCCGTGAATTTAATAACGGCAGGGGAAGGGTTGGTAAAAAGTACCTTCCTTGCCCAGAAGGAACTAATTAAGGAATGGCTTGCTACTGTAACTCATTTAAATGAGCAAATCTTGGACTCATTTATTGAGAATGAAGTCGCTGCAGAGGTTTTAGATAATGAGAGTGATGAAGAGTCTTTGTTTAATCTTCGCATTCTCAAGGACCTCTCAGTATGTGAGGATAAGTATAGTAGTAGTAATGAGTTACCGTCTCAGGATAGGAGGCCTTTTCTTCAGTACGACATGGCTCCTAAATTAAAGTGTCCGGTGTTTGACCCTAGCAGTTTGGTGGGGGATAAGTTAGCCTATAAAAATTTTTTAGTGCAATTTGAGAATTGTGTGCTGGGCATGCATGATAAAGCACTTAAGTTGCTTATTTTAAAGAACCATCTCAGGGGTCACGCCCTGAAGATTGTTAGCCACCTCTCTATTTCGGCAGAAAGTTTTGACATAGCCTTGGAGATTCTCAGCAGTGAATATCTGGACGAGGGATACATGGTTGAGCAGATATTCTTGACGATAGACGCTGCTAAGCCTGCACGGGACCATCATTATTCTTCCATTAGGGATTTTTTTGCTGAGATTAAATCTTTGTTTTATGAGCTTAAGAATTCATTTTCGTTAGACTTCTTGGAAGATGGCACTCCGGGCAACCGCTACTTTAGCCATGTGGTGGTACACAAGTTGCCAACATATTTTAAAAAGAAAATTTTTGGAGTTATAGGTAACACTTATCCTTCGTTAGGTGAATTATTTGACTCCTACTCTAATGTGCTTCGAGTTATGGAATTGACTAATACCAAAGTTAGTAGTACAGAGAGCCATAACTATAAAGGGGATAGTTTTAGCCATAGAAAATCTAAGTCTCCAGTATCTAGTAAAAAACCGGCTACTTTAGAGAATTTTAGTGTTATAACTAGAAGAAATAAGTTTAGATGTAGTTTCTGTCGTGTTGACACACATTCTGCATATAGGTGTAAGAAATACGCTTCCTTTAAGGAGAGATTAGATAGATGTAAGGACCTTGGGCTGTGTGCGCTGTGTACAGACCCATATCATTCTGAAGCCAACTGTGCTGGTAGTAAGGGGTTGCTCAACCCTTGCTGGGATTGTAAAAGTCGATCTCATGTGGGTGCTTTATGTCCTGGTAGGGTTAAACCTTCATTGGAAACTAATGCTTGTTATCACGATATTGGTGGTAGCAATTTGTTGCCCATTATGGAGGTAGTAGTCAAATATGGAGGAGCCGAATGCAGGTTCAATGCCCTCATAGATTCCGGTAGTGAGCGCTCCTATTTAAAGGAATCTCTTCTGCACGTCCTGACTTGTGGAGCTAATACCTTGCCCGAGAATTTGTGATGAAAACTTTCTTGGGGTCTGCTCGGAAGCGTCTGAGGGAGATAGTATTATCATTTAAATTGTCTAATGCTGACTGTTCCATTCCTTTCCTAGTGGATAGCGATATGGACCTCACTTTTAAAATAAAGGAGCTCAGTAATGCAGTCCTTAACATGCGTGCCAGTGGTTATAAGCTGGCAGCTGATTTTTCGGGTGTCCATGAAGACTCTATCTCTGTGAGCGGTCTTTTGGGCGTCGATGTGTTAAATTACCTCGCTCCCATGAAGCTGTCACGTTTTATGAATGGTATGGCCTTTGAATTGCCCCAGGGATTTGTTCCATTTGGTAGCATAGACAATTTCCTGCCCTTACAAATATCCCAACTTGATACTCAGATTTGCGGTGTAAATTACAGTCAGGTCATCTCCCAGTATTCAGATTGCCCTGTTACCCACATATATTTTGTGCTGGAGCCCCAGTCCAAGTATCTGGACCCCTTGGAATGCTTCGCAGAGTCCTCTGTAGAGAGGACTGTTGAAAAGATTTTCAGCTTGGAGACTGTAGGAATTTTAGAAGACTCGGTCAGCGATTATGATCGTGTAAAGATTGATGCTTTCCGCAGCTCTATAACTTTTAGAGATGGGTGTTATTTTGTGGATCTTCCTTGGAATGAGAATAAGTTATCGGAAGTCCCTTCTAACTACCAAGTGGCCTTGAGTGTTTTAGATCGTGTTGTGACTAAACTGGAGAAACAAAAGCTTTATGATGACTATTGTAAAGTATTTTTCGATCAGGAATCTGAAGGCATTATCGAGAGGATAAATGTCTCTCCTGATGATTTTAAGAAATATATATGGGTTCCTCATAGGCCTGTGATAAAGAAGGATCCTATTAGTACAACCAAGATTAGGCCGGTATTTAATTGTTCTTTGAGAACTGGAGGCAAGCCGTCTCTTAATGATTGTGTGTATCCCGGTATAAATCTCTTTACGGATATGTGGGAACTTTTGTTGCGATTTAGATGCAATCGTTATGTCCTGCTGGCAGATGTCAGGAAGGCCTTTCTGATGATCGGTTTAAACAAGGAGCGAGACAGGAATTGTTTTTGCTTCTTCGTTAAGATAAAGGAGAAGTTAGTATGTTTTCGCTATCGGACTCTTATTTTTGGATTCGTAGCCAGCCCCTTTATTCTTAATTTTATAATCAAATATCATGTCCAGAAATATTGTGTAAATCCTTGTACGGATATGCTGTTAACTCACTTTTATGGGGATAATTTGGTTAAGACACATAACTCTGCTGAAACTGTGGTGTCCTTGTACAGGGAAGCTGTGGAAATTATGCAGGAGGGTAATTTCACCCTAAGGTCCTGTAATTCTAATAGTGAAGTTGTCAGGACGCATATGATTGAAGATGGGAATTTTGTTGATCATACTTCAACCCATGATAAAGTTTTGGGCTACCTCTATGACCCTCAGTCGGATATAATTCAGCTTTCGCAAATGTCTTCTAGGATGCCAGCCACTACTAAGAGAGGTATCTTGTCTCAAAATTCTAGCTTATTTGACCCCCTGTCCCTATGTCTGCCTGTGACGATCAAGGGGAGAATACTCCTCAGTGATCTATGGAAGCGGGAATTGCCTTGGGATGAGAAAATCCCACCTGATATTCAGGGGGATTGGAACAAATTCTTTTTAGACCTTACATCATTGCATCGTGTAAAGTTTCCTAGATTTGTACTGGATGAATCAGTTCCTGCTAAACTGATTATTTTCTGCGATGCTTCCCAACTGGCGTTCGGATTTGCAGCATATGTATGGCAGAAGGGGTGTGCAAAATTAATTTTCGCTAAGGCTAAGGTGGCGCCTCTTGTCAAGAGAACACTTCCTACCCTGGAGCTATTGTCCGTATTCCTTGCATTTAAGTGTGTACCTAATATGTTGAGGGCCAGTGAACTCGGCTGCCTCAGTGAGGACAGTCGTAGGCTAGTATTGAACAACGCAGTAATTATTTCTCCGGTAGGTTCAACTAGCACTACTGTTGTTGAATTGGAACGGTTCTCATCCCTGGATAAATTTTCTGTGGTACTAGTTACTTTGTGTGGGACCTTGTGAGGGAGCAGTAAATTTAGAACCGAGGAATAAGCGAGTCTGTTTATTTCCTTAGTAAGGTTCAGTATTCAAAGAAGAACTTTAAGGAATTGTTCCTTAGAAAGAAGATATCTGACGAGTCGGCGAGAGGCGGTTGAAAGAAATTTCCGGGAAGACCCAGTCGTGATTGAAGTCCTGAGGAAGAAATTTTCAAAGAAGCCTCCAGTCCTTCTTCGACTCCTAGAACTGTTTTGTACTCCCACGAGGGAATACTAGATTTATATAGGCCGCGAGTTAACGAGGCCATTTTAACAGAACTTTGTTTTTACTCCCACGAGGGAGACCCTAAATTACATTGACCACGTGTTTGAGTGGCCATTTTTGGCAAAGGAAAAAGTGGGTAATCTTTTTTTTATTTTTACTTGTTTTTTGTACTCTACTTTTGTTTGTAGTGTCATTTTTTTATTGTTACTACAGGGAATTTCCAACTCCCTAGCAAGGGGAATATCTTGCAAGAAAAGGTTACTTTTTTTACCCCTCTAATAAAAATATATGTAGACCTACAGTTGTGTGCGTAGTTGTATTTCGAAGTTACATTTTTTTTTACGTCGGACCCCGGTTAATATACCGGTAGTAGGTTTTATTCTTTAGGTACGGACCTAAAGTCAATAAAATTCCGACAATATACAGTGTAACCCGGATATAAGAGAGTTGTCGGGACCGGATAAGAAGTCTCTTATATCCGGGTGTCTCTTATATCCGGGTTACACTGTATATACTTTCAAAAATTAAAACATGTCTGGAAAAAAACGAAAATTTAATTGAGTGAAAAGAAGAAAAAGACAAAAAGAATAGAAAAAGCTAAGGGGTGAGTGTAAAGTGGGGAAAAAAATGAAGAAAAAGACAAATAATCATGCACGCACATTTGCGCAGACCGGCTAACACGCACACACACATTGTCAAAAAAACTTGCACCAATGAAAAGTGCATATAAAAACTGAGAAGTATAAGCAGTCAATCGCTGATACCGCCTGATGATTAATTTTTCTTGTGTTCGTAAAAGTGTTTTCTTTTCTGGGCACAAAGTTTGTAGAAACTGTCCAAAAGCTCAGCCTTTCCGATCGCTTTCGGTTGTACTTTTAGCCATTATCAAGGATGATTTTATACAGACTTTAGTTAACAATGATTTTCCTAACTACCTCATCGACCACCAGATTAGACTATTTCTTTCCAAAGTAAATAATAATGATACTGAACACACAGACAAAACAATAACATAAACATCTACAAAGCAAAATACACGTCAATTATAAGCATGATGAATCTTCACTTAGAAATATCGTAAAGAAATACACTACACCAGTTGACTCGAACAAAAATAAATTATCTATTACAAAAAAACTTAAAACAGCTAACCTTATCATAAAAAATAGCAACACACTTGCAGCATCACAACTACAAAAAATCAACATTATTTGCGAGTTCAGATGCCTTTTTAAGGAACTATGTTCCTGATCAAACCAAACACATAAATAATGTTATAACAATGTTATATATATATATATATATATATATATATATATATGTATGTGTATGTGTGGGTGTGCGTATATATATATATATATATATATATATATATATATATACATATATGAAGAAATATAGTCTTAAAGTGTGCTATATTTATGGGATAAAGTGCTCAATATCAGAGATAGAGCGTGTGTAAATATAAAAGTGAACATAGAAGTCAACACTTAGAGGCGACAGTCTGTTTCATGATATATGCAATCGTCAGGCCACCGTGGCCTGACGATTGCAAAAAATAAATATTTTAATATATTATTATTTAAAATATTTATTTTAATATATTATTATTTAAAATAAATTATTAAATAAAAGATCCGAGCTAATCTCAAAATGCAGACATGAAAACAAATTTTTACTACGTAACTTAAAATCGAAAAATAAATAAATACATAAACAAACAAATGATAATAAAATAAGCAAAATAAATTAATCCAAACAAATTACCAAACCTATACCTGTTAGAATAGACGAAATAGAATAAAAATAAGGAACAAAATCAATAATGTAAATAATAAACAAATTACCAAACTATTATGACCAAAAAATTAGACTATAAAAATCAAAACAAAAAATCGAACTGTTATATAACGATAAAAAAAATAATATACTGCGTTACTTATAAATCGAAAACCAAAAAGAGAAAATATACAGTTTAACAAATAAATAACAGCAATTATAATAAATTGATCTAAATACATCAAAATATATAAATAAACTAAAAACCGATACCGATAAACTAGCCGTTTACAAAAAACAAATTAAGATAATCAATCCAAATAAATAAATTAAAAACTGTTCCCACCAAAATGATAGTCAAAACAAACCACAACATTTAAACCCAACATTCAACAAATAGCTTTAATCAGTAATAAATAAACAAATATATAAGATAAAAAACTATCTATCTCTGATATTGAGCACTTTATCCCATAAATATAGCACACTTTAAGACTATATTTCTTTATATATATATATATATATATATATATATATATATATATATATATATATATATATATATATAGTCTTAAAGTGTGCTATATTTATGGGATAAAGTGCTCAATATCAGAGATAATAGAGCGTGTGTAAATATAAAAGTGAACATAGAAGTCAGCACTTAGAGGCAACAGTCTGTTTCATGCTAGTGCAATCGTCAGGCAGCTCTGACGATTGCACTAGCATGAAACAGACTGTCGCCTCTAAGTGTTGACTTCTATGTTCACTTTTATATATATATATATATATATATATATATATATATATATATATATATATATTGTCATCCACAGACAGACTGTTTCGCTGTATCACAGCTCATCAGTGTGGCTAGACGTCCGGTTGCCTCTGGCTAGAATCGAAAACCGGCTGAATTCGCGTCAGTCGGAAATTTTACCGTGGAGCCGTTGGCGCACGGCAGAGAAGAAGCGTATTTATATTTAAATAAACACACAGTGACTGAGAGAACTCGATTCGATTTACCGAAGAGTCTTGCATTATTAGCCGTAATAGTCACTGTTTACAAACCCACACATCCTCCCCAGAGAGCTCAACCGAAATAAATTTTCAGGAGCATATATATATATATATATATATATATATATATATATATATATATATATATATATATAAAGTAATCCGTGGAGCGCCATGATCAACTATGCCCTGAAGGGACATAAATTTAAAAATAAAATAAATAGTTGATGCAAGATCTTACGAACTTTTGTTACCAACTGACAGGTTCTGCAATCTTTAGCATGCTACGAAGCAACATTATTTTTGTGCGTAGAAAAATTATGGCTGTACTTCTGGGGATTTTCCTGAATAATGATAATGCAATGATTAAAGGTCATCTACTTTCCTAGATGTTTTATGTCTGTGCTCTGTTTCCGGCAGTCAAGATAACTGACAACAGGACAGTGTACTGTAAACATATAACGAGCCTCTCTTTTTGTTTTTCATCAACCGGACGAATCTCGATTCTCGTTCGCGTCAGTTCGCACACACAAAAAAAAAACTAAAAAAAGTAAATGGGAAAAACCTATTGAACGTTCACAAAGAAACGAAATATGAAAATATCAACACGCTGAGAAAAAAAAACAAAAAACGAGTTCTGTCTCCAGTATATTTAGTTGTTTATTCTGCAATTCACTTGCCTGGTCTTGAGGTGGGGTAGGTAGAGGATAGCTTCTGCTAATCCTGTCACGGCAGTAGATCTTCTCTTCGTCCAGCGAGGTATCCGACTCTCTTGCTACCTCTATGCCCCTACTATCTCTATTGTCCATCTCTACATGACGACGAGCGTTTCGTAACTCCTTTGTAATGAGTGACTGGGAACGCTCTCCCGACGTACGGCCCGTACCCACCAACGGCCGACATCACAACTACCTTCAATTCTAACTGTGACTGGACATAAGTCTGCGAGCGGAACATTCTAACTTCTGGTCTAATGGAATTTTTTCTAGAAAATTTTCATTTATTTACCTATGTATTTTAATCCCTTTTGGTCAGTGGTTGTCCGCTTTGAAGATCTTAATGCGTAAACTTTACTGCTGATCATAAAAACACCATACATTTATGACCCAGAATCGTTTGTTACCGGTTTAATACAAAAAGAAAAAAAGAAAAGAAAACTGATGCAAGGAAAATCATTCTTATTCACAATCATAATATAATTCCATCGTCTCCATCGTTCTTTGCTTTTTGTTTATAAACTAACTCACAAAAGACACTTAAGACTCCTTATCGAGGTTAGTGGCAAAATCTGCAGTTTTGATCTGAATGTGCAGCAACTTATTCGAAAATTGGAAAAATACAGTAAAAATTAAACACTGTCTCGATAATAAGTCTGATCACTTTGATAAGGTCAAAATGAAAGCTGATACCTAAAATGAACATCAGTCTGTTGTTAATTGGGCAAAGGATGGCTTGTTAATTTTAACGCTTCTAACTCTAAACTGCTCTCTGCTAGTCATCTGAGAGACCCGCCTTCAATCTGCATGGAAAATCCTTGCCTGACTTTCCACTTAGAACTGAATCTCTGTTGAATATGCATATAACCCCTTCCATGGTTTCTGCTATCATCTCTAATTTGGATCTCCAAAAAGCACGTGGACCTGATGGAATCCCTATAATAAGAAATGTGCTCCCGAACTGGCCCCTTTTCTCTCTAAACTGTATAATAAATGCCTCATTGCTTCTTGCTCTCCTGCTTGGAGGAAATCCTCATATGTTGTTTCGATCTTTAAGAATTCGGGTGAATCATCCAATCCTTCAAACTATCAACCTATTAGCCTTCTACCTCTTTTTGGTAAACTACGATAGGCCCTAATCAATGCTGAATTGGCAAACAATCCCACATCTCAGGGCCTTCTGTAGGTCAACTGCTGGTGTACTAACAATTATTGCTGAAAGAGTCTATCAAGCTTTAGATAAGATTGGTGAAGCTCTGACTGTTGCTTTGGGCACCTCGAAAGCGCTTGACAGGATTTGGCATACCGGTCTTCTTCATAAGTTGAAAGGCTATGGTATTTCCAGATGATTTTTTGAACTGATTCAGTCTTTCTTATTAAATCGAGAAATGAAAGTTGTCTTGAATGGCCACTCTTCTAGATCCTTTTGTACTAATGCAGATGCCCTCCACCAGCGCTCTATCCTTGATCCTACTTTGTTTTTAATTTTCAATAACGACCTTCCTGGTGACACAAATATTTGCTCCAGTCTCAATAGTAAGTCTGATCAATTCGATAAGGTCAAATTGGTAGCTGATCTCAAAAATGAGCTTCAATCTGTTTTAACTGGGCCAAGAAATGACTTGTTAATTTTAACACCACCAAAACAAAACTTCTCTATCAATCACTTGATAGACCCCTTCCTGTCTCCAAATAGCATGGCTGATGCTAACCTCCATGAGAGGGACTCGTTGCGCCTTCTCGAACTAGCTTTCTTGTCTGGCATGAAGTGGAAAGATTATATTGACTCAATTGGTAGGTCTACTGCTAAGAAAATTGGTTCACTTTGTTGTGTTAGACAATTTCTCTCCTGCATCGATATTACCTATTCATATGCCTACCATTTGTCCATGATTTGAATATTACTGCCACATCTGGTCTGGTGCTTCTGCTATATATTTAGAGATTCTTGATATATATAAATTTAGAGATTCTTGATAAAATCCAAAGAAGAATCAACAATATTATTAGTCCTGATCTGGTGTCTCGGTTTCATTCACTTTCCTACCGCCGTCATGTAGCTTCCCTGTGCCTTTCTATAAATACTTTCATGATAATTGTTCGGATGAACTCTTCGCCATGGTACTTTGAATGACTTTAAGCGCAGTACTAGATTGGCGACAAAGTCTCATCGCTTCACAATAGAATTGGTTGGATGTAACCGTAAGTTCTATGCTAATAGTTTCTTTCGCACTTGTGGAACTCTCTTCCGACTCAATGATTTCCAGAGTTCTTAAAAATTTAAATGCAATGTCAATCGTTATCTACTTTCTTCTTGATTACTCATCTATTGTCCTCTCTCCTTAATAACGTTTCTCTTTTTTCTTATTCTTTCACACTAAGTAAGTCCTTGTGTCTTAGTGGCTTTGCTGCCTTGCTTGGGGTGATATGATTAAAAAATAAAAATAAAAAGAATAAGCAATTAGTGAAGACCTTTTAAAATTATAGTTTTGACTCTAGTCTATGATGGTCACATAGCTTCTCTTGTTTATTGTATTATAAGAGATAGGTGCGTCATCAGGACTTTGTCCAATCCTTGTTTTTAAAAATTTCCGAACACAATACAGGTGGAAGAGAGAGGTGGGGAGAGAGAGAGAGAGATTCCAAGTAATGGAAATTTTCTAAGCGTCAGAAATTGAGAATCAACCAATAGGCGTCACTCACTTGATCTTGTCAACTAAACAACTTCGAACATACAATCGAATTTACTTACGTACCAGAAAAAAAAAACAATACATTACTTACGTACCAGAAAAAAAACAATACATTACGTTTCCTTTTCGGACAGATAATTATCTAATACTAAAATACAGAAATCTTAAATCTACCAATAAAAATGATTCCGTAAATTCCTATTCACAAAATAATAACAAAGGGGATGTTTATCGGTTTTTATTTAATAACACGTAGAATTTGTAGTCATTAATATTTAAAAAAAAAGAATTAAAAATCGATAATCTACTTACATTATTTACATTATTCGGACTGTTATCCTCATCTTCATTGCCATATTCACAACGTTTCGGTCGTTGCACGCTCCGGCTCTCTTCAGGTGATAGGAATATGGCAATGAAGATGAGTATAACAGTCCGAATAATGTAAATAATGTAAGTAATCATAATACCGCATCTAAGAGATATAGACAGATATCAATAATTTATCTGCATAAAAAAAGAATTTAAAATCAATTTCAATATTTAAAAAATTTAAAGCACGTAGAATTTGTAGCCATCAATATTTACGTGATCAAGAAAACTACATAGAAAACACTTTTAAAATTGTCCTGTTTTGGTTCTCTGTGGATTAACCAACACTTTAATCCACTAGATTAGCGGATAAAAGCGTCAGTTTGTGAGTTTGGTGACACAGTAATTGTGAGTTCAATCTCTGGGCCGGGTAGTGAAAACGGGTAGAGCAATAACTGAACAGTACTAAATGAGAACTGAGCAAGATACCCCTAGATTTGATCATTGGAACGAAAATAATCCACCCATCCCATCCGGAGAGAAGTAAAGGGTTCAGTTCGAAATTCCTTGAAGGTTACCCAAATCGACAAGCACCTGATAAAGACCGGGAGGTACAATGGGCGAAAGGTTGTGATAATAGCAATAATGATGAGGATATTGGTCCGAATGTAATTAATGTAAATATAACACCTCACCAGAGAAATGCCGATAAAAGGGGATCAGATTATAATAACAACAAAGATGAGGACAATAGTCTGAATATAAATAATGTAAATAATGATAACTCCTCATCCCAGAAATTCAGACAGAAGGTGATCATGTGATAATAACAACAAAGATGAGGACAATAGTCTGAATATAAATAATGTAAATAATGATAACTCCTCAGCCAAGAAATTCAGACAGAAGGCGATCATGTGATAATAACAACAAAGGTGAGGACAATAGTGTGAATATAAATAATGTAAATAATGATAACTCCTCATCCCAGAAATTCAGACAGAAGGCGATCATGTGATAATAACAACAAAGATGAGGACAATAGTCTGAATATAAATAATGTAAATAATGATAACTCCTCATCCCAGAAATTCAGACAGAAGGCGATCATGTGATAATAACAACAAAGATGAGGACAATAGTCTGAATATAAATAATGTAAATAATGATAACTCCTCATCCCAGAAATTCAGACAGAAGGTGATCATGTGATAATAACAACAAAGATGAGGACAATAGTCTGAATATAAATAATGTAAATAATGATAACTCCTCGTCCCAGAAATTCAGACAGAAGGCGATCATGTGATAATAACAACAAAGATGAGGACAATAGTCTGAATATAAATAATGTAAATAATGATAACTCCTCATCCCAGAAATTCAGACAGAAGGCGATCATGTGATAATAACAACAAAGATGAGGACAATAGTCTGAATATAAATAATGTAAATAATGATAACTCCTCATCCCAGAAATTCAGACAGATTATAGATAAATCTGAGGAACTCACCGCATGCAGTAGACAACGCCGGAACAAGCATTCAAATTGATTTCAATGATCACTATCGACGCTCCCGAGAAGATATATTGCACTGGTCGAACGCAAACAAAAAAAGAAAAAAACAAAATGTAGCCAGTGTAGTCTTCATTGATAGTGAGAGATCGATTTGCTGAGGGTTTTCTCGCCCCGGCCGAGTTCAAAAGAATCACTTTGGTTTTAGTGTTAGAAAGAAAGAAAGAAAGAAAGAAAGAAAGAAAGAAAGAAAGAAAGAAAGAAAGATGATAACACCTTCAAAAAGGCAAGAAACGCAACCAGAGTAGACTTGATAACTAGGGATCCATACTGAGAGTTTCCCGGTCGATAGAAAGCCCTATCTTCATTTTCAGATGATAAATTCCTGGCAAACAAATTGAATAATAAGAAACGACCCATCGGTCCAAAGTGGTATTTTCTTTGAAATTCCATTGAATTCAGGTTAATTTCTGCGGTATGAGCACCATATTCTTGGCTTCTTCTTCTATATGGTGGCACAAAAGTCCCACAAACATTAAAACTGTGTATCTTATATTTATTTTCTATATGAAGCAATGTTTCTGCGCATGACAAATTATCATTAAGAATTTTCATAGGTCTATTTATGGAAGATGATGGCAAGAAAATTTACTTCTCTTTGTGATTCGTTCATTTCACTTCGCGTTACTTTACTGTTTCGTTTCCTTACCATTTCGTTCTTTTCACTTGCCTTTTCTTGCCGTTCCATTCTTCTGACTTAATGTTTGCTTAATGTTTTTTTTAATATGCCATTTTCTTACTGTTTTATTCTTGTCACTTGCCGTTTTCTTACACTTTCGTTCTTTTCATTTGCCATTTTCTTACCATTTCGTTCTTTTCCCTTGATGTTTTCTTACCGTTTCCTTCTTTTCACTTGCCGTTTACTTAATGTTTCGTTCTTTTAATTTGCCATTTTCTTGCCGTTTCCTTCTTCTCACTTGACGTTTCCTTACCGTTTCGGTCTTTTAATATGCCATTTTCTTACTGTTTTATTCTTGTCACTTGCCGTTTTCTTACACTTCCGTTCTTTCCACTTGCCGTTTTCTTACCGTTTCCTTCTGTTCACTTGCCGTTTTCTTTTTCGTTCTTTCACTTACCAATCTCTTACTGTTTAGTTTTTCACTTGCCCTTTCCTTACTGTTTCTTTATTCACTTGCCGTTTCTTTACTCTTTCGTTATTTCACTTGCTGTTTCGTTCTGTTCACTTGCCGTTTTCTTACAATGTCGTTTTGTTCACTTGCAGCTTGTCTTTAGGCTGTCTTTCACTTTTGGAGAACTTCAACAGCTTATAGTGGATCATGTAATATTTGACAATCTCATAACGTTGAAGAAACTGCCACTAAATCAGGAACCTCTTTGGTATGAAGGATATCCGTGAAGTCTGTGTCATGTTACCTTTTTTACCATTATTCACCCAGTACAACGCTCAAAAGCCTCCCAAGGTAGAGATTTATGAAATGAAGTTGTTGTACATGGAGCGAGAATGGGAGCATATTACGAGGATAGAGTGGAGTGATAACGGTTGACCCTCAACTTATCGGCTCAGGTTGAAATGTTCAGGGAAGACTTCTATCTGCATTCCGTTCCAACTTGCAACAATTCTGGGTAAAACGCTGGAATTTCCTTCTCGCCAATTGAATAGGAAGAGAATGAGGATGCGTCAACTTAGTGTACGGGCCCTAGCTGTGTAGAACTGAACTAGTGGTATCACGGAATGTAGCTCACCAGAACATCTGCCATGGAAATAGCGAGATGATAGGAACCTTTCGTCAGTGGAAAAGTGGTTATCGGGTGAGTAACAATTCATCACCTACAAAACCGTGCAAACACTTTAGAGCTCAGTCGAGGCTGGAAAGTAAGCATTTCCGGCCCAGTTGTGGCAACACTACTCCATTTCTGGCCAGATCTAGTTACGTTAGTAACATCTTTTCGATTGCAAAATAATTGTTTATTTATTTTTGGGGCCTTTTCTGAAGAATCGAGGGTATGTGGTTTCTAGCGACTTTCTACGAACTTTCGATCTTTTCGCAAAGATATGAGAAAATTTCCCTCCCCCACCGTGAGTCGAGTGTTTATATAATTCCTTGTCATCCAGTTGTCCAGTGTGTGCATATCCTAAGTTCAGCTGGGTTGACTTCTTGAATTATATCTACGAAACTATTGGTATTCTTTGATGGCTACAAAGTTAACTTTTATGATCGTGAAATACCTGTAGAGTAGGACAGGTGGCTGTATCATACGGAGGGACGTCCTTAAGAACAACACTGGTAGTCTATTCATGAAATGGATTAACCCGGCCATGTTCAAGACGTGACACGCGTGTGAACAAAGCTAGCGGGAAGCCTGGAGAGGTGGACAGATTGCAATCTTGGAGACGGGACCAGCTATGAACCCAAAATATTTGCAGCTTATGGAACAACTTGTTGAACTATAAATGGAAAACATCGCACTGTGAAATGAAGGACTTCGTGGCCAGACAAACACGTCTCATTTCAGAAAACCGGAACGACCTACAATAAGACTGGATGCAACAAACGGCTACTGGGCGATGTTTATTGACACATGGAGTCGTTATAAAGAGATGTGCGAACTAACGGACCAAGAAGTTATTCGGAACGAGCTAAGGACGGAGTGTACCCCAAAGATGAACAGGCTGGTATTCGACCTAAGGTGGGGGGGGGGGGCTGCGAGACACTCAAATCTGGCACAGAAGAACAGCTGTTACAGCAAATACGGCTCGTCCCTGTCAGAGGGTTGTGCAAAGAAATTCACAGGTAGAACCTTCACTCTATGAGATAGAAAGAAGAGTGAATCACGCATTTTTTTAGCGCAGTTGCGAACTCTGGCCAAATTTTGAGAGTTTATAGTTGCTTTCCCAAACACAACAAACTGCGGTTGGCAAATGAATTACTCCAGCGAAATAGTGGCAGGGCTTGCTAATGTTGAACACCATAGCAAAATATTGACGGAGATACTCTCACTATTCTGGAGCAGAAACTCGGCAGGTTAGTCAGCTTAGAAACGACGGATAAGTCGACACCTCATCTCCACAACACTATATATTCCGTTACATTATCCAATGTGCAATGGTCAAACTGCAAGCGTCAGTCCCAGAAAGTCAAGAACCCCCTGACTTCCCAATACGCCAAGCTCTGCAGAAGGTGCGGAAGGGCTTCACATCCCAATGGATCAATGGATCAGAAGTTCTGCCCGGCGGCCAAGTTAGATTGTTTTAATTGTAGATTAAGAGGAGAGGGTGTGCGATAGACCCAAAAAGGGTTCCGCCAAAGATATCGACAACGAGCACGTCAAAACAGGAATTTCATGTTCTCACCACCAAAGGGCACACGGAGAATCTCAGCAGGATGGCCCGCCAATTCGGACAAATTAAACACAGGGGCAAAGTCAACTCGGCACAGCCAAAGGTCGTGCCTCACCTTATTTGGAACGGAAGCAAATTCCGAGGGAGGCCTTAAGATCCACTAACATCCTTGACGATAGAAGTAACCATGATTCCAGAAGCCCATAATGAATTCGGCTACACCTCCATGTGACCGACTAGCCTTCGCACCCACCAAATCACCACGGTAGCTGATACTAGGGCACAGACAGCGGACCTGAGATACAAAAAGCCCTTGGTATCTAAGAACGAATACTTAGTGCTGACTAGTCACCAAATCCGGGGCATCAAAGAGGACCAGCTACGCATAAAAGGAGTAATATTCACACATATCAGAAAACACATCCGGGTTTTAGCTGTCTGAATCGGCCTTGAAGGATTTAGGTTTACTACTTCCCAACTTTCCAAACCCAACATTACAGCAGAAGGTGGCAAGAAGCGACAATGGAAAGGCCCTGTGTGGATGCCCTCGAAGAATGGCCGTTTCACCTAAGCCAGCAAACAACCCAATTATCCCTACGGAGAGCAATAAACCACGACTGGAGCAATGGATACTAAAGCATTTGGGATCCAGCACATTCAACATTAAACATATGTCTGCACCAACCCCTACAGACCATGAAGGGAAAAGACTTGAACATCACCTTCATTCCGGGGACAAGACCAACTGTGGTTCACACCCCAATCCCCGTTCCACATCATTGCAAAAGAAGGGTTAAACAGGACATCGACCGGGATGTTGTAGTGGGTTATCAGTTATAGTGAAGTGTATGTGTTGAAACAGATTAGTTTGATTTGGCCTTGTTAGTTAGATAGCCCACCATAAAGGGTATAAAATAAGAAAATCAAATTGTAAAGTGAAACAACAAATTTATATACATATAAATCAATTAAGGTCTCTACAAATAAAATTAATGTATTTTGGTTGATACAAGGTCGTCAAAATGTTCGTAGTAGTCCTTGCAAGAATGAGTTTATGTGTACGTAGGCAGGAACGTATGTGTGGATGTATGTATGTATCTATGTATGAGCGTTATCGTAGGGTAGGAATTTCTTTGAAGTAATCGCTCAGCCTTAAAATGTTCCGTTGGTTTATCAAGTATAAATGAGGCGAGGGAGAAAGGTAGCGATAATAATAACGATTGCTTGACGATTGTCAAGGGACCTGTTAATACGCTCGTCTTCTTCTCTCTGGTGACAGGCGAACTTGCCAGTCTTTTATTTTGTTTGTGGGGCTTGTTAAGGTCATTTGGGAATTCACACCAGTATATGATTCGGGCCTTTCCATTCGACGACGAACAAACTTTGCGTCGGCTCGCGAAAGGTTCGTAAAAGAATTTGTTTCGGAGAATTGAAGATTATTTGAATTTTGTTTTTAAATGTTTCTTAGTTTTCTATTGGCCGAAAAACATTTCGCATCAAGATGTGAAATTCCACGAGTATTTTGGATTCGCTTTTGCGTGTGTGTCAAGCAAAGTTTGTAAATTCGTGTCTTTAATTTTTAACAAAATCAATGAGTCAGCGCTTAGCATTTGAATTTTAAATCTAGATCTTTTGTTCACTTCATCCTAAGGGAACCCCGGAAAACGAAACAGAAACTAAAAAAGAAACTAATTAATAATTGCAGTATGTCTCTCACTGAAAAACAATAGATTAATTATATTTAAAAAATAAATTAAAACATTTAGTAAAATAGGATGTGAAAAAGAAAATTAAAAATTTTGAAAATGTGACGATAATGGTCAGTCAGTCAGAGAATTTGACATGTGCTCGCCAGAAGAAAAACAAACAAATTTTCTGAGAACCGGTTTCTTTCTGTCAGGGAAACAACTCTCAAGACATTTATCTCTCAGACGTTCATCCATGTATTTGGAAAAACGTTTTTAAAAATTTTTTTTGCATACTCAAAAAATATTTAAAAAATATCAGTGTGTCGCAGATTTTAATAAATTTTCAAATTTAACCATCTGTAAAAATAGATCTACTTAGTAACAGCATTCCCTAAAGGGCACGGATTGAAACTTAATTTTAAAATATTTAACACATTTTGTATTTAAAATTGAAAAAAAAAGAAAATAATTCTTGTAAAAATTCATTTTTCATCGGAAAAATATTTGGGCTTCAGAGAATATTGTCCTTAACATATATTATTCATAAAAGCTATTAAAAGCTTTTTTTTAAAATTAAATAATGTCTTAGCTTTATTGGGTTTTGTATTTTACAATTCAGAGCTGAATTTTGGGTAGCCGTGTATTTCGATTTTACAAAAAATTGATGATTCATATTCTTCAAGGTCTTCTGCTTTTAACTTCTGCTTTTTTCATCATGCTATGCTGTTTTGTTTTTTTTCGGCGATTTACTGGAGAAATTGTCAATGTAACAGTCGTCTTAATGTAGAAATCGTCATACTCGATTTAACAAGTTGGCAGCCAACTTGACTTAAATATGCGTGTGTTTATATTTCATTGTATCCTTGAGTTTTTCAGCGTTACAGTTACTGAACATTAAAAATAGGAAGTTATTTCTTGTAAGTCCAACGTAGCATTTTTGGGTAAAACCTGTTGACATCATTTTGACTCAAAGTAAATCCGTAGCTATTAATAAGAAAACAAAACAAAATCTGAATTTTTTTTAATGTAAATAGGTATTGTTGGTAATCTTACTATAAATAGATACTGTTGGTAATTTTATTATGAAAATGTACTGTTGGTAATTTTTTTTATATAAAAATATATTGATAGTATTTTATTATAAAAATGTATTTTTATACTTTTGCCGTGTTTAGTTTTTGTTTGGAGGTTCACTATTTGACCATAGCTGGGACACTAATAGGTGCTACTCTGGGTCATGGTGAACCTGGGAACAACAGCAATTAAGAGGTGCTTCCACTGTAAACTTCCAATCTTCCGATCAGAGGTCTTGGTGCGGGATGTAGTTTATCAGTCATTTTTTTTAAGCATTCAACACCAAGCAAGGCGGGAAGCCACTAGCACGCGAAGGTTTTCAGAGTAGGAGCGAGAACAAAGGGGAGTGATAGAGGAAAGGGTGGAGAGACGATTAGGGGATAGATCAGGGCATCTGGAGACGTCGATTGACGTTACATTTGAATAGTTGGAGATTATAGTTATCAGGAAAACAAGAAATGGGGAGGGAGTTCCACAGGCTAGAAGTGCGAGTTCCCTACAAGGAAACATTTATCATTCATTGACTGAGCGGTTAGTACTGCTTTTGGTTTGAATTTATAAAATCTTTCTCTTATTGAAAATATTATATAGATAAATGTATTGCCTCCTTTTGTAGGGGTCGTTATCACCGGCCCTTGTGTTGGGCTGAAAGCAGCCTATCATGGCCTCTTTTTTCCTGGGCCACCGACAAGTCAACACGGACAAATTTAGCTCAGTAAAACTCAACCAGCAGACACATGGTGTCCGAAAATGGAGCAGCCAAGAATACAACATAGAAACGAAGATGTCCCAACAGTTGCAGCAATGCATCCGAAAACTGAATCCCTCTTCGACCTGAAGACGAATATATTCCGACGTTGCAACAAAAATGAGAAGAACTGTTAACCGAACGAACTTTACTGCCACCAGTTAAGTCCTCACAAAAACCACTGATTTTTGCAATGATTTTTAAACCCAATTTTTCTATCACCTCTTTTTTTCTTCCTTTTTCTGATATAAAGCCTTTCTTTTTTCCACTCAAGTTTGGTGTTGTCCTGTTTTCTCTCGCCGTGTTGCGTCAATGCTCTTTTTACCCTTATTTTCTACAGGGGACAAATTATTGGTCACATAAATTCAAAAGGTATAAAAAACTCGCATACTCTTGAAATAATTTTTCATGAAAATAGAAAAAGAAAATAGCTCTTTCCAGTATAATGGAGATAGCTTTCCTAAATTTTTATTTGAAGTAGTGTGGAATGTTAACATCATTGTAGAGGACCGTATGGGGTAAGTGTTGTTGGATTAGAAACACGTGCGTTTATTTCCTGCTAGAAGAAATTCCAACTACAAGAACATAGCGGACTGAAGTTGAGTCCAACCGGAGATGTAAAGAAAACAAACAAAACCGATATATATATGTCAACAAATATATGTATTAAACAAGAAATTTACAAGTGACAAAGACATCAACATTTGTATTTGTGAGTGAACGTAAAGAGTTTGTATTTTGGTGAATGTTCGTACGTACGTGTATGTGTGTATAATGTTCATGGTGTTTTCCACAAATGGGAATACGCTATCTTCCAAGAGAGCTTACATTGTAGATGTGTTCGCTGAAATGAAGAAATGAAAAAGAGAACGATGCAAGAAGTTGCGCAATATTTATAGTGTAGGGAGAGCGACCCCTAGTGAACGATTAGGGAATTCAGGAGGAGCTAACTCCGACAATACCAACCTAAGATTGAAAGTTGTAGGAACGAAAACTTTTAATATGTAAAAAGTTATAAACTGAATAGAGAAAGTGTCCAAAATTGTTGACGCTTGTTGAAGTTGAACGTAATTTCTGAAATGTTATCAGATGAAAAATCGCCGAAAGTATGCGCGGTGTCAGAGTGCTGAAATATATATTCGGAGTGAATGTATAGCACAGTCTGAATGAGTATGTGTCAACGAAGTGTACACGTGAATTGTTGTTGTGTTTAAATCCTTGCCTTTTAATTCTATTGCTCCGCGTAAATTCACTAGAATGCATGCGGATTTATGTTGGCGTCGTGGCGAAGTTGAAAAATTTGTTTGTGGAGTCGTCCATATTTTTCCACTCACCCCCGTAAAAGGATGGACTATTCCATAAGAGCTAGTTTAGACCAATCAACACCACACATTGCGAAACTCGACTTATTATTGGTCAAGACGACCCCAGAATGTGTTTTGCCGCCTAAAGTCGCTGGAGCCCGTTCCAGCTTCTCAGAGTAAATAAAAGGACAAATTTCAGTCCAATTCACCAGTCAGTAATTCACCTTCAGAGAGATTTCCACAGAGATCCACGCGTGTCTACATTTTGACTAAAGGACTTTGCGCGCGTCAACACCTGACTCAACTTTCAAACTCTTTCTGTCTCTCTCTGAATTCATTGCACATTTCTAAAAAAAAAAAGTGTTATCTACACTACTAAGCAGAAACTGCAATTCAAGCATTAAGATAAAAAAAATAAAGTCCAGGGTGAATAACTCTGTCAAAACAAAAACAAACAAAAATCAACAAAAAATCTCGCATTACATTACTTTAAAATTTATCCCTCGATAACAATTGAACATTTTTCTAAACAAAGGAACATTCCTGAACTGTAATTCATTAAGATACTTTTATTTAAACTGAAATACATTATAGTATAAAAAGAAATAGTAATTTCAATCTAAGGGAAACAATAATTGAAACAAAGCAAGTTCAGTCGGCCAATGATGACAATTCCAGAACAACGTAACTATAAATAATTTTTTTTCTATCCTCTGCCAGCCGCTATGATGGAGAAAGCATTACCTCGAACCGTCGCCAGGGAGACACGCTGCAAGAGCCACTCCGTTTCGCGAGGCTCGTTCCTTAATCGAGACGCAATCGCGCCAATCCTCCGAAGGAACACCATCGAATGAGGGCCAATAACCCCTGAAGTCTCCACTGCCACAGGGATAAAAAAAATCTATCAGCAAGAGAAGAATATTTAGCTATTTTTTTTTATCTTTGCGTCTCGGGTGACGAACCTCGGCTCAACCGCGGACCTGATCAAATTACCGGCCGAGAATATATCAGCACAGGTCGCATCCCAAATCAACGACTTACCCATTTTAAAAGGGAAGATGGTAATGCCATCCGGCCGCTTTCCATCACCACGGTCGAGGCCTACGGGTTCGATTTGGGAAGGGAACCCAGCTGCATCCAGCTTGACGTGTTTAGAATTTACTAATTTCACATCCTGAATTTTTTATGATGGATTTAGGGTAGGTGCCATGGCTGCTTTCATTGCAATTCCAGCTAAATTTATTAGCACAATTTAAATAACATGAAAAATTTCTTAGTGACAGAATGAGAAATCTATTCATTATTGGCGGCCCCAATCTTAACAGGATAAGATATATAGGATCCAGATCCTATATTATCCTTAAAAAACTCAAATTACAGGCTCTAAGTTGTACAATCGACGCATTTTGATTGGTTTAAAATGTCAATTACATGGCGTCAACTGCGTCCGAACGTGCCGACCGTGATTTTGATCCGAGCAAAAATACATTTGCGCCATAAATTCTTGAGCCTACCACGTGACTCATATTGTGTATATTAATGACACACAATTCAGAAACGGACAGTGAGTTGAGAAGATCCAGCCAAGAGTTATACCTCACGTGTCACTACTCATGATAATTTCAGACTATACGTTAAAATTCTTTTAACATTAAAACAGTCTGCATCTCTTTTTCAACGCAAGCAAACTAAAGCCGACAAATATCACAGAAAGACAATCAAGTCGAAAACATAGTAAGCCAATTTCATTCATTCACTCACTCACTCACACAACTTTTCGAAAACCTTTTTATTTTCGACACAAACAAAATTATACTGAATTGTACTTTCTCATTTTTACACACATAATTCCACAAATCAAAATCTATCAAACCAGAATATTACCCAATCTTGAAAGACAAGAACATTTGAACTTTTTAAACAACTTCTTCAACATTTGTTTGTACCTTCGTGATATAAAATTTATTTATTGTTATAGAAATTACTCTTGTCGTAAATATCATTGTTCTCTTGTTGTTCATTATTTTGTGTTACATCTGTGATAATATAAATGCGTAACGATTATTAGACACCTACGTGTCCATGACCCCTATAGATATGCAGATGACACAGTGTTGATAGCAGACACAGAAAGGAAACTACATTCCTACAGAAGGTCGTAAAGGAAAGCGAGAAGAAAGGACTAAACATCAACTGTAAGGAAACAAAATATATAGTTGCCAGCAAAAGGAAGAGCCCAAGATGCAAACTACGAATTGGAGACGTCAAAATTAAAAATATCTAGACGGTGTTTTAACAGAGAACTGAAAATGCGACACTGAAATCCGAAGGCACATTCGTGTAGCGAAAAACGCTTTCCAAATGTTAAGAAAAGTCAAAAGAAACAGGTAGGTTTCCTTAGAAATAAATAAAAGAAATTTTAACTGTCTCTTCCTGGTGTTGCGTGTAAGTTTCCTTATTTGTTTAATTTTCTTTAAAACTATCGTTTCTCACATGTTAGGTCCATTGTATTTTCAGCATGCTTCTGTGGAACCACATTTCTGTTGCTTCAAGTCTCTTCTTCATCTGTGAGGAGACTGTCCGGCATTCACTGACATATAGGAGGACTGAAATTGCAGTTCAGTACTCTTTTGTTTGTTTATAACGAAATCTTTCTGTTTCTTGATACTTTGCTTTGCTTTTGTAAGGCATCTTTATTATATATCACTTATGCCACAAGTACGCAGGGGGTTACAGGAAGTGAAATTGAGAGAAAAGGCTGTGGATAGGGAGGATTGAGGAAAGGACAAAAGATGAACGGGATTAAAGAAGATATATGGCGATTGACGCTGCATTTAAGATTGTAGTTATCAGGGAAGCCAACAAAAAGGGAGTTCCACAGGCGGGAAGCGCGAGAAAAGAAACTGTTGGAGTAGAAGTGGCATTGCATTCAGCTATTTCAACAGTAAAAGGGTGGGACCTACATGCCAATCTAGTAGCTCACTTCAATTCATGTAGTCGCGGCACCAGGGAAAAAAAACTTGTCAGAGCAGTTGCCATGGAAATATTTATAGAAAAGACAGAGGGAAGTCACGTGACGTCGGTGAGAAAGTGAGTGCAGACGAGATGCCAAGTCAGGATCGATTTAGAGATCCTTCTTTGGATTTTGTCAAGAACCTCGAGATTAATAGCAGGAGCACCAGACCAGATATGGCAACAGTATTCAATGCACGGACGAATGGTAGACTTTAAATGTGCAAGTTTCTTTTTAAGTATTTCACCCCAATCAAGGCGGGAGTGCCAGTGGTTCGAAGAGGGTTACATTGAGTGAAGGTAAAAGAAAAAATGTGTATATGGGGGATTAAGGAAAGGATAAAAGATAAACGGGATTCAAGACATCAGGAGATGTCGATTGGCTTTACATTTAACTTTTTGAAGACCGTAGTTTTCAGGGAAGCAAGTAAACTGAATGGGGTTCCACAGATGGGAAGTGCGAGAAAAAGAAGCTGTTGGAGTAGAAATGGCAGTTACATTTAATTATTTCAACAGGAAAAGGATGGGACCGAGATGCTAATCTAGTAGCACGCTTAAATTTAGGCAGTCGAGGCACCAAGAAAAAAAGCTCGACAAAACAGTTACCATGAAAATATTTGTTGAAAAGACAGAGGGAAGCCATATCACGTCGGTGAGAAAGAGACTGAAGTCGAGATGCCAAGTTAGGATCGATTACATCGCAAATCCTTCTTTGGTTTTTTGTCGAGAATCTCGAGATGAAAGGTGGGTCTCCAGACCAGATCTAGCAACAGTACTCCACACAAATACTCCTCCAAATATATATATACTTGCCACCAACTGCACAGACGAATGGTAGATTTGTAGATATGCAAGGTGGACTCTTATAGTCATAATGTGTTATAGTGATAAGGAGAAGGTCTAAGTTAGTAGTAGCAGTCTGTCATTTGATGTGATATATGCAGAAGGGAAATGGCGCAGACTGCAACATAGTGTGGCCTCGGGGTTGTTTACCAGAGGTACCTGCAGGGACACCCATTCATGCGCGACATGGCAATGCAAGAATCCCAATATTATACCACTGTTGATAAGAGCAGCCTCGCAAGATGCTACGCAAGAGTTCGGGCTCCTAATTACCAGTCGTGAACAGCAACCAGAAAACTGCCAACCCGGTACCATCAGTATCAAGAGACGTTGCCACCAACTACATACATCACAAGAAACTCATAACTGCACCACTGTTAAGGCCCGAGAAGAGGAAACCCCTTCCTACAGAGAAAACAAGGGTTGAGCCTCTACTCCTGTCCAAAAGAAGAGGGAGGAGTATGGACTGGGCGATAGGAGAGCCTATCTACTCCTATTTAAAAAAAAATCCGGGTTTGACTTCCACATACATCATTACAGTGAACGATGAATGAAGGCATGCATGTGCTCGGGTGGAATAATAATAATAATAATAATAATAATAATAATAATAATAATAATAATAATAATAAAGTGGTAATTTGGAATAATTAAGTTTTAACTTAAAGTCTGAATACTAACTTTTTTGGAGCATGTTAACGCTACCAGACCAGTGAACCGAAAACGGAAAAAAAATCAGAGTAGATGGTACGACAAAAATTAACAATGTCTTAGTACAAAATTAGCTAAAACAAGTTAAATTTCATAGAGGCGAAAAGGACGTCTCAAAATTAAGGTGGAAATATATATATATACTAGACTCTCCCGTCGAATTCGACATATGAGGATCAAGCAAATCAGTTCCTAGGAACTATCCACACTTTTTGAAGGGCCGAATACAGAGACCTGGTGTACTACGTGCCACAAGGTCCCCATATATATATATATATATATATATATATATATATATGTATAAGAAATGTCAAGTTAGAAGTGTGGAGTCGTTCATTACAATCGGCAAGATTGGATTCTGACGAGAAAAAATGTTCTAGCACGACACAGTGATTCAACTTTCCTTGCAGTAGATGCACCTATTGATTCGATGTAGTCGTTCCACTTCAAGTCAGTTGAAAGAAGGCGCAGTATGTTGCTCTCCAAACTTGTTAAAATTTACAAACCATTTCTTACAACTGATTGGGGGTCCTAATCAAGAGCAGCAATCAGGTTTACTTTTGTCATCTCTGACGGATTTGCTATTAAGACAGAGGTAAATGGTAGTGTCATCTGTTGTTAATTCAGGCGAGGTTTCACATATAACGTTGATAATCCGTATGTGGACGAGAATTCAGTTTAAAAAAACATTTAATTTACCGAATCAGATGTTTACGATTTGCTACTCAAACGTTCGGAGACGGATGAATGGAAAAGCTTTCAAGTTAACCAGTATTCCACATATCTCTGGAATTCACTCCACCACAAATAGATTACAAAATTTTCTATTCGTTTATTTTAATTCTATTTTATTTAGGAAATCATTTTAAGCTGAGGTCGGTGTTTGTGTACACGAGTAACGGAAGAGGGAAAGCGCGACACCAATTTCAGAAGATGCATTGGGATAGCCAAAGATGCATTCCAAAAGCTAAGCAAAGTATTAAGAGATAGAAAAGACTACTGAACTGTTACATGATGTCTGTCCTCTGGACACTCCTCTAAGACAAATAGACTTGAAGCAATAGAAATATGATTTTTATTTTACGATTCAGAGCAGATGTTTTGTAAGTGGGTATCCTGTTTGACCAATAAAAAACAAAACAAAACTTCATGATTTAAATTCTCCGAGGACGTGTTCTTATAATTAATATAAAAATTAAGCACGACAGAAAAAGAAAGAATTTCTCGAAATTTCATAAAATTAAATAAGTGAGGATTAACAGATGTAAAAAAAAAGAATTTTATAAAGATTTTCTAAAAAAGACACAGTTTAAAAATAATTTCATTCATTTCTGTATAAACCCTGAAAATTTCATTAAAATCCGACAATTATTTGATTTTTGAAAGATTTTACAAATCAGTGTCCTTTGCACACCAAAAAGAAATTAAAATTTTTCATTGCTAATTTATGGTCGCCCGCTAACGCAAGAACATTTTTAACCAAAATTCCGAAGGTTCTAAAAAATATCTAATTTAATAATAAAAAATCCTTTAAGTTTTTTTATCTTAACAATAACAAGGATTTTGAGGATAAAATTTTGTTCTTACTAAATTTTGGGCATTTTTCTTCATGTATGCCCATTTTTTAGCGAATATTTGGAGAGGCCTAGTTATAACACATGTAGTATAGATGATAAGGAAACTGAACACAGAATAGGCTATGCTAGAGGTAGTTTCATCCAATAGTGCAAATTGCTACAAAACAAAAGCATTAACCCAAAAACGTTCTTAAATATCATAAATCATCACTTCCATATGGATGTCATGCATGGGACCAAACCCATTCAGAAATATCTAAACTGCCAGCTTATGCAACCTCTTTCTCAGATCAATAATTAAAAATGGCTTCGAGCGAATGAAGCCTTTTAGTTTTAGTAATCACTATCCTGGTTGGAAACGCATGTACTGGCGCAACTAATCACAAAGAATTGTACCAAATAAGAGAAACCCCATCTTCTTGAGAACTTTCAACAACTAAAATGGATATCACATATAACTCGAAGAGAAAGAAAGTAATGACACAACCAAGATGCTAATGTTCTATGCTACTTGAAATAAAAATTTGGGAAGGGAACCCTCATCAATACTGGAATGAGCGATAATAGTGTTCTTGAGAAATCTATTTTCCTGAAAAATTGTTTTAAGAGAAAGAGTTTATAAATGTCAACCGAAAGTAGAACTAACTGCTGGGTCAATGAATGTCGAATGTTTCCTTATAAGGAAACAGCTAATATTAACCTTACCATTATCACCTAGCGAAGTCGTGTTGATTTAACGAATTTGGTGACATAGTAATTGAGAGTTCAATCCCTTGGCCGAGTGGTACATAGACTCAGTGGAAACAGGGCGAGGGATAACTGAGTGGTAGTAAATAAGAACAAGATGAGATATACCCATATATGGGCAGTGGAACGAGAACAATCAATCCCTGTAGATTAAATAAAGGGGACAGCAGTTCAAATTTGCCTGAAGGTTAGGCAGATCGGCAGACACCTGAAGAAGATGAGGATATTAGAACTAATGTATATAATACATTGAAGAGAATTACTATTTTTGTCCGGTCCTATCTCTTTTCATATTACCTGTGATTATTTTAATATTCACCTTAGTAGTGAATATTTAGTAGATAGAGTGGGTCCTCGACTTTCGTCGGAGATCCGGACCTATGGCGCTACGTAACCTGATTTTCGACGTAGGTCGGAACTAATCTACATAAGCACCCTCGAGTCTGCATTATGCTTGGGAGTCATAATGAAGGGCAAAAAGTTCCCCAAAAAACGACACAAACGAGAGATAGCAAATGTAGCACAATCCAATATGGCCCACAGTCAGTGAAGAAACGACGCCGTCTTCTTCATATAGCGCCGCGTGACGACTTCTTATATTATGGGAAATGGCGCCGTAACCCCCAAACCCCGTACATTGGGTCTGACGTAACCTGAGGAGCTTCTATATTAACATTACAGAAAAGGAAAGCCTTGGCGTCAGGTAATGCTTAACGATCTCGTATGGTTGACCACTGCTATTATGTAGGAATTTCAATCCTCGCTGGTTTCCCCATACTTGTAACCTTGTGCCAAACAAAGCTAAGCTTATTAAATAAGTGTGGTAATCCTCAGGGGATACCTCATAGTTGTGTCCTTTTACCAAAACTAATTTAAACCTAGTAAATATCTAAGATAGCATGTCGTGGAGTAACGGTTAACGAGCTAGACTCACTGATCATTGCCACTGAATCGTGAATTCGATCTTCCCTGGTACATCATATGCGTGGCTTTGTGCCATATTAACCTAAACTTAGTAAATAACAACGTGATGAAGCAAAATTTAAAAAATAAATAAATAAAAAAACAAATGTATTATCATTTGAAAAAATCTTCATTTCAGTAAACTTTTTGTTGATTATAGCGCTTCAAACAAACACCCCAAATGACGCCACTGGGATTTCAGTAGCAAGTGTATCTTGACGGGTCTAGTGTCTTAAAGGACTCCAACTGTCTTACTGATTTGCTTATAATGGAGAATGCATGTCTTTCATGAGAGCATTAGTGAGCATTAAACACAAACTGACTAAGGTGGAATTTGAACTGTTTCCTGATTCCACTTCGCTGTAATGTTAACTAACTTGAACAGGCAGGCTATTCTAACTTTAAAAAATCTATATAAATAAAGCGCAGTGTACGTGTGTCCGTCCGTCAGTCCGTTTTTCGATCACGGCGAATCATAAACAACCTGAAGTAACAGGTAGTAACTACTGTAGTGAGAAGCGATTAAAAATTAAATAAAAAACTCATTTAAAGTTAAATTTAAATATGGAACAGAGTGAAAGGTTTAAAAAACAATTCTTTATTAACGGTTTAACTTTAATTTCGTTTTTCGTCACAGTTGCAATTGATATCGTCTAATTAAACCGTAATTAAAACTTAAGCGTTGCTCATATGTTTTTTCTTTATCTAGCACAGAGTTCGTGTTCCCTAATGTCTTTTAAGAGTGACTTTATGTGAAGTCCACCCTAAGGGCGGCTTCTAGGCTAGTAAATATATATTTTTTAATTATTAACAGCTACAAATGAGAGAAAATTGTGGAGAGCCATGATCGCCAACGCCCTGAAGAGACACGGCACATAGAAGAAGAAGAAGAAGAAGAAGAAGAAGAAGAAGAAGAAGAAGAAGAAGAAGAAGAAGAAGAAGAAGAAGAAGAAGAAAAGAAAAACAAAGGCGAGCCAATAATTTCAGAGTACTACTTCCGATTTCATACGCATTGAAATTTGTGAAGGAAAAAATAAATAAATTTTCCTTAAAATTTACTTCTTTAAGTAAGTCAGTCAAAAAAATGAACCTTGACATCTAGCCCAGATTTATAGTCAGTATTTCCTGGAGTTAAAAGAAAAGGTACAACTAAAAAAAATGAAATAAAGGATTCAGTTCGACATTCCAACCACATGAAGAAGGCCGGAGTATACAACAGCCGAAACGTTGTAATGAATATGGCGACAAAGATGAGGACAATAGTTCGAATAATATAAATAGTCTAAAAAATGAATATCATTTCTCCTGACAACAGTTAAGACTCACAGTGCAGTCCTTTTATATTCTAATTCCTACTTTAAATAACTTCCTTATCATACTTCTGCTTGTTCCTCTCTTCGTAAATTAAACCCTTTGTTTGATTGCACGACCGTTACGCCTTGCCAATACCTCATAAATAATGGCCTATTCCGTTTTTGGTGAGAAAATGAAAGAAAGAAAGAAAAAAAGAAGGTCCGTCGATTTTTCTGTGTATTGCTGTTTGTTTTCTTTCGTCGTGGAAGAGTTCTCCGATATATTCGTTCCATCTTTGACGTATCGTCCTTGGATTTTATGCTTCCTGTTGATGAGCATGTCTTCTGTCCTGTCATTCTCTTATTTTTCATGCATATCTGCTTTATCTACGATACTCATTATTTCTATTTTTTCACATTTCTCGTTGAGCCATTCCTTTTTAGCCTGTCTGCATTTGTTCCTTATTTCTTTGTGTAGTGTTCTATATTCTGTTCCGTGTCTTGGCATTATTTCTTTGTCTTTTCCATCATATTGAGAATCTCATCTTTTATTCATTCATTTTTTTCTTCTTCGTCTATTTGCCTTTGGGATGATGTCGTTTGCTGATGTTACTAAAACTTCTTTTAGTGTGTCCCACTACGAGATTCCATTTTCATTTTGTTCCTCGTATCTGCTTTTCGCACTGTTCATATATTTCTTAGATTTGGGTCATTCAAGAGTCTGTCGTATTGCAGTTTGGGTACTGCCTTAAGACTCTTCAATTTTCGTAGTTTTAAGTTTTATATTCTTCACACAACTGAGAGGTGATCTCTTTCACAGTCGACACTTGGATATGTTTTACAGTGTATAACTGCATTTCTATATCTCATAGATATGTAGTCGGATTTTTGTCCGTTTTGGTTCTTAAAAATAATTTACAAACAAAAACTTCTAAAATCCTAAGGATTAATCTTGATTTTCGTAGCTATTTTAAATATAAAAAGAAAAAAAATGGACCAACTCTGTAAAAGCACCAGTGGCGCTGAGAATGAGGCATTATGGCTGCACTTCTAAAATCCTAGATGACCAGAAATTGGCAGCTGATCTCTGATCTGATCTAGCTCTAACAGCTCAGTGGGGGGGAAATTAGCTGGTTACATTCAATGCCACGAAAACTAAAATAGCTACATTGCATCAACGCCGATCGGACCCTGAACTTTCACTAATCACGAAGAACTGATGTTCCTTGGGCACCTCTTGGACCTTAAACTCAATCCAGACCTCAAGTGTAATACGATCCATGGGAAAAGGGTCGGTTCTCCAGTAAATACCTGACTCCGCATGATATCCTCTTCCTTTACAAGAGCCAGACCAGGCTAAAAATGCAGTACTATTGCCCAGTATTCATTTTCTAATCTCTACAAACCCTTTCTCAGATACGAAACGCCACAAGCCTCTCACTGACCTGTTGATATTCCCATGCAAAGTGCTCAGACATTCTAACCTTCACAGATGAACCTCCATGCTACGCACATTGTAGCGAACCATCCTCATTCCTTTCATATTCCATTTGTGAGATGTAAGTTCCACTCGAGCAGCTTTTCCAGCGAACCGTTGCTTTGTGAAACCGACTCCCAATAGAGCGTTTTCCTGATCACTGTTCAAGTCTAGGAGTAACCGTTATCTTCTCTACATATTCGCATAAACTGCGCCGCTTACTCTTCAACACTATATCTTGAGTGGCTCTCGGGTCTTGTACAGCGTGAGTGTCACTGTAAAAAATGCAACTGAAGAAATAAACTCAAAACTATTTCAACAGATAGCTGATGATTTCTTCAACTCCCTTGAGCTTCCTGGTGGTCCTTCCAACAGGTTTCAACTAAAAGATAGCCTATCTTACCCAAGACACACCACTGCTTCTATGGCTGCAACACATGTGGTGCAATATGTTACGGTAGACGTGTCGTGACATGACGTGATAGTAAATATCCTGTTCTGTATCAGAAATTAACCAGAGGCTGACGGACTGTCCATGTACAGGAGTAGCGGGGGATCATTATGGCCGGATGTCGAGATTTCTTTTTTTAAATAGAAAGGTTGAAGCAGCCAAGATAACTTGGGGGTCATGTCGAGATATTTGAGAACACCTTCAATCGGAGACCATCTTGCGGACTTGGTTACCTAACTTGAAGGTATTTCTAACTGGGTCCCATTTGTGTTGCTTTAACAGAACATGTCACCATACCGTGCACGTTTGTTTGTGATAAATGTATCCGCTATACCATTATTTGACTGGGTGTCATGTATCGGGGTTCGTATATTTGTACCCCCAGCGTTAGTTAGTTGGCGAATCGATCTCTCAAAATAATAATGTTGAAAAAAATAATTACATAGATAAAGCCCTTCGTAAAGTGTGGGCTGTACTTGTCAGAACTTATTATTATTATTATTATTATTATTATTTTGAGAGAGCATTTTGCCAACTAAGTAATGCTGGGGTTTGTATATTTGTACCCCAGCGTTATTTACTTGGCGAAATGCACTCTCAAAATAATAATAATAATAATAATAATACGAAGAAGAAGAAGAAGAAGTAGTAGTTTATTTCAGCATCAAAGGTAGCTAATAAGACCTTACCAGGCATATATTTTAAAGAATGGATTAGATCCAAATGTGTAGTTTCTGTATTCTTTTTTTACGACTTAATAAGCCTTTGCAGGTTATTTAGAACTAGAAAATATTTTTAGATTGTAAGAATTTATTTAATATCATAATGACTTAGTGATACAAGTCTTGCTAATTAACCCTTAGCTGTGGGGAGAAGAGGTGGATTCATACTTTTCCCAAGTGTATTTTTCGCGTAGGGGAATATAACGAACCCCACTGGAATTGGAACTCGGCTCTCCGATTAACAATTTCCAGCCATTATTCATTACACCACCCGCACATCTAAGCTTATATTCTCAAATCGTTACCCACCCAGGTACTGATCATGTTCGACGTTGCTTAACATTGGTGATCGTACGAGAAGCGGTGTTTCAACGTGATGTGGCCGTAAGCCTATATGATAGGGTGGAACAAAAATATTAATCAGGAGATATACTAAAATTATAAGGTAACCAAAGAAAAAAGGTATTAGTAAAATCCACCACCAGTTTGTAAAGTTAAGACGAAGTAAATAACACCACTAGTCGCCAAACTGTTGTTACTAGTTCAAAACTCGTGTGTTGAACAAAAAATGTTGAGAAAATAGGCAAACAAAAGAGTAAAATAAAACAAGATAAAGATATTTATTCTATCAGGAAACATATTTCATGTTGAGAAAATTTCACGGAATGTTCTTAAGAACCTCTGTAAATAACAAGAGAAATGTTGGACTCTGCTGCTGAATTGGCGAGCGAGTGAGGTGTACCGTGTAAGTCATGTGCGTCTATTGCACGGAGAGCTAGCTTTAGTGTGCCTTCCAGGTGTTGAATCGCAGTGAAAGAGAACTAAACTTTTTCCACTCATGGGTTTTTCACGTATGTGTTTGGCAAAAAAAAAGGTTTAATGTCTAGTACAAGTTCGAAAAGTTAATGACAATACTTGGGATTTCACTGTAGAGATATCAGTCAGCTGAAAAATTAAATGGAAAACAGTTGACCTGTCACAAAAACGAATTCGGACATGTTTTCTTGATGGTTATAAGTAAGTGAAGTGGACTTCACAAGTATGGTGCAAGCGGATGGGACAAAGAGAGTCACTGAATGAAGATAAATGACTTTTTTAGACAAAGATGACAAAACAATGTGTTCTACAAGACAGTGACCACTGCCCACGAAAATTCAGGGAGACGTTGAATACCCACAGACAACGACATGGAAAGCAGGACACTCGGTAGACTGTTCACCCACTCACCTACGCCTAATCTCGGCTTCGCTCGTCTATAGCAATAGGTTACAACCCGAAAATAAAATCTGTTTACTGCTACAAATCCTTATGGTTTTATTTTATGGGTAAAGATCTGGCCAAAGGGTTATTTTTAAGCCCCAAGCGTTTGACTGGAAGAATCACTTTGAAAACAAACGCGGTGTCTGGTCTGAGCTGCAGGTTCAAGTGAGTGCAGAAGTTTAAATATCTGGGAAATGTTTTAACACAGGATGGAAAATGCGACACGAAGATTCGAACCTGCATTAGACAAGCGATAAAAGCATTCCAAAAGTTAGGTACCGAGAAACAAGAAATTCGTTAGAAACAAAGAAAAGAGGGCTATATTGCTATGGGATATGAATCCTTTAATATCTACGACTGGATGCATGCCTAGTGACACATGCTGCTGTGAGATTTCTTTTTATAGAGTTACTATCTCTAGATCGGTTGCTGCTCAAAACTAGAGAACCTAATCTATTCTGTTATTTAACCCATAGTTTTGGTGGCGTGTTGAAGAGATGGATTCTTACCTTTCCCAATGCTGTTGCGAAAGGGAACATAACGAACTCGGACGACATTCGAACTCAGCTCGCTCATTTTTACTTGCACTACCTTTACATATTATATATATATATATATATATATATATATATATATATATATAAATCGTCTCTCTCTCTCTCCATATATATATATATATATATATATATATATATATATATGCGTCTCTCTCTCTCTCTCTCCATATATATATATATATATATATATATATATATATATATATATACGTATATATGCGCATGTTGGCACGACTGCTTAAAATTCTTGTACAATCCCGATATTTTCATGGGAGTATATTTGAGTGGCAAACTGGATGAGAAAATTTTGGCTTGACGTTTTTTCCAACAAAATGGATAAGTGCCATACACATTTAAAAATGTAGAAATGTAAAACCGTGTAAAAAAATAGAAAAAAGAATGGAAGGTCTGAATTTAGCGATCCCATCATGACTCTTACCAAGGTCACTACGGCCTCATTTAAATATATCCACTCCTATTTCGAATCTTGGTGTCACCAAATCTTTCTTCATTTGATATTCATACAAGAGACAACTGGTTGACTCTGCCAGTCTTAATGTAGATTGTTATCTTTGAAATGAACACTTTAGATTATTATTTATTGTAATTTTCTTGTATTTAACTTTGATCTTTGTTGTTTGTTTGTTTTTTCTTGTTTTTAAAAGGTTCTTTCAGGGGTATATCTTCGCCAATTTTAATTCTTTGTTGAATTTCTGATGGGCATCTCAACTTTAAGTTAACACTTACTAACTTTTTTTTAATCGGAGTAGATAGGCTTCCCTATCGTCTGGTCCATACTTCTCGCCATTCTCTTAAACAGGAGTTGAGGCTTGTTAAGTGGTCTCCCTTTTTACACAAATGGACTCACCCGAGGTATACATATACTACTACCAGTGAATACTCGGACAGTCTGTAACAGAGGAGACGGCGACGTCTTCTCGGTTAGACGGTCAAACTCTCTGCCTCTGTGCAGAGAGGAACTCGGACGAGGCTCCGCCGAAGGGCAGAGTCTCGTTCGGGGTGGTTGATCAATCCGATCCCATTTATACGGGATATACCGGCAATTTTTGGCCGAGCCTACGGGCTCGGGAATACCTGACTTTAAACCTGGCCTTGTGCTACATCTATCCCTCGTGTGGGGTGGGGACAGTAAATACTGTCTGTAATAGAGGAGACGGCGACGCCTTCCCGGCCAGACGGTCGAACTCTCTGCCTCTGAGCAGAGAGGAACCCGGACGAGGCTCCACCGAAGGGCAGAGTCTCGTTCAGGGAAGTTGACCAACCCGATCCCGTTTATATGGGTTCTACGGGCATTTTTGGCCAAGCCTACGGGCTCGGGAACACCCACGTTAAACTCGGCTTTGTGCCACATCTACCCCTGGTGGTGGGGACAGTAAATACTGTCTGTAATAGAGGAGGGTAGCACAAGAGTCACCGTTAGCGAGCACGTAGTCTCAGTAAGGAGTCATCCGCGATACTTCAATACCAAGACTGTATATATATTTGTTGTAAAAAGAGTTTGAGAGGAAGTGAAACAAGGCTGAGTCCATATAGCTTGAGTGAAGCTTTATTCCACTAGAAATCTACTCCGGTAGCGAACCGTAAGAAGAAAATGGACGACTACCTCGTAAAAAGAGAAAGACGAAAACAGGGGGAAATCAATCAGTCCTGGAAAGTCAGGGAAAGATTAGAGAGTTCCTTTATTTTCACCACATTCTCCGCCACTTAAGAAATAGTTCAGGTTTGTACGTTCTTCTGGCAAGGGGTGGTTTCTATGGGTGTCTCTGCTCAAACTGAAAGTAGAGAAAGGAGAAAAACAGATGTTCAAAGCTGATAATTTTCAGCTAAATACGGAGGTTTTCGACGAATTCTAGAAGAGCGTCGAAGATTCGATACATCAGCGTTTTCTGAAGAGTTCCTCTGGAAGCTATCCAAGGGCAGAGGATGGGCAGATGTAGGAGTGGAATTTACAGTGGGGTGGTTTTCGGGGGCAGCTGAATCGTCAATAACAGTATTTTCCAGAGCACTCGGCAGAGGAGTGTTAGACTGGATAGGGGCGTCCATTGGATCAAGTTGTGCGTGTGAACCGTTTGGTTTGCCACCCAGTGGTGCAATATGGCGTAGAGACACTGTCGTTTCTCGTCCGTTGTTAAGTCGCACGTGAGCGTAGTTCGGATTGACTTCGAGTATGTCAACTGTCTCAACTAAAGGCTCATATTTACTCCAGCGTACATGGCGCCGATTTTGAGTTTGTTAACCATGTTGGTATGGAATCACCAGAAGCTGATTTCCTTTGGAAATTAAACAAACGTTCATGAGGAGTACAGTTCGAGGCAGTGGAAAGCAATGAGCGAATGCAGTGGAATGCTACATCTAGAACCTTTTCCCAACTAGCAACTGGGAGATTACTAGACCGTAGAGCCAGGCTCGCCGTTTGCCAGATGATACCATTGTACCTCTCTGCTTGTCCATTGCCCTGTGGATTAAAGGCAGTTGTTCAGCTGGTAGCAATGCGTCGAGAAAGTAGAAACGCCTTTAATTCGTCCGACATAAAAGCTGTACCACGATCAGAGTGCACAAAAGAAGGGTTTCCAAAAATGGAAAATAAACTAGTTAGATGTTTCTTGACAGTCGCTGCTGAGACATCGGCACAAGGCTAAGCGAAAGGAAAACGGGAGTATTCGTCAACCCATGTAAGTATGAACCGATTGCGAGAATTTGAAGGTAAAGGTCCCTTGAAGTCTATATTTATCTTTCAAAGGGTTGACTTGCTTTTATGAGTGTTTGAGGGGGCATTTTAATGAATCTAGGCTTTATCTCGGAACACACCTGGCATGACCTGGTTACTGCTCTTACATCTTCTACAGAGTATGGCATATTTTTTACTTCTGACGAAATGCAGCATTCTTGTTAACCCAGGGTGACATAAATCTTTGTGCAAGATATGTAGTTTGTTAACAGAGATGGTAGAAGAGCAAATTCGTGATAAAGCGTCCGCAGCAGCATTTTGTTTTCCCGGACGATATACTATGTCGTAACTGAAACAGGCAAGTTCTAATTTCCATCTTGTGATCTTCTCGTTTTTTATCTTGTTTTTACTTTTAAGATTGAACATGAAGGAGACAGATTTCTGATCTGTGATAAGCTTAAAATGTCTCCCGAGTAATAAGTGTCTCCACTTTCGAATCGCTTCTACAATTGCATAGGCCTCCTTTTCAACTGATGAGTCCTTTTGCTCGGCAGAAGTTAAAGTTCTTGAAAAGAAAGCTACAGGCCGACGGTTTTGGGTTAGAGAGGCAGCAATAGCATGTTCTCCCTCGTTGTCCACAACAAATTGGCAACGAGGAATGCGAACTCACACGGGAAGGAAATCGAAACAAAATTCTCCCTCGTTGTCCACAACAAATTGACGACGAGGTATTCGAACTCACACAAAAAACAAAAAAATAAAAGTCTCCTTTGCCGTTTTTGCCAGTGTCCGCAACAACTTGGCGACAAAAGACTTACGAGGACTAAAATACGGAAAAACGAGTTTTTCGTAAGACTTTTATCATGGAGGGTTTTTAAAATATTTTAGTAGAACTTGTAAAATACCAAAATGAACAGCAATTACAACTCCAGGAAAGAATGGAAGAAAAAACGCAAAAACAATGACTACACTGGAATAAGGATTGCCGTTTTAAATATAAAAACTGTCTTGTGCGTGGAAAAATGGGGCACAAGGCATCCCAATGTAGGAACAGAAAAGCTACTAGTAGGATAAGAGCTACTAGGATGCATGACGAAGACAATACCAACATAAGGAAATATGTGGAACTTGAAATCTTAAATAAAAAGATAAAATTGCAACTAGACTCAGGTTCCGATCTAACGATAATTAACCTACAGACATGGAAAAAGCTTAACAGACCAACCATGTTACATACACAAAAAATTGCTAAGTCGGTGACAGGAAAGCGTATAAAATTCGAGGGAGAAATAATCGTAAATGTTAAATTTCACGGAAAAACAAAAAACTCAAGATATACGTAATGAAAGATACAGAGAATTTAGTGGGTTTAGACGGGTTGAAGAGCCAAGCTCGTCACCCGCAGAAAATGACGAGTCTATGGAGGCGATCTTTGAAGTTTTTGAGATTCAAGGACCACAAGAAGACACAGAAATTGGAAGGACTAGCAGGAAGAGAAAATTTACAGTGCCTCTAATTGTCGACCTTAAGAGAAAGAAAAAGATATAAACTCCCCCTAAAAGGGATTTAAGGAGGGGGTGTGAAGGGGGTCTCCCCTTTTTACACAAATGGACTCACCCGAGGTATACATATACTACTACCAATGAATACCCGGACAGTCTGTAATAGAGGAGGGTAGCAAAATAGTTACCGTTAGAGAGCACGTAGACTCAGTAAGGAGTCATCCGTGATACTTCAATACCAAGACTGTATATATATTATTGCTACTAACCCGCATTCCTGGATCTACTAACCCGTATTACCAGTTTGTATTATTACGTTAATACATTTATTTTCCTTATCCATCCCTGGCGTTTGTTATTCATTGATATCGGATTCATCCCGGAATCCACAACAAGGCTCATACCTTATTTCCTGTGCAGTCTGCGCCAGTTCCTTTCTGTCCATGTTACATACGGTGACCGTCTGCTAGTAGTACATTAGTCCTTTTCCTTACCAACATAACTCAACATGACCATAAACAACCAAAAATATAGATCTAAACCAGCTAAAGAAAACAACACCTAAATTCTTTAACATTTCCTTCTCCAACATCCATGGTATTTGTACCAACTTCTGCCATATGGAATCATTCCTGTTTGATAAGTCTCCTGATATACTAGCTCTCTGCGAGACTAACCTTAACTCGTTAACTCTCGACGAGGCGTCTGTAACTCCCAGCTTAGCTCTCCCGCTGTGTTTTGTGAGTGAAACTCTTTTTTTTGTGATAATAACTTCTCTGGATGCCTATAAGCAACCAAAAGATATAAAACTAAACCATCTCAACAAAAATCACCCAAAACCCCTCAACCTTTCTCTCTTCAACATTCATGGCATTCCTACCAACTTCTTCAGTGTGGAATCGTCCATTTTCGAAAGTCTTCGGACATTCTATCTTTCTGCGAAACTAATCTTAACTCTTCAATCCCCTCAAAATTCCTGGCTATCTCCCACTCCTTAAGAAGGACTCTAATGTCCACATGCATGGCCTGGGAGTTTATGTCCTTGAACATCACCCGCTGGCTAAGAAGCTATCTCTTGAATCTCCACAACATTCTTACATGTGTCTCCGTCTCTCTCTACGTAACTCAGTCAGTTACCTCTTCTTTCTCTACCGTTCCCCTTCCTCTCATGACTGCTGCATGCTAGATAGTATTTCTGATATAGACAAGGCCATCTCCCTACACCCGTTTGCAAATATATTTGTATTCAGTGACTTTAATGCCCACCATGTCAGGTGGCATACACATTTTGTCACTGACCTCGTTGGCATCCAAACCCTGAACTTCTCAATCTCTCACGCAAGCTGCCCCGCGCATTTCCCCATTAACCATGACAGACACGCTCCTCTTCGAGATATCTTTTTTACCTCTATCCTTTAAACCTGTCGTACTACGCAGCTCTACCCTCTTGGCAACTCTGATCATGCGGTAGTGTCTGTAAACATCTCTCTCCGCTCACCCACCAGCCAAGAACCTCCTACCAACAGAATATATTTATGTTATCAACGAGCGGATTGGGCCTCGCTCCGTAATTTTCTTCGTGACGTTACTTGGAATTAAGTTAAAAAAAATGCGCGTCTGAGGTCTCCTCCTGGGTGAAATACCAAATTAAACCGTATTCATCTCCTTGATTTGGAAATACCAAATTAAACCGTATTCATCTCCTTGGTTCTTACCTGCATGCTCGGCCGCTGTAGCCCACAGGAATCACTTCTTCCAGCTCTACCAGAGCAACTGACGTCTATTTGTCTCTGCTCGTAACGAGTGCAAGCATGTCCTCAAACGGTGAAGTTACTGTTTCCTGATAGAATGAAACAACGTATAGCATCTAGCAAGTTCGATTCTAGAGATTATTGGCGGCTCTGCAAGAGTGTGCTGAACAACAGCAAATCATCAGTCCTTCTTCTATTCAATCAATTCGAAGTCCTAACATCTGCAGCAGATAGGGTTGAACGCTTTGCTCGAAAATTCTCTTCCAACTCAACACTCGACTCATTTGGAGGCTCTACTGAGTGATATGCACGTAACCCCGTCAGTGGTCTCGGACATCATTTCTAAATTAGACTCCCATAAGCTAAGTGAAGATGACGAGATCCCAGCCGTCATCCTAAGGATATATGCTCTCAAGCTGGCTCCTGTTCTCTCTAAACTCCACAACTATTGCCTCGCTGTTTCCTACTTTCCAGCTTGTTGGTAGTCGCCTTCTGTAGTTCCTGTTTTTAATAACTTTGGAGAACCATCTGGCCCCTCTAAATATCGCTCTATTAGTCTTCTATCGCTTTTTGGCAAAGTCTTCGATGCTTTAATCAATGCTAAAGTGGTTAAGCATCTTACCTCTCACAACCAGCAATCTAACAAACAATATCCCTTCCGTTTTGCCAGGTCTAAAGCTGACGTGGTAACAGCCATCACAGAATATGTTCATAAAGCTCGACTCTAGATGTCTCAAAGGCGTTTGACAGGGTTTGGCACACTGGTCTTCTCCGTAAGCTCCAGGACTACGATATTACAGGACGATTGTTTGATTTAATCCAATCGCTCCTATCAAATCGTGAAGTTAAATTCGTTTTAAACAGACTCGCTTCCAGATACTTTCACACGAACGCGGGTGCCCCCCCCCAAGGCTTTATCCTGGGTCCTGCACTGTTTCTGATCTTCATCAATGATCTTCCTGATGTTCTTAGTTCTCAAGTAGGCATTTATGCAGATGACACTACTATTTATACCTGTCTCGATAGCAAATCCGTCAGAGTTGACAACGTTAACCTGGCCGGTACTCTTGAAAAGGACCTCCAGTCAGTGGTTAACTGGGGCAGAAAATGGCTTGTAAATGTTAATGCCTCCAAAACGAAATTTTACCACCATAGAGAAACTTTCCTGTCCACCATCATCATGGCTGATGCTAGACTCCTAGAGAGCGACACTCTGCGCCTTCTTGGCCTCACCTTTTCAACTGAGTTGAAGTGGAACAACTACATTGCATCAATAGTTGCATCTAGCGTAAGGAGATCTTGTACATTTACAAATCTAGCATCCGTCCGTCCATTGAATACTGTTGTCATATCTGGTCTGGTACTACTTCTATTCATCTCGAGCTGGTTAGCAAAATCCAAAGAAGGATCTGCAATGCAATCGATCCTGACTTGGCATCTCGACTCTCGCTCACATACGGGATGTGGCTTCCCTCTGTCTTTTCTACAAATATTTCATGGCAACTGCTCTGACGACCTTTTTGCACTGGTGTTTCTACAGCATGAATTTAAGCGCACTACTAGATGTGCATCTCGGTCCCATACTTTTACTGCCGAAATAGTTAAATGTTACCGTCACTTCTACCTCAACAGTTTCTTTTCTCGTACTTCCCGTCTGTGGAACTCCCTTCCGTTTACTTGCTTCCCTGAAAACTATGGTCTTCAAAAATTTAAATGCAACGTCAATCGCCATTCTGTATTCTCGTGGCACTCTCACCTTGCTTGCGGTAAAATTATATATATATATATATATATATATATATATATATATATATATACAGTGTAACCCGGATATAAGAGACCCGGATATAAAAGAAACCCGAATATAAGAGAAACTCAGATACAAGAGAAACCCGGATATAAGAGAGATTGTCTCTGGTCCCAAATTAGAGCCTGTGTTAATAAAACAAAATAGACCAAACCCTGATATAAGAAAAACCCGGGTATAAGAGACTTCTTCTCCGGTCCCGACAACTCTCTTATATCCGGGTTACATTGTATATATGTATATATATATATATCCGACATAGACGTGTGTGCGTGTGCATACGTATATAAACAAACATATGTATGTGAGAGGATGATAGATTGTGTGATAGATGTAGAAGATGAATTGATTAATACAAACGAGAAAGAAAAGAGAGAGAGAGAGAGAGAGAGAGAGGAGAAAAGAAGGAAGGGATGAAAGACAAGAGAAAAAATAAAAATAAAAAACGAAGAGAAATATATCTAAAAAGGAAATGTTAGCGACGTCAGGCGTTGATGCCAAGGTCAAGGAACTTGTTCTTTATAATACCTCGCGTCTCTTCAGAAATAGAGTTGTTTCCTCATAGAAGTCGTTTTCTTGCGACCATCTTCCACTCTTTCTTTCCTGTAAGTTTTTATTTTATTTTAATTTTCCCAGATATGTAAATTCCGAAATATTACTTTCAATTTCAAAAGGTTTTACTACTTTTTTTTCTATAAAAAAAATTATTGGAGCAGCTTAATATAAGCAAGATGAAACCGGGCTACGTAATGAGACAGGAAAACCGGGTCGATATGGCTCCCTGTGTGAATGAATGTGAGGAAATGGTTAAAATCAGATAAAAAGAGACAGAGTAGAGATTGGAAGGGGGAAGGGGAAATTATTATGTAGTGAGATGTTTTTTAATAAATATAAGAGAGAAAAAACAATTGGGTATTGGCGAATTAGAAGAGTAAAGAGAGAAAGAAGAGTGACAAACATCTTTAGAAAGAAGAGCGAGGATGAATGAGAGAAAAAGAAGAAGAGAGGGTGTTGATAAATAGCCAGAAAAAAAGAGGAAGAAGACGATCGAAAGCAGACGAAATTAGTCAATTTTAAACAGATCAGAACATAGACTGTTTTAAAGGATAAAGGGGAGGGAATTATAGGTGAATAAAAAGAGAACGAACGCATTATGGCTATTTAATAAGCGTAACTGAGTTTGGCACAAGACCACGATAGTGGAGCACACAAATACGCAACTCAAAGAAACTAGTCTGTGCTATGATAGGCGTCCTGAACAAACCTGTTAATGAAAGCGTTGGCCAAGATTAGCGGAGGCTATTAACAAATTATAATTTGTAATTATCAGTGCATTTAAAATAAATTGACTTTGTAATTTGCAGCCAGCAGCAACAGATCGATTTTTCTATGTATTTTTTCCAAAACAATCGTTTTTCTTAATCTTTTTTTCTTTTCAACATATTTTTACCGCTGTATCTATATATAAAATTATGTGACTGCCGTTAGTTCGTCCGTCAAACCCTCTAACCATTGACCGATCGAAAGGAAATTTTGGGGAGAAGTGCACATTTTTGAGCTGATCCAGTTGTTCTTATCAAATCATGAAATGAAAGTTGTCCTGAATGGCCTGTGGTCTACATCCATTCGTGGTAATGCGGGTGTCCCCCAGGGCCCCATCCTTGGCCCTACGCTGTTCTTAATATTCATTAACGACCTACCCGATGACATCAGCTCTCAACTTGGCATCTACGCTGACATTTATACCTGCCTTTTTTTATTTTAAATCGGTATCATCACAAGCAAGGGAGTAGAGCCACCAACATGCAAAGGTTTACAAGGTGTACAGGAATTAGGAACATAAATATTAATAATGAGGAGAAAGAGAAAAAAAAAACAATCAGGAGGAGAGTAGATAGCGATTGACATTACATTAAAATTTTTGCAGATTAAAGTTGGCTGGAAAGCATGGAGCCAGAAGGTAGTTCCACGGGCGAGATGTGCGAGAAAAAGAAACTATTAGCATATTAAGTTACGTCTACATCTAGCTAACTCAACTGTAAATTGATGACATCTTGTCGCCTGTCTAGTATTGCTGGTAACGGACAGAGGTCTTATGTATATAGGGGGTTCTTGTTTAATGGATGTTTGGAAGAAGATATCAGTAGCTACCACAGATTGGTCCGAGTTAACTAGAAGGCAGTTTTGCGAAGCTATGCAAAATCAAGGAGAGGAAGTAAGAAATAGAGAAGCCTTTGTTCGGTTTGGCTAGGGAAACGAGTGGAGAAGTACACGATTTCAGTGAGAGATTGAGTAATGGAAAAATTTAATTTCTGTATACCGGCAACATCAGTACCTTTAGAATGTTTCAGCTATGTGTTGTGGTGAGCATTAAAGTCACCGAAGAAAAAGATTTTCGCAGAAGGATGGAGAGAAAGTGCCTTTTCTATAATGTCAGCTATTGCGTCTAATATATTGGGAAGAGGGGGACGATAAAGGAAAAAGAGATAGCTGTTAGAGTTTAGTAGCGAAAGACGGATAAAGTAGTCAGCGGCCTTAAGAGACAATTCTCTGGCCATCGGCAGATTATTCCAGATGTAAGTACCAAGGCCATACATGTGAATGCTGGAATCTTTTCGGCAAAGAGAAAGATACCCTGGAACCAAGAACTCATTGGTAGCAATGGAAGAATTTAAGTTAGTTTCACGAAGGACAAAGATATCTGGTGACCGTTCCAGGAGGAAGGATTCTACACTACAGAATTTGGAACGGATACCACAAATATTGGAGAAAGAAAGATTGAGGAGTGGTAGGTGGTTTTTTGTTAGCTGGTTTAGTTTTATTTCTTTTTGTTGTGATTTCCATGAGATATGTTTTGAGGAGAGCGGAAAAAGACCGCCATAATTGTGACTCTCTGTCGTCAATGGCAATACAAACCAGCCAGTGCGTGGCTGAGGGCAGAGCATAATGTGGCCTCAGGGTTGCACACCAGAAATACATGCAGGGATACCTACCCATGCACGACATGGCACTACAGATACCCCGATATTATGCGACTGTTGATTGGTGGGGTGCGGTGGAGTAGGAGTGTGTGGCGGGGTTAAGGGTCCGTGTAAAGCCGAAGTCACTACCTTGGGATGGGTGCTGTAGGTGGTAAAGAGGTGGATAGTTCGGAATCTCAGTTGTGATTAATGGTATCAGGGTAGTGAACCATCTTTTACCTGGAGGGGTTGGGTAGGGTGGTGTTAATGTGATAGCTCTTTTAAATGACGATTTCTTTTTTTTGGGGGGGGAGGGGGGCTTTATCAAGAAATTAGAGTCATCCACCAGTTACCAAAAATAAACAGTGTCCCAAACGAACGCCAAGATCCACATGGTATATATATATATATATATATATATATATATATATATATATATATATATATATATATAATCAAAAATACTTTGGTCTTTCCTATTTTTAATAATAACAAACATCTAGACGAAAAAAAAATGTTTATCAAGTTTGGGGCATTTTTTCATCAGGGTATGTTCTCTTTTAGCGAAGTAGTCAAGATGCCTAAAAAGATGCTATCAACCTATTTTGGTGAATTTATGTGGCGGGACCAAATGAAAGTAAATAACCGGAAAATGCATTTTTCAAAAATTATAATTACTCGTCATGTGTTTATTTAACTTTTCTTGTTCAGACATTTTTATACGTTTATGAATAAAAAAAAATCTTCCTGTTTATTTCTTTGTAAAACGGAAAATAATAAATTATACGAGAATTTTTCTACAACGCGTGTTGAAATCTTCACAGTATTTATTATTAATGAACATTTTTTGTTGAGAATTACAAATTCTACGTTTCGTTCAATTTCGAAAACCATTCAATGAAATTTAAATAAGCTGATTTGTCTGGAAAAATACTTTAACAAAAACGTTACTTGGCGGTTTTTACGCATCCCAGTAAAACCAACTTTGTACCCCGGTACCTGTTTGCCCTTCTCTCTAAAATGTGCTTTCGATCGATCAATGTTTGGCTATTTTAGAAGGTGTGACGGGCGGGTGGATTAACGGAAGTCATAGAATTTTTATAGATAGATAGATAATGAACAGACTGAGATAGATAGATAGATAGATAGATAGATAGATAGATAGATAGATAGATAGATAGATAGATTCCAATACAGTTGGTTCACATTTTTAACTTGTTTTAAATATTAATAATATCCTTATAAATAAGTAATCTAATAAATTTGTAGTCTATTCTCAATATGTTTTGTTTTATCAAAATTCTAATCATCGGTTTTTAAAACGATGAACATTGCCGAAGGAGTAAAAAAAACGGTGTAATAATAGCCGTGTCAAGGGAATAACCGACATTTTGGCAAAACGGTTTTTTCTTTTTTTTTTGACACGAAGGTTAAGCATTGCCTATTTCTTTTATTACAAAATATGCACCATTTCAAATATGTAGATTTTATTATTGAAAATCTACACGAAAACAACTTAAATACACGCAGATTTACATACAAAAATGGAAGAAGTTTTGATTGATTTGTTTCTTTAGTTTAAAGCATATCAGTCTTTTGTATTTTATATTAAAGTCATAACATATTTCGGATTGTAAGAGGATGCTTATGGTACTTGGTGTTTCCAAGTAGTCCTCTACATAATTATTTGTGGGTTATCCAACTTGACTCCATCAAAAATCCACGTTAAGCCATTTATAAAAAGCCATACATTTCGTTCTCTTTCTTTTTCATCTTGCTTCCAAATATAGATACGGTGTCCCCCGCTGGGGCGCGTTCGTTCTGTAGAGGACCGTATGGGTTTGTGTGTTGTTGAATTAGGAACACATGCTGTTTAATTCCTGCTAGAAGAAGGTCCAACTATAAGAAAATACCGGACTCAAGTTGAATCCAAACGAAGGTGTAAAGAAGACAAACAAGACCGATGTATACATGTCAACAAATATATGTATTAAACAACAAAATTTACAAGGGACATAGACATTAACGTTTGTGTTTGTTCTTTGGTGAATGTTCGTACGCACGTGTATGTGTGTTTAATGGCGTTTTCCCATACGTGGGCGAAACGCATATTTCTACGAGAGATTACATTTTTAAATGTGTCCGCTGAAATGTAAAGTGAAAAAGAGAACGAGGAAAGAAGTCGCCCAGTATTTATAGTGTAGGGAGAGCGTGCCCTAGTGACAATTAGGAAATTAAGTAGGAGCTAGCTCCGACAATTTTCTTGGTCAACTGACTATTGAACTCTCATACACACACATACACACAAACAATTATGTTCTTATACATAGTTTAAATGTCTTTTCCTTTGATTTCAATTGTGTAGACATTTGACTGTAAGGAAGTACAAGAGGGAAAAGGGTGGTTATTATCTCTTGTGGAATGAATTAAAATACTAGAGAAGATCTCTGGAAAGTGAGACATCTAAAGAAATCAGCACATATGCTAGCCTATGAGGGCTTCATCGGTAGGCTTAGCATAAAAATAAATGTCATATGTGAGCCATTAATAAAGAAAGAGACGTGAGAGAAAAGCTCAACAGCTGTTGTAAGAAAAGCGGCGGTGGAAGCAGTCAAGCGTGACAGCAACAGGATAAAATGACATTAGGTTTTAAACTCCAAGTTTATAATGGGACTATAGCTGATTAGATTAAAGCGTTTGTTCGGGAATTTAGTGACAGAGTAATTGTGAATTTAATCCTTATGAGCTCTTCGCTATAGTACCTAGACCTTTTGAATTTAAGCACAGTACTAGGCTGGCGTTGAGATCTCGTCAATTTACAGTTGAGCTGGCTAGATGTCTATGCTAACAGTTTCTTTTCTCGCACTTCTCGCTTGTGGAACTCCCTTCCGGCTCCATGCTTTCTAACCAACTTTAAAAATTTAAATGCAATGTCAATCGCTATCTGATGTCCCCTGATTACTGTTTCCTCTTCCCGCTCATTATTAATGTTTCTGTTTGTAATTCTTCCACACCCTGTAACCCTTTTGTCTTAGTGACTTTATTACCTTATATGGGGTGATACCGATTAAAAAAACAAACAAAAACAAATGGAGACACTTCTCTGGCAGTCCGACTGCATAATTTCACACAACAACGTGGCGCATTATCCCCCTCCAAACAAACAGACTAGAGCTAAGCTCATAAATATTTTTTTCCTTTTTTTGATCAATTTTCTATTTATTATATTTTGTGAGCTATGTTGTTCTTTGTATAAAATTAAATACACAATTCCACCACGTGTTGAATCCGTTTCTTTTGAAAGTGTTAAACCCCATTCAGTGCTGGATTTACCTATAGGCTTAGCAGGTTGAAGCCTAAGGCCTCAAAATCTAGCGGGCTTCCAACCAAGGTGGATAATATTTTTGGCACTGTCATCGGCCTTCCTTACACATGGTGTCATAACGCATTGTAGACTCTAAACAACCCTTCAGTAATTTTAAACAGCCGTCATCATCCTCGAGCTTTACTCAAATTGTTTAACACTCTTCCATTTTCCTCTACTTGTGAGAATGGGGAATTTGGAGGAGTCTCACAAGTGGAATAACCTAGGGTTCCTTTTCATCTAAATAAGGCCCTGCTCCTATACATTATAATTTGTAGCATCTCCTTGGTACAACATAAAAATATTATGTGTATAAATTTCTTTTGAAAGTGTTAAACCCCATTCAGTGCTGGATTTACCTATAGGCTTAGCAGGTTGAACCCTAAGGCCTCAAAATCTAGCGGGCTTCCAACCAAGGTGGATAATATTTTTGGCACTGTCATCGGCCTTCCTTACACATGGTGTCATAACGCATTGTAGACTCTAAACAACCCTTCAGTAATTTTAAACAGCCGTCATCATCCTCGAGCTTTACTCAAATTGTTTAACACTCTTCCATTTTCCTCTACTTGTGAGAATGGGGAATTTGGAGGAGTCTCACAAGTGGAATAACCTAGGGTTCCTTTTCATCTAAATAAGGCCCTGCTCCTATACATTATAATTTGTAGCATCTCCTTGGTACAACATAAAAATATTATGTGTATAAATTTCTTTTGAAAGTGTTAAACCCCATTCAGTGCTGGATTTACCTATAGGCTTAGCAGGTTGAACCCTAAGGCCTCAAAATCTAGCGGGCTTCCAACCAAGGTGGATAATATTTTTGGCACTGTCATCGGCCTTTCTTACACATGGTGTCATAACGCATTGTAGACTCTAAACAACCCTTCAGTAATTTTAAACAGCCGTCATCATCCTCGAGCTTTACTCAAATTGTTTAACACTCTTCCATTTTCCTCTACTTGTGAGAATGGGGAATTTGGAGGAGTCTCACAAGTGGAATAACCTAGGGTTCCTTTTCATCTAAATAAGGCCCTGCTCCTATACATTATAATTTGTAGCATCTCCTTGGTACAACATAAAAATGTTATTTGTATAAATTTCTGCATTTATTAATAGTGGCTTCACAATAAATGTTTAATTTTTTTTAAAATTCTGCTGTTGATTTTAGTTCTTGTTACTTATGTTTTATGATATGGTACCGACAACGACGTGATTCTTACCATTCAAGGAGACACTTCTCCGGCAGTCCGACTACTTAATTTCGCACAACCACATGACGCATTACGTTTCACTCTCTTTCTCTCTCTCTCTCTCTCACACACACACACACACACACACAAGAGCTAAACACAAAAATGCTTTCTTTCCTTTTTTGATCTACTTGTACACACAAATATAATTTATAATTTGTTTATTCTTTTAAAAAGCAATGAGTAGAATTGTAATAAAACCTAAGAAAGTGAATTTATACATTTTATTTGTTCTTAAGAATTGACAACACAAATAATAAACATTATTTATTTATTAGATTCTTTATTTACACTATTTATTAGATTGTTTATTGGAATGGTTGGCAAAACATCGGCTGATTGCCAATTGATTCGAACTTTATAAAATGATGAATTTTTTCATATTTATTTCTTTATAAGTTGATAAATATTGCATTAGTTTTAATTGTATCAGTTTTTGGAATTTTTTAGATGTGAAATTATTCTTGTAAATAAACAATCTCATAGTGTTTAATATTTTTGTTGTAAAGTCTCAATAGCCAGAAAAATTCACTTTCATCGTCTGATTAGGTTTTATTCCAATTCTAATCATTGCTTTTTAAAACAATAAACATTGCCGAAGAGTGAAGTTAATTAAAATAAGATCGGTGTCATAGGAAAAACTATTTTCCGCCCCCCTACCCCCTATAATTTTCTTTTCTCTTTTTATCATCTTCAGTCAAATAGGGAGGTTCAGATCCCCAAAATCATAAGTCCAAGGGTCAAAAATCAGTCTCGCAAGTTCAACGTCAGAAAATACCAGGTCCGTAAATCAAATGGATTATGATTAAAGTTGACATCACAAGTCGCGACGCACAACAACAGATTCAACCACGAAGAGCAAAAACTATCCTTGGTACAAAGTAGCGCTCTTTTATTGAAGTAAGAAAAGTTCTGATTGGCCGAGACTGGTAGGCAAGCGCAAACAATTACCATATTTCGAGGCCTACTACAGTCGACCGGATCTTGATTCGGATTTTTTTTTTGACTGATAGCACAAAAACCACGAATTCTTTTTCGATGTAAAATTTAGCTTTCGCCTTCGTCGCCACACATCTTGTGTGAGCTATATGTGTTCTTTATATAAAACTATATAAAATTCCTCCAATTTTTGAATTCGTTTCTTTTGAATGTGTTGAGACCATTTATCCTGGAAATCTTCATCCTCTTCAGCAACAAATCGTAATTCCACCCGATAAAAATTAGTGAACAGTAACACTGTTAAATATTACAGCAATTCGTTCAAATTTTTTCTTTTTACTTATATTCACGCAATACAATGCCCAACATTCACTGAAGTTAGAGGCTTACTGTGTAGTGTCGTATGAGAGTAAGAAAGGGCAAGAAGTTGTCGGAGTTAGCTCCTCCCCAGTTTCTTTAATCCTTCAACAGGGGTCTCTCTCCCACGAGTATAAATACTGGCTGACCCCTCTCTCTCTCTCTCTCTCTCTCTCTCTCTCTCTCTCTCTCTCTCTCTCTCTCTCTCTACTCAGGTCTTGGGCCACTACCTCGCACGGAGACAAGGTAAAATCGTTCTTTTTCCACTTACACCAATATGTGACCTCTCACAGATACAGCGTTTCCCAAATTCCGGGAACGCGCTAAGAACAATACACGTACGTACGAACACTTACAATACACACACATAATTTCTCCATACAAACACTATGTAACTTTTCATGTCTTTGTGTATTAATATATATTTGTTTACCCATATACATCGGTCTTGTTTGTTTTCTTTGGACTTGATGTCCGACATTCTCATGTAGCTGGACCGGCCAGCAGGAAAGTTTAACCTTCTGATATCTCTTCACATCTTCACCTCCCCCCACGGTCCGTTGCAAAGTGAAGTTCTTGGGGGCAATGCAGGAAATATAATGGCTAACTCTAGATTTGAAGAGGTCAAGATTTAATTAGTGAACAGCATTTCCGAGTTCAGGCAGAGACTTTAGAAGTATAAAGTGGAAGTGGGTTTTAGAGGGAACCGGAAACCCAAACCTAAACAGGAAACACGAGATAAAACTCTACTTCTGTTAAAAAGACCGGTGGGGGGGACAAACTGGACGATAGGTGAACTTATCTACTCTTATTGGGAAAGAAGAAAAAATAAATAAATAGTGAATAAAATTTCAGAGCTCAGAGACGTTAGAAGTATATAGTTGAAGTAGACTTTAGGGACCGGAAGCCCAATACTAAACAGAAAACAAGAGATAAATCTTTACTCCTGTTTAAAAGATTGGGGAAGAGTGTGAACTAATTGATAGGGGAACCGACCAGCTCACACTCTTCCCCAGTCTTTTGAACAGGAGTTGAGGTTTATCCCGAGTTTCTTGTTTTGTAGGGATTACCCCAACTTGTTCTAACAGCACGCCTGTCATGTGTCGTTCTGTTCAGGACTATAAAAGCAGGGTACGTAAACGCTCCCTTTTTTTTTTGCTATGAAGTGTAGTAGCGAAAACAACAGGGCTTCTCTCCACCGGAGGTGATTTCTTCCCGCGGCAGGACGTCTTCTTAATTTCAGCCAGCCACACGTTTTCTAACAGCAAATCCTACAAATGTTTTTCTTCCTATTTTTCTTCTCGTGTTATTCTTTTAAAAAATGTACATGTGAAACTCTTCCACACGTTGATTTTTTTTTTTTTTTTTGGAAAATGTTGAATTCATTTTTCTGAAATAAAGCAGACGCTGCTTTGGGCTCTTGCATAAACTTTTCAATTTCAAAAATATTTTTGGTACATTTCGATTTGTGGGAAAACAGCTGCATTTTTTTGTTGTTTTTTTCTTCATTCGGAACCAATCAAAAGGTTTCCCTTCAAATTCTAAGAAGTGAATTCGGAGCTTACCTGTTTTTTTTTGTTTTTTTTTTAAGGGGGCCTTGGATTGAATTCGAGGAGTAGACTAACACCTGCTGCATTAGCCCAGGTCGTCCCGGTCCAGGAAGAAAAACAACACAGAAGAATTTTGACAACCATCAAACGAGAATTAAAAGGAACATCAAAGTCGCTCCCACATCAAAAAAAAAAGAAAAAAAAAAAAGTATGATTGTTCTATTCATCGCTGTTATCACGAACTTTGCTTCGAAAATGACACCTATTCTTTGAAAATTATTCGAAGTATTTTCTCCTTTCATTTTATTTTTATATTGCTTACCTTTCCTGAGGATCTTACGCAGCACTGTAATTTTTATTGTGAAAAAAGGCATATTTCATTTGCATTGATTATTTTTACATACATGTTATTGGCCATCATTTGGCACACAAAGCACTTAATTTGTGTAATTCATTCATTTGTGGGTGTTAACAATAAATTTATCGTCTGTTTTTTAAACTCGGCTCGTGTCGTCTGTCTTTGTTATGTACCCTAAATGTTACCTCAAACGTTTGTTTGAAGTATTTTTTTTCGTAGGGTTTTTTACCACATAAAAAATTATTTAAAATAGCTTGCCACTAGCTAACCATTTTAGAAAAATCGATACGCCATTAATACTACACTCGGCATTATAGAAAGCGATAACAAAAATGGAAGACAGAAACGGACGTACAGCAATGGTAAAAGTTAAAGTGAAAAGATCAGACAAAAGATGAACATTAACCGTAACTTGCTTGCGAAAATAACCCACTTATTCAGAGCTGAAAATGACTTATTCAAACATGGCTATAATGAATCGTACAATAATAACAGTATTTGCCAATGTCTGGCTTGAGAGGAAATGGCATTTTGCCGAACGTTTTCTACAAGTTTGTTTCCTGCTGCGTTTCTGACCGACAGATAAAACTGCGTTGGCTCACTATTATTCTTAACCGGGCTTACGTACGGACAGTACTGATTTAAAGAAGGTTGAATCAATGATCATTGATTTTTAGTTAAAGCAGTGTTTCTCAGTGAGCCGCACACACACACACACACACACTTACACACAAGAAACAACACTCGTGTCCTCGATTTTGCAACTTTCAAAATCAGTTTCTTTGAATCATTTTCTGCACGCGCGAAGACTTAGAGCCGTGCTACAGGACAAAGAGGGAAAAATGGGTCAATCAAAACCGGTTTATTTTGGTGTTGAAAAGCCCTTGAGAAGAAACATGAATGAAATCGACAAGCGAAAAATTCAGTAGACGCTGATCGCTTTCAACATGATTCAGTTCGGCTACAGGCGACTTCATACGAATTGTCTTCAATCGTCTCCTTCACCTCCACCAACAAAGTTGCGCCTAAAACCACAGCTGAAAGTTCAACGGACTACTCTCTCTTTGTATGTAATTACCCTCTCTCTTTTTGCCTTTTCCGTTTGTACTTACGTTAGATAATGAAGGAAACAAATGTGGCGGTAGGATACACTGATCGGTAGGACACACGCTAAAGCGGCACCTAAAAGACACTGTTTATTTATTTACGGTTAATTTGTTTAAATAATGCACTGACTATTGTATGCGTCACGTGATAATAATTGTAAGTAAAATGATGCACTAAAATAAGTAACCAACTAATCGTTTTAAGTACTCTGAATATGGGTGTCATAAAAAAAAAATCAAAATCAGGTCTACCATGGCCAACTGGTATTATACGGCTCCACATGTCACATAACAAGCTAAATTCTAACAGGTCAATGAAAAGTAAAAACATATAAATGGCCGCTTAGAAAATGGCTAATCTAAAAGGGAGGTAACTTTAAAAATTGAATTCCAAGAACGTAAATTAACAACGTACAATTACATAGAATTTATCAGGCGTTATTTCAATTCCCTAGACGTATTTTCAACACTAAAATGCATATTTACACATTTTTAAAACTAATCCATGAATTACAAACGGCTGAGTTACCTCGCTTTTAGGATTTTAAATTGCGTATACGGCCCGTTTTGCAAATGAACGCTATTAGGTAAATTTTCTACCTCAAAGTTCATTGCATTTTAAGATTAAATTATAAAGTTTATTGTGATATTTCGTTTAACAAAAATGTTTAACAAATGTGTCCCATTTGGCTGTTCTAATGGATATGTTACTAACAGTGAAAAAGTTTCGACATTTTCTTTTCTTCCTGGAAAATCCTCATAGAAAAATGGATAGAATTCGTTAAGCGTCTTGATTGGTTTCCTACGAAAAATTCAGTTCCCTGTATGAAGCATTTTGAAGAGAAATTTATTTTGAAAGGAAAACAAAACAAACTGAATTGGGATTTACATCCAATACCTTCAATACGTTCAGAAAAAATAAGAAAATTGTCTCTTTTGCCAAATACAAGGGAATTCAGAAAGCTTCCACAACAACGACTGGTCCAAACTGATGAATTACATGATTTTATTTCACTTGATACGATAAAGGATTTTATTCAATTGGAAGAAGGAAAGTGTTGTCCTAACGGTTTTGGATATAAAAAAAGGAAGATTATGTTCTAATTTATAACAACCTTGAACGCATTTTCCATCCATAAAATAATGTATTCGCATTGACCAAAACCTTCACTTACAACTCCAATGCGATGGAACCCCTATACCGTTAACACAGTGATTTATACATGGAAATGATGCTAAACCCACAAGATTCAGCATGTTAGAATATTTTCCAAACTGCATACAAAACTTGGTGGAAGAAAAACCATACTCGATTCTAAAATAGTTACAAAAAGACAACATTACATTACATTTTTTGCAGAACTAATACGTTATGCCTTACTATATATTTCCATTATCATCTTTTTCTTTATTAGATAAAATTCAAAATTAAACGTTTTCAATGTGAAATATGTTCCCTGGTCATGGTAGGCAATGATAGTGATGATGTTACAAAGAAGCAGTACTTTGACTTACTTTCTCTTGAGGAGGTTTTACGGTTCCATCTAGCCAAATGGCAGAGTTCGTTTGTGCTTGTTTTGCTATAATTGCCTATGCAGATAGATTTATTGTAAAACATAATCCACTACAAGAGAGTCTGTTGAAAGAATTTTGGTAACTTATTGTCTAATATATGTTTTTACTTGTGAAAAACACACTGTAAAGAGAATTCACTTTGCAGCAAAAATTGTTGTGAATATATTTTACAACAACAAACGAAACTTTTCATCGGATTGATTTATAGAGAAACTGTTGGTAAGTTTTTTTTATTTGTATTTGTTTTGTATTTCTGCTTAATTCTTTAATAACTTTTTTGTTTGTTTATAATCTTTTATTATTACTTTTCTGTTTAAAAAGAGAAAAAAACCTGTTTGTGTATTTTGGGACGGTTTTAACATGTTTTAGATAAAGCAGACATAAATTAACTATAAACCAAATAGGACTGTTAGAAATTAGCCTGAAATGTGATATGTGGGGCCGTATATATTAGTGGACCGTGCATCTACTTTAGTAAGACCGGGAAATATGGTAATTTTTGTGCTTGCCGACCAGACCAATTGCAACCTTTCTTTCCCCCAACAAAAAAACACTACGGACAACAGATGTATTTTTTTTTAGTTCTTTGTAGGTAAAGAAGTTGCGCGTTGCAAGGTGTTGATGCGGGTTTATGAAAATCGACATGTTTATATACACAAACACAAAAAAACAAAAACAAAACCTTCAAAATTGTTTTGAAAATACAGGCCCTCGCTGAAATGAAGTAAGTTTTTCCATTTATGATTAGTAGATATAGTTTTTATTTAACCATATCACATGACCTCTACAAATTAAAACAAAATTTTAAAAAGCTTAAAACTTTATAAATTATTATAATTAAAATTTAAAAAAGATGAAAATGCTTGTAAAATCCATGATTCAACGAAAGTTTTTTTTTCTTAAGACATTAGTGTTCATAATATATTTTATTCATAAAAGCAATTTAAAACTTTTCTAATTAAATAATGTTCTAGTTTTGTTCCATTTTTTATTTTATGAATCAGATAAGATTTTCTGAAACTGAGGAGTCTGTTTAACAAAATATTTTCAGGATTTAAATTCGCCAAGGACTTGTGCTTAAAACTAATAAACATTAAGCTCTATAAAAATGAATTTCTCGAAATTTCATAAAATTAAGTGTGGTAATGGGTAACAGATGCAAAAGATTTTACCAAGATTTTCTAAAAAAGAAACCTTTTTAACATAATTTCATTCATATGTGAGTTAGTTCTGAAAGTTTCATAAAAATCCAACAATTATCTGATTTTGCAAGAATTTCCGAATCAATATCTTTTTCGCTACAAAAAATTCATTTACTAATTTCACTCGTTAACTCAAGAAAAACAAAATTATTAACTAAAATTTTGAAGGTTCTAAAAAGGTTAAAAATATAATTTAATAATGCAAAAATCCTTTGGTCTTTCCTCTGAAATAATAACAAAGATGTTGACGATAAAACTTTGTTTTTATGAGGTTTGGATTGGAGCATTTTTTAAATCACGAATGCTTAATTTTTTTTTTTTAAAGAGAATCTTTGGAGGTAATTTAAGATAACCATATGTTTTATAACTTACAATCAAATCCAATTTAGACCAATATAGTCCGAAGACTAAAGTCCTTTCTGTTCTTACTTGGTCCCGACTGGACAAAACAAATGCAACCTTCTCTCCTCTTTCAGACGGCCGTGGTAATTCCCACGAGTCTATCCTAGTCACGGCCACCAGTCTAACACTCTCGGCCCAGCCCCTCAACCTCCGACGTCTTACACTCTTGGTTGAGGTGTCTACTCGATCTTAACCGAACTTAAGGGAGTGGCCGTAGGTCGCCTGAGCATCCGTACATCATTCGACCGGTCCACTGGTTTAATCCTGCTTCCTGCCCACGCTGTGTTTGGTTTGATCCAGAAATCAGAAGTGATGTCCATCCATTCACGGTCGACTAAAGATGTAGACACGACTGGAGAGTTTGTGCTAAGAAATTTAGAATGCACCAAAAAATACATATATATCTGCAGAAATCCGGACAAACAACTATTCAATGGTTGAATTGTTAATGTCGTTTATATAGCAGAAAAGAATAGTATAGAAAAGAAACGGGTTACAGAAAAGTAATTGACATAAAAACATACACTGGATTCTAGACAGAGAGTGGGCTGTGATTAACTTGTTGTTAAATCGTCTCAGAACGATATACGACTCTTGCGATGGAAAGATAAAGACTTCTGTGCGCGGCATAAAGTTTATAGTTACGTTCCTCCTCGGCAGTAGTAACAGTAGTAGTAATCTTAGTGGTAGCAGAATTAGCGGTACTTATATCAACAGTACATGTTAGCGGACGCTTCGATCCAATCTCTGACGTTACTTCCTCTCACTCTCGAGTCTCCAACTCGACTCGCAGTAGTAATCTTCGTGGTAGCAGAAGCAGCAGTACTTATATCAACAGTACATGTTAGTGGACGTTTCGTTCCGATCTCTGACGTCACTTCCTCTCACCCTCAAGTCTCCAACTCGACTCTCCACTGTCTCTCTTTTCCGTCTGCAAGCAGATGGAGAGAATAATTCGTCTTGCTCGGGCCAAATTCTCTCTTCTCTCTTCGAGAATGATCTCCAGTCTCTCTTATATGAACGATGATCAACAAAACAAAAGAAAATACTTCGTGTAATTTCGTTAAAGAAGAGGGGGTGGCTTGTTCGACGTTTTCGTTCCCAGTTGTAGTAATAATAGTAGCAGTAGTAGTCTTAGATGTTGGAGTAGTAATTCGCTTCTTCGTTCTTATATCAACAGCACATGTTTTGTTCAAATCTCTGACGTCACTTTCGTACTTCTTCGAGCCTTGAATTCAACTCTTTCAATCTCCGACAACTCTCCACCCAGCTCGACTGCACTCGAAGACAGACGAACCAAAAACTACCTCTTTTTTCGGCATAACTACGTGTTTATATAGATAAACCTGGCTGGTCATAATCGACTCTTGGACTTACTACTTCGCACGCGATTATCACGGGTTCTGCTTACTTTCAACCAAAATCACGTGAATTCCAAAGTTCCTCATAGCTTACTAAGTTCTATTTATAATTTTAACCGATATAAATTATTTCGACCATCTTCATTGTTTTCTAATGACCTAAATTCCAAATGGGTACAACTCTTGCCCTAGATCAGATTTCCCATCAGTAAACAAAAAAGCTCTGATCTAATTTCGCTACTCAGATCCACTCCAATTTCAATAAAAAATATACGTTTGTGTGTGTGTGTTTCCGCGACTCTCTTCTCTGTCACAATATGTTGAAGTTTTATTACGCTTCTAATATCGCTTTTTAAAACAAACATTGCTGATGATTGGAAGTAGTTAAAATAATAATAGTGGTGTCGGGTGCAAAAACTGACCTTTTAACACATTCTACTTTTGCGAGTAAAAGTTAAAGATTGCCAAAATGCTTTTGTATTTTAAGAAATTATATTGTAGCAGCACATTTTTGGGGGATTGTGTAGGGGAATCAATTTACAATGAATTTACATAAGCTTGACCACATTATCAACTTATTAAAATTTATAAATAAAAATGATTTTGGAGGATCAATTTACAAAGAATTTACATAGAAAACAGGACCACTTCATCAACTTACTAAATTTTATAAAAAAATAAATTCAATATCGAGAATGCTTAATATATAGTAACACAAATAAAAAAAATTAAAAAAAACTTTATTGCTGGTCGCGGTGGGTTAGGGTTCAACTCCTCCAAAAGTGAATTCGAAGTTGTGCAATCAAAATTAAAATTATGCTCAAATCTTCCATTGTGGATTTTTGTTTTAATTTCATTTATTAAGCATAATTTTGGGGGGTTTTCGGTATCAAAAATAGTCAATCAATATTTTTTTGTTCTTTTTCACAATGTTGTTTTTTTTTTCTTTTAGTACATGAACTGTTCATTCTCGTTTTCAGCTGGTGCAGTGGTTCACAAACTTTTTCTAGCTGACACCCCCTTGGCTCCTAGATGATGTCCCTAGTGTCCCCTTCCCCCACTCATATAAAGACACATTTTTCTTGGTCTTAGGCATATTGCAAGTTCAAAACAACAACTAATTTAACACTAAAGGCATGCATCTGGAATTTTCTTTGATGCCATTACATTAGATGTCACCAGACAAATATCTGCAGCTATATCACTACACATACGAGCCAAGAGCATCGGCCCCCTGAAGATATTGGCTGGCTCTTCTGGCTGGCATGTGGTGCTTTCTGTCCTGATATTGTCAGAAAAATACAAACAAAAGTTCGGATTTTTAACTTTGGATAATAAAAAAATAAATAAAATAAAACCATCCATTTGGGTATAATGTAGGTCAATTTTGTGTACCATACTTGTTCCTTAAATATGATTTACAAAATCTATCTGACAAAATGTCAAAGAAAAAAGGAAAACTTATTACTGGATCCGAATGCTACACAGATGCCCATTTTTATCTTTTTTTTTTTTTTTTTTTTTTTCACTGCTCTCCACAGAGTCTTTCTAAGGACCACAGGAGGGTGATGTGCCCACTTTGGGAATCCCAGAGCTAATGTCATAAGATCAAATATTTTTCTTTTGTGTAAGCGTGATATTTTTTTAGGTCTTATTAGAGGTACAAAATATAATCAATGCTATAATGAAAAAGAGAAAATTCAGAGTCAATTTCTGAAACCTCCTGACGGGCGGACTGAACGATCATGAAAATGTTTGTTGACAAAACTCTGGAGTTGGGGTGCTGAATATAACATCAATAAGTGACAGATTTTATATTTGTATTACTTGTAAAAACAGACATATTAGAAAAAGAGAAAGCAAAGAGGAACTTGCACAAAAGAAAAGACAGCCATAATAAATTGCAAGGTGAAAAAAACATTAGAAACAGATAATTGATTTTTGCTCATCTCTCATCAGAGCTCAATCAAGAAATGAAAATATAAAGAAGAATAAGGAGAAGAAATATACACATTTTAATAATATATTAACATGTGTATACTTATGCTAGAAACAAATCCCAAATGCAATCGAACAACCTGGCTCCTTGTGCTATCCTTCATGTTTACAAGAGCCAATTCAGGCTGAAAATGGAGTACTGCTGCCATACATGGGCAGGAGTCGCCCAGTCCTCACTTTCCGGGCTCAATAGAGTCCAAAAGCGTCTCTGCGTCCTTGTGGGTGACAAATTATTTTCCACCCGACAAACCCTTTCTCACAGACAAAAGTTGCAAGTCTCTCAACTGCTCTGTCACTAGTTCTATGAAAAATGATCAGATGAACTAGATTCCTTAGTTCCATCAGTTCTAAACATCACGGCTAAGACCCACCATCATATGCACATTGTAGCAAACCACCATCATTCCTTTCGTATTACATTGGTGAGATGTAAGTTCCACCAAAGTAGCTTCTTCCTGTGAACTGTTGCTCTGTGGAACAGACTCCCAAGAGAATGTTTTCCCCAATCACTACAATCTTAACCTGTACAATCCTAAGGTTAAGCATTTTCTTCACCACATGTCTGCATAAATTGTGCCCCTTACTCTGTAACCCACTACCTTGAGTGGATCACTGTAAAAAAAAAAAATAAATAAATTGTTTCTTTTTGTTTACCCAAAGAAAGCTGTTTCGATTTAATAAAAACTCTCTCAAGAACTTTCAGGTGAAAGTCAGAATGTGATTTACTTAACACAGAAAACGTATCCTCATGGCAGGCTTTTGCACCTTGCTGATTATTAATGAGATTTTTCAGAGATTGCTGATCCAGATGTAATGGAACCCTCATGCAAATTTTCAAGGCAATGTTAACCATTAAGCCAATCAAATAAGATTAAGATAGAGATTAAGAAGAAGAATCATTCATATAATATCTGATACCAGGGTTCCTGAACTGAGAAAAATTCTAGATGACCTAAAGGCAGAGGCAAATAGTTAACCTTTAGCCTCTGAATTATTCATGGGGGGTTATTTTCACTTCCATAATATTCTCCCCCCACCCACCAGGCCCTCAAATAGAGCTGCATTGTCATTTTCTGTTCCCACAAAAGGACATAACAATTGCAAAATTTAAACTATTATTTGATTATTAGAGTGGATTGTAATAGTGGGAAATCATTTTGTTCAGCCAATGAAGTTGTTGAAAATAGGTTAAAAGTTAATTATTCCAATTCTTAATTGATTCGAGATCTATTTTTCCCCTCAATAGGAATAGATATGTCTGCCTGTTACTCAGTTTACACTCCTTCCCTGTCTATTGAACAGGAGTAAAGGTTTATCTCTTGTTTCTGTTTTAGGATTGAGTTTCCAGTTCCTTCTAAAGTCTTCTCTGTCACTGCCAGTAGCTCCTTTCATCTTAGTGGCTTTATTACCTTGCTTGGGGTGAAATGATTAAACAAAAGATGCAAGTAAACTGGTTCCTCTAGATATGGCAGAATTACAACTCCTGGTTCTCAGACAAGATATGCTTTCTGTTTGTGGCATAACACCAAAGCATTAATTCCATTGGTGCATTTTGAAATATGAAAAGAATTTTCTCAGCATACGTTCTCTATAACTGAGAAATCTTTAGCTGAATTTCTGGGAGGAAGAGTCATTGTTTTTGCTTTAACCTGTGAAATTTTCCAGTCTCCATTCCAGAAGTAAATGAATTGTTCCTCCTCTAAATAAATTGTTAGAAGCTCTTATGGGCTCATTTTTAATTAGCAGGTGGGATAGGGTGATTCAACAATATTTGTTAGCCAAGGATGAAGAGTTCAATCCTTGGGAGGATTAGTATAAACACTCTCTATAATAGTCATCAAAAAAGGAGTATAGTTAACATTATTTATATTCAGACTATTGTCCTCATTTTTGTTATCACAATAGTTTGGCTGTTGTGCTTGTAAATATGTAAGAATTAGAGGTTTGTAAAAAGATAGTCAACACTTGATGTCAGTTTTATGAAAAATATATATAAATCTAGCAATATCAGTAGTACCATTTATAGTCTACACTAGTTTACCTACGTTGTCAAAATTGACAGCATATTTTAAAGTCGTTAGTTTTTTTTCTTTTTAAATCTTTTCATTCAAGCAAGGTGACAATATGATTAGGGCGCAGGGAGGTTACAAGGAGTGAAAAAGCATGAGAAGACGTTAGGAGAAGTGAAGAAAAGAACAATAAAGGAACAGGATTTAGGAAAACAGAAGATGACGATTGACCTTGCATTTGAGGTTTTGAAGATTTCAGGTAGCAGGGAAGTAAGAAATTGGAAGAAAGTTCCACAGGTGAGAAGTGTGAGTAAAGAAACTATTAGAATAGAACTGATGATTGTATTTAGCTAGTTCAACAGTTAAACAGTGGGACCTAGTTGCCAATCTAGCAGCACCCTTAAATTCATACAGATGAGTGACTAAGGAGAACAGTTCATCAGAACAATTGTCATGAAAGTATCTGTAGAAAAGACAGAAAAAAGCCATGTCATATCGGTGGGAAAGTGACTGAAGTCAAGATGCCAGGTTAGGATTGATTACATTGCAGACTCTTCTTTGAATTTTGTCAAGAATCTCAAGACAAGTAGTAGGAGCATACACTGACGAATGGTAGATTTATAAATGTGCTGAATTGTCCGACATGACACAGCAAACCAACTTTCCTTTAGCAAATGATTCAATATAATCACTCCTTTCATGTCAGTAGAAAAGAAGACACAAAGTGCTGCTCTCCTGAAGTTTACTATCAGTCATACTGATGGCAGACAGAAATGGCTCTCTGTGGTGATTAAATGAAAGCAGTTTTGTTTTTGAGATATTCAAATTTACATGCCATTCCCTGCCCAAATTAACCACTGATTCAATCAGTTATGTGCCATACGCAATACATGCTTAGGCAATCATGTATCTTTTGATACATGACTGGCAAGGCAGATTCTTTCTTGCAGTAGGTTGCCATTTCTTTCTGCAGTAGACCAGTTGCCATCCAAGGCTATAGAACCTGGTCTGTCCTACTATTTACCCATAGCCAGGGGGAGAAGAAGAGGATTCATACCTTTCCCAAGGGTTTTAGCATGTAAATGAATGTAATGGATTTGATGGGAATTTGAATTTGGCTTTCGGATTCCTCAATCCAAGCCGCTATTGATTACTCCCCTGTGCATCCACTGATTGGAAGTCCTTTTTGAGAGCAGTTGCCAGTTTCTATTATTTTAGATTTGGCTGCCAATAATGAATCCTAATAAGACTTAATTTTCTCAGAATCGCCTTGCTGTATAGATTGAATAAGTCTGTTAAGAAGACACATACTTATCTTACACTCCTTTTTTTAGTTTTGTATATTTGCTGACTTCATTTCCTGTCCATATGCAAGTAGTTTTCTGCCAGTTTTGGTTCTGGATTATTCTAATGTCCTTCCCAAATATGTCAAGGTTGCTGAGCAATTCTAATAGTTCTGCTGCATATCTTATCGAACACCTTTGTGTCATCTATAAATCACAGGTACACATCCTTCTGCATTTGTATTGCTCTTATAACATTCTGAACATAAATATCACATTCCTTGTTCAAGTGTCTTCGAAAGAGCCGTACTGTTTCTGTCCTATTTTTCGGTCTGATTCTGCCGCAGGCTCTATTCATCAAAATTCAGGTAAGTTTTGTTATATGGCCCATTTGATGAAGTTCAGATTCATTTTCACCTGGCTTCTTAGGCAGTGCTATGAAAATAGATCTCATTAGGTCTTCTGGTATATCACCACTGTTGTCGATTTCATTTATTATTTCTGTAATTTTGTCTACACCAAAATCATCTCAAGCTGCCTGCATCTCTATTACAATTCTGTCTGGCCCGGCTGCTGTTTCCGTTCAATTTGGTCAGTGCAGATTCCACTTCAGATTTTAATATTTCTAGCCTGTCGATATTTCTGTACATTGCCAGTTGTTCTCTTTCATTGTGGAAGAGTTCTCTGATACATTCATTCCATCTCTGAAGTATTTTCTTTTTTCTTTACTATCATCATTCCATCCTTGGATTTTATGTGTCCTGTTGATGAGCAGGTCTTCTGTCCTGTTCTCTTCATTTTTTTTATGCATATCTGCTTTATCGGATTCTATTTCTGCAGATTTGTCATTGACTCATTCCTCTTTAGCTCACCTGCATTTGTTACTTATTTCCATGTGTAGTGTTTTATATTCTTTTCTGGGCTTTGGCATTGTTTTTTTTTTCTTTTCTCCTTTGACAAGAATTTTATCTATCATCCACTCACATTTTTTCTTTGACTATTTTCCTTTGGGATGATATCAAGTGCTGATGTTACTCAAGTTCCTCTTAACCAATGACCTGCCATGAACCCCATTTGGGAATCTGTTAAAATTAAACTCACTACATGTTATTCCTTGTATCTACATTGAATTGCTTACATACATTGCATTTGCAGAGATATATTTTACAACACTTAGCCTTTAAAGTTTTTATTATTAGCCATAAGAATACACTTTGTCATAATTTTACATTTCACGAGTAGAAAAATAATGACCATTTTGAAAAGTTTTTTTTTTATTATTCCTAATAAATATTATTTTTTAATGTTTTATACACATATATATTTGATGTTCTAGTTTCTATAAAAACGACAATGGTAACTGCTGAAATTAAACATAAGGAATAAATAAACTCCTAAGACACCTGTCTGGGCTAAAAATGCGCATTAAAAAAATTTGGCAGTTAATGTGTCCCACTTTGAATTTCCATTTTCCTTTCTTCTCTTGTATTTGCTTTTCACACTGTCCATATATTTCTTCTTTAGATTTGGGACATTCAAGAGTTTGTTATATTGTGCTCTTATAATGATATAAATTCATAATAAATATTCATATAATATATATTCATATATGTATATCATATATATGTTTATCATAGGTATAATGTAAGAACGTATATCATATATATATATATATATATATATATATTCATATATGTATATCATATATATGTTTATCATAGGTATAATGTAAGAACGTATATCATATATATATATATATATATATATATATATATTCATATATGTATATCATATATATGTTTATCATAGGTATAATGTAAGAACGTATATCATATATATATATATATATATATTCATATATGTATATCATATATATGTTTATCATAGGTATAATGTAAGAACGTATATCATATATATATATATATTCATATATGTATATCATATATATGTTTATCATAGGTATAATGTAAGAACGTATATCATATATATATATATATATATATATATATATATATATATATATATATATATATTCATATAATAAATATTCATATAAATATTGATATAATGAATTCATATAATTTATATAAATTATATAATGCTCTTAATTTGTTATATTGTGCTCTTAATCCCATTGATGTGTACAGTAGTCACAGGTAGTGCCTCATTCAGATGGGGTTTGGGAAGCAGACTGGTGCTTAAGTCTCTTCCCTTGGCTTGTTTCCTGGATAATTTCAGGAGATATAGCCTACCTTATCACACTTGTAGCAGCATATTCAAGGTTTCTGCCTTTCAATGTGTGGTCCTATGCAGTCTTTTACAAAATGGTTAGCACCATTGCAACAATGACAAGGTATTGTATGAACATCCAGTAGAAAGCTTCCTTTTCCCATCCTCCATCGATTTGTTCTTCATAATTGCCAACATCCGGGCAATCGCTAGTGCATCCATCCAGGTCGAAGTGTGAAGAAGTCACTTCACCAGCTCTAGTAATCCCCTTATGAACGCAAAGGCCAGTCCCCTTTCACTCAATCCGCCAAATAATACCACTAGTTTTCACAACTTCACCAAGTATATGTTGACCGATTCCCTGTGATGACACCATCACTCAGTGAATTACTCATACGTCACAAACCCATCCATCGCAAAAGATGTATACAATGCAGATTTTATTCGGTTAATATTCGCTCCTCTCCCAGCTGCTGGTAGACAGCAAACACGCCACCCAACAACCTTAAGGATTATGCATTCAAGACATTTCACACTCCACATCTTGCATAAGTTCCGCCTTTTTGACCATGGATGGTCCGGATGTTGAGCCATCAAACCCCGGGATGAGTGTTTCATATTGAATTTCCCTTCTATTATGCCTATTGGGAAGGCGAAATAGCTTGTAGTTTAAATTTGAGCGACTGGCAAAAATCCTTTGTGGACGGGGGTTAATCCGTAGGGATAAAGGTTCTCTAGGCAATCCACACATTTTCTCGTATTCTTGTTTCCAAATCACAAGCAAGTAAAAGGGAAACAGGGAAGAAAAATAAGTTAAAAAAATACTTCTAAAATGCAATCAAGATTGTTATTTTCTCTTTTATAGTTAAATAATAAATCAATCATTAAAATGAATGAAAGTAATTAAAAGAAAGATATTTGACCTCATCTTCTTCTATGTGCCATATCCCTTCAGAACATAGGTGATCATAGCTCTCCACAACTTCTCTTGTGACCCATAGCAGTTTTCTCTCTTTCCTAAGGCTTCATTCTCCGTTCCACCATCCATTCACACAAGCTCGTCAAGTGGCTCACTACTGACCTATTGCCCTCAATATGCCTTGTGAGGATTAAGTTTTCCAAGCCCTCTTTCCTCATTATATGTACAAGGAATTTCAGCTATCTTTTCCTGATTCTGAGCAGAAGTGTTCTTTTTGTTGCCATTTTTCTTAAAGACTTTCTTGCCCCATCTGTGGAACCAAATTTCTGCTATCTCTAGTTTTTTTTCATTGTTGAGAGATTGTTCAATATTCACTGCCATATAATAGGATGGATATCACATGGAAACAAAGAAATGAGTGCTGGATTGTTAACAAAATGTTTGTTTCTCCACATATTAGCTTTTGGAATGCATATTTTGCTAGTACAATGTGCGTTCAGATCTTGTCATTGCATATTCCATTCTCTGTTAAAACACTTCCCAGATATTTAAACTTCTGCACTTGCTTGATGCTGCTGACATCTCCAATTCATAACCTGATTTTTTATCTTTCTCTCTTGCTGATGACTGCACTTTGTCTTCTTGCAGTTGATATTTCTTTTCCTTGCTTTCATCTACCACCCTGTCTAGAGATCCTGTAGTTTCTTTTCAGAGTCAGCCATCAACACAGTGTCATGTGCAGCAGGATAATACCTACCGGCATCATGTCTATGCTTTTCAACATGCTCTTAAAAAAAAAACAAAAAAAAACCCAAAATAAACCCTTCAAATAGAAAATAAAACATAACTACTTTGATAATAAAAACATTTCCTTGTGATAAACTAAGTCAAATTACGAAAATGGATTAAAATTTCAATCCTGTTTGAAGATTAGGATCATAATCGGATTTCACCTAACAATTTTAAGAGTTAGAAAAAAAGTTCTTTCTTTTAAAAAACACAGGAAAAAAAAAAAAAAAAGAAAATATAGTTGTCCTTTTATTTACAACTTATTCTTATTTTGTAAGCTGTTGATCTTTACAATCATTCATTGAAGATTTGTAAAAATATTGACTACAAAATGAAAAGGTTACTCTTTCCCCGTCACAAGGTTATAAATTCATTTTTTTTTTTTTCCTGCTTCATTTCCTTCAAGTTGAACTGGATAAATTCTCTTCCCCCTCCCCAGCATTCAGAATCTAAATGTCCTTCAAGATGATTGGACAGTTTAACATGCTGATTTCCTGTCACCCACCACATCTGGCATCCGGAATAAGCTGATTGGTCAATAAAAATAAAAAAATAAATTAAAAACAAAAAAAGTCAAACAAGAAAGAAATAGAAATTATTTTTCACTTTTTTTTTTTTTTTTTTTTTTTTAATAATTTCTAAACAGTTGAGAAAATATAGTCTTAAAATTTTTTTTTAAAAGAAAAAGTTTGCTAACTTTATGTTAAAGAATGTGGAGCACATCTCATTTTTCTGTGATAGAAAGAGAAATTGTTTTTGTGTGTGTATGTGTGTGTATGTGTGTGTGTGTCAGAGTAAATAAAGATTAAAAAAAATGAATAAGTATTGTTAGGGAGGGAGGGAGGGAGGGTTAAATAAGACAAAGTTGGGGCTTGGGTCCTTCAGGCAGGCAAGCAACAACAATCATGTGGGAGTAACGTGATAACAATAACAATTTTGAAGAAGGCTTAACACTTAAAAATCGGAAAGAGAGAGGGAAAAGAGGAGTATGAGAAAAAAAAAATGGAATGAAGAACGAGAGGCTGATAAGAAGACCACAACTTTCAAAGCAAATTTATATTTTACACATGTATACATACACTATTTGCATATTTCATCAAAAGTGATCTGAGCCAGATTGGTTCAAGTGAATACAGATACGGTTTATCAATGTAGTGCAGACTTAACCAAACATTCATACAGTAAATATATAGCAAATACAGGATTTGCTATATGTTATGGCAAACATTCTGAAGTTATTAAATTAAAAATGCTATTTGTAACAAATATCAATATATGATAGCTTCTTTTTTTTTTTTTTTTTTTTAAAAAAAAAGATTCTTGCTAGAAATAATAAACTGTTTGAATCACAAAAATCTTGGCGAACACAGACAAACTTGCTTATACGTTTTCTTTGAGAATTGACAACAAAAATAATAAAATTATTTACACTATTTATCAATTATATTATTTATTGGTTGGCAAAACATTGGCTAATTGCCAAGTGATTCAAACTTTATAAAATGGTAAATAAGGATTTTCTTATAGTTGGTTCACATATTTTAATAATTTAGTAAAGTGTTTATAAATTTGTGAATAAAAAATTGTTTTCATATTTATTTCTTTATAAATCGATAAATGATAAATATTGCATTAGTTCTAAACGTATTAGCTTTTAGAATGTTGTAAATATAAAATTATTCTTGAAAATAAACAATCCAATAGTGTTTAATATTTTTGTAAATTCTCAAGAACAAAAAAATGTATACATTCACTTTCATGTTTAGCTTTTATTACAATTGTAATCATTGCTTTTTAAAACAATAAACATTGCCAAAGAATGAATGTAGATACAAAATGGTGTAAATGAGGAAAATGCAGTCCTTTTGACACAACATCATATTGTAGGCATTTTTATCCATGTTTGCCAAAATCTTTTTGAATTAAAAAAGAAAACAGCTATTAAGTAATATAAAATGCAACAAAGTTTTTAATGTATTTTCATTTATGAAAATGAGATATTAGGCATTTTTTTCTTTTATTAAAGGCTTAAAAAACCTGAGGCACATTGGTAAAAGTTGTAGACATCATCAAATGCCTAGATCTTCCTCTAATTGCAAAGGAGAGATGGTAACTTACTTAAAAGTGAGAAGCAATATCGGAAATATTTAGTTTGAAGAATAAATTTACAAATAATGAGAGCTACTAAAATTGGTCAAAATTTACCAAAGACAACGTTTAAAACATTCATCTTGTAAATACTTGGCTGCAGTAATTCAGTATCTAATTTTTAAAAAAATCATTTTGCAACTTACTCAAGATAGAGAAATTGCTGTTTTAATAAAAAAAAAAAGAAAAAAGAAAATTAAAAATTATTTTCTTTTTAGAGTTAAAATTTTTCAGCAAGAATGAAGCTGCTATTTGGTTAATTTGCCTAACACAATTTCTGCTAAAACAGTTTAACATTAAAAAAAAAAAAGAAAAGAAAAGTATTGCAGACTAATGTTTTATATACATGCAAAATTTTATTTTATTTGGTTGATTTGATTTTTATGAGTTATCAACCTTTTGCAGGTTATTTAAAGCCAGAAAATATTTTTTTACATTGTAAGAAGTTTTTGGGTGACAATAATAGTTTACTGATACAAGTCCGACTAATTAACACATAGCTTGGGGGTAAAGAGTTGGGGTCATATCTTTCCCAAGGGTATTTGCACATAAGTGAATATAACGAACCTGACTGGAATTGAAACTTGGCTCTTCGATTTTCAATTCCGAGCCATTATCCATGACACCACCTGTACATCCAAGCTTACAGGATCCGATATTTCCAAGCAGTCACACATCTAAGTACAAACCAGTCTCGACATCTCTTGACTTCAGTGATTGTACAGAAACTGATGTTTCAATCTGATATGGCCGTAAGCTCAGAGAGAGGAAAGAAAACTATGACAAGAAAAACAACAGGTTTGTCTAATCTTAGTATACTGAATGTGTACAGTCAGATTGCAGGTGTGTTTGCATAATTTGTAAAAGATATTTTGGTCATCAAGTAAGACAATTAAAGATAAAATAAGGATTAATCCAAAACCCTTTTTTGCTAGTTGCCTATCAATTATTTCACCTGATGTCAATTGCAACTACCTGTATATAAATAGAGCAAATAAAAATAAAAAAATAAATGAACACTGGATACAGTAGGGTAAAAATACAAAAAGTCACCCAATCTTTAGGATGCTACTATTTTTGGCCTTTTAACTAGTGTACAAATCCAGTAATTATTTATAATCGAATATAGATAAAGACGTTTATATAACTTTATTAATTTTAACTCAATCAAGTGTATATCCTAGAAGAATTTTTTTTTCTGCTGCTAACAAAAATATGCATCTAATGGTCTTTGTCGTTAAATAATTGACATATCAATTTTTCTGATTGACAAATCAAAGAAAAATACTTTTTAAGATTTTCTATCAACAGAAGAAAATATATAGAGTGGTGGACACAAAAATCTGATCATAAACACTGACAGTCAACAATTTAATTCTTCTCACAATGTTGTCTTGGCTCACATGAATTACACAAATGTCTATATTTGTAGATATGTGGTAACAGGACTGTTTGAAAAGATAGAAATATTTCAAGCAACCACTTTCTACAGTGTATGCATAAGAAAACATACCACACACAAAAATATGAATACTATACCTACACACACACAAAAGAGGAGGAAAAAAAAAAAAAAAAATCAACCTACCACCAATAAAAAGGATATAAATTATTTTTTTTAACTTAATATAAAAGTAATGATAATGAATAAATCAGCAGACAATTACTGATGCCTCCTGATGAGTGGACCAAATGATTACAAAAAAGTTTGTCTACAAAACTCTGAAATCAGGGTGCTAAAGGACAAATTTTATATTTGTATTAACCATGTTTTTATATATATATATATATATATATATATATATAGTAAGTCCCTGGGTTATGATGATTTGTGATTATGATGTCATATCCGCTAATCTTGTTTTGACATGCTGTTTGCCTTAAATAAACAATGTGGCAGAATATGTTGCCATATGCCACGAGAATGAGGAAGACACAATGTTGGACTGTTCTGCATTTTGCTCTCTTGTCTGTGGAAACGTATTGCTCTTCATTATAGCCCCTGTGTGTGTGTGTGTGTGTGTGTATATATATATCTCTCAGAAAAGAAATATAAGAAATATAACTAATAAGAAAAGCTAGAATATGTAGGTCATTAAATGACCCATGTCCTTTGTGTATACATAAGAAACTATATATTACTAAGTTTATAAAAAGTAAAAATTTACTGAATCAGAGAAATGAAATAGCTATTTTTTGCTGTCATTGTCAAAAATTTTCCTTAAATAATATTTAAAAATAAAATTAAAAAATGCGAGCTGGTAATATACATACTCATATTTGATATGAAAAAATAATTTTATATAATTTAATTCTATTACATTTACTTGTTTTAAAAAGAAATATAGTGTATTAGTACTTAAGAGTGAAAACATTTTAAAATTGTAGTTAAATAAAACGTATTCTAACCTAAATATTCCCTAAAAAACATCTTTAAATATACAGAGTAGGAAAAAATGCTGAAAGACTTTTTGCCGCTAATAATAATTAAAAAAAAACCCAGACATGCATATAACGGATGTCAGAGTACGTTGAAAAATACACCCCTCCCCTCCCTAAACTTAACCACTTTTTCGAACGTAACTCATAATTGATACAACAATAGTTAATAAAAATGAACACGCTACCGCCCCTTGTCTGAAGGATTGGATTTCTCTGTATCATTGGAAACAGGGAATTATGAATTTATGTGTGCATTTAAAACTCAGTAAATTTAAAAATAAGTTATTCCAATATTCGCTTGAAGATGAAATGGAACTAATGCTTTTAATTTAACTACAAAGTTAAATTTGAAGTTTTTAGCTTCCATTTTTGAAACATGGTTATTACTGTGTAGCGAAAAAAAACATTTTAAATAAGTTAATTTATAATATTTATGCTCTGTAAATTTACATTGAGCAGTTTTGTAAAAATAAAAAATATCAATAAGAACACCTCATGATATATGTTACTGTTCCTTCTTTTTATATATATATATAATTCCATTAAAATAAAGTTCATGGTACATACTGGAGGCCATTTAGTGTTTCTTGATTCCTAACACCTCAGGACTGATTGAAGAATGATTGTATTCATTATTACTGATTTTATATTTTTATTATTTCATAAAAGCTTATTATATAGATACTGCATGGTGAATTGCAGTTTCATTCCTTAAGTAATCATCAGATAATAAAATGTTGTCCACGCTGTTATCTCCATACACTCGTATCTCTAGTAGTGAACATCCTTCCCTTATAAGCATAACAAACTTTAAATAATAACATATATGTAACCCTGACAAGGAGCATTATGCAAAACTTTTGAATCAGTCAAGATTGAATGAATGACTTCATATTTAAAGACTTAACTGTTTTGTAGGTTATTGAAACCTGAAACATTTTGTATTGGAAGAAGAATTGTCTTTTTTCTTTTCTGAGTGAATATTGTTTGAGTTTTTTTTTTTTTTTTTTTTTTAGAGAATGCCAATGATTTTTCCAGATACACCTATTTAACCCATAGCTGGGGAACAAAATGATTTCATACCTTTCCAAAGGGTATTTGCGCATAAGGTAACGAATCTGACTGGAATTTGAACTCAGCTCTCAGATTTTCACTATCCATTACACCACCTGCACATCCTGGAATGAGTCTAGAGATTTCACATTTATTGATTTAGTGACTATTATTGTAGTTGTCTTGTGAGTACTTTTTTTTTTGTTGACAAAAATGCTGCTTGTCTGAAAATGTTAAATTCTCATTATTTTTATGTATTTAGGTAAGTGTTGTTGATTTGTACTATGTGTTCGCATATGCTTAGTTTATTTGGGCAGCAGTTTGTTTCGTTCATACAAGTTAAAAATAAAAAATTGTTAAACCTTTTATTTATTTTGAGACAAGCATATGACTACTGGCAGGATCAACCAGGTATCGTTTTTTGGGAATTCGTGCCTCGGCAACGAGGACAAACGCGGCCGGGCGGGAGGCGAAAGCCGACGACGCATTTTCGGCAGGATAGATGCGCGTAAGACGGACGAAGAAGCGGCGGCCGGTCTTTCAAGACATCGTCCTATGCGACGAGCACATTGTTTACGGCACTTTAACGTCGTCGACACGCAGCGCAGGCGCTAGAGATGAAAAGTCGGGTGACCGAAGGAGAGACGAGTTGGCTGGGGTCGCGCGCGCAATGGCAACCACGATTGTTCCAGCGAAGCCCACGGAGCATATAACGAGCGGAAACAAAATCGTACACCAGCATCCGTCTGCGGTGGCATCGTGCATAGCGGTTTGTGACGCATAGACGGTGCGTCAATATGTTCACCCGGATGCGTAAGAAGGGCCAAGTTTTGATTTTTTTTCCCCATATTTTGGACAATTTTCCAGTCTTTAACTAAATTTTTATATATGCTGTGTGTATCTCACCCCAGATCATGCCAAAATAGACTTTGTCCTTAGTGTCCCTCAGAAAAGCTATGTGTGGAGTTGACCTGGAAGGTGGGGATGACAATCTGGCCACCAAGCGCAGATCCTCATGGTTGGCCCAAGTGTGCTTGATATGTGCCCATGTGGGGGAAAAACCAGATCACTTCTCTGATATATAAGCACAAACGCAAGAGGCAGCAAGAAGTCTTTTACACTGACATGAAATTTTGATTCCACATTTGGAGAAAACCCCATCATCACACACTGACAGGCCACCAAAGTCTGGACTGAAATAAAGTCCATTGATTCAGTCCCCTGTGTTCTCATCTGTAATGTATGATGATACTTAATTTTATTTTCTTGTACATTGACCATTATTTTATTAGCAACAGCACACAATGTAAAATAATAGAGCTATAAATTATATATTAATAATAACAAAATCTTCAGGTGCTGAAGATTTCTTTGTGCATGAAACTAAGAGTTAAGTGCTACAGGTGTTTGAAAAAAAAAATCTTGTGTGAAACTCTGGTTACGACTAGAGCCATTCTTTTATAGGAATTAATGTTAATTTACATTGCTCAGACTATCATCCTCATCTTTGTTGCCATATTTATCACAATGTTTCAGCTGTTGTATGCTTCAGCCTTCTTTCAGGTGGTTGGAATATCGAACTGAACCCTTTATTTCTCTCACTGTGAGTTCAATACCTGGTTAAGGCGGTAGAGAACTTGGAGAGGGGAATTAACTGGAGATAACTGACATCCATTAGAAATGTCATGTGGAACTTGAACAGTCTACCCCGACAAGCAAAATAAAGGGTTCAGTTCGACATTCCAACCACCTGAAGACGGCTGGAGCGTACAATGGCCAAAACGTTGGGATAAATATGGCAACAAAAATGAGGATGATAGTGCGAGCAATGTAAATAGTGTACAAAATACCTCATCTCAGAAATATAGACAGATACAGAATTAATGTTGTTAAGCATTTGTTAATCTGTCTAGGCAATCTAGGCTTCAAGCACTTTACTGAGTAGGTAGGTTTGTCCTTAAGATTTTTTTCTTTTTTCAATATTGTTTTTGTTCTAGACTTTATCTGGATAAGGGTTTTAGGTTTTGGCAAATTGCCCATTGGTTCCATCAGTTTGTTTTTCTTTATATACACACACACACACACACAGAGGTAATAATCTATTGGTATATAATCCAAGTGAATGAAAAATAATAGAAAATATTAAAACTGATCCACAAAAAGAGCTCAATGTATTTACTATAACAAAATATATAAATTACATAGAATAGAAATCCAAGATTACCTCATTTGAATAGCTATTTTGGCTCACAAGAATTACTTGTAGGTCTTATCAACTCAGAGTCTTGTGGGCCGAAATAGCTATTCAAATGAGGTAATCTTGAATTTCTATTATATATGTGTGTGTATGTGTGTGTGTAATAATAACACAAATCATTAATGCTTAACAAAAGACATAATCCAGTAAATTTAAAGGCAAGTAGGTAGGCTCTCTGTGTGTTATACAAACACAAATATGCCTGAGCAGGCATCTACAATAGGGATGGCTAGCTGTCCTAAAAGACAAGTATGCTTGAAAATGATCAACAAGCCATTTTATATATATATATATATATATATATATATATATATATATATAAAATTAACTGCTCAAAAGAAAAGTTATGAAGTTGAGCATTAACAGGAGAAAGATTACAATAAAAAAAAAACTTTTGTGTTCTTTAAAGAGTATTAACGTATTTATAACTCAATAAAATAAAAATAACTCACTTTAGAATATCTACTTGGGTATAAATTTTCTATGGAATTTATATTGAAAACAAGACTTTCTATCTAAATTTCTGGAGTTATTTTTTGATTGATTCATTCATTTTTTACAACTTATCAACCCTTTGCAGATTATTTAAAGTGAGAAAATATTTTTAGATTGTAACTTTTTTTTTTTATATAATAATGATTTAGTGATACAAGTCTTACTAATTAACCCATAGCTGAGGAGTGAAGAGGTGGATTCATGCCTAATCAGAATTTGATAACCAAAAAAAGAAATTATAATTTGGATATGAAGTGGGTGATCAATTCTATATTACAATTAATATATAAACTGATACCTCACTTTTTGGTCACAATAGTTTCAATACATTTATATTGCAGAGAATATAAAATCTAAAAAACAAGCCTATGTAGCTAATCAGGATCGATAGATAGATAGATAGATAGATAGATAGATAGATTCATTTTCTATGGTTTATCAACCCTTTGAAGGTTATTTAAATAATAATAAAATAGTTGTAGATTTTTTTTTTTTTGAGATAATAATGGTTTAGTGATATAAGTCTTTCTAATTAACTGGGCGGGGAGAAGATGTGGATTCATACCTTTCCCAAGGGTATTTGCTCATAAGGGAATATAATGAACCCAACAGGAATTGGAACTCGGAAGCTCTTTAATTAACAATTCCAATCCATTACACCAGCTGGTATTCCCAAGTGAATAGGAATTATTATCTATGTTATTTACATTTGGACTATTGTCCTCATCTTTGTTATTATCACAATATTTGGCCTGGAGGTCACTTGGATTGACAAGCATCTCAAAAACGTCTGAGGGCACAATGACAGATAACAACAACAAAATTAAGGACAATGGTTCAAATGTAAATAATGAAGACAAAACTTGTGCAATCAACAACCACGTTTACATTTCAGAATACAAGATATTAAAAAACATTTTACACAGGTGGACATAATATAGGTAAACCAACACACACACACACACACACACACAAGAAACATTTATAATTTTGTTATGTATACATTAACTTATAATACATATTCATTCCTAAGGTCTATAATTAAAGGACTTTCATATCATGACAGGATACATACATGTACACCAAAATAGGCAGGTAGACATGCACACATATGGACTTGTCTCCTAACATGCAAATAGATCTTGTATATGTGTAAGATTCTTGGCACCTGGGAATAGAAAGGTCAGCAGAGGATAATTAAAATCAATAGTCATAACGATTATTTTAATCTTTTTTTTTTACCTTGCTTCATATTAACTTTGCAATACTAATAGTATGAATTTTAGAAAAACTTCAGAATTTAAAAAAAAATTGCAACTTTAAAAAAATAAAAAAATAAATTAAGAATTTGAATCAAGGTTACTTTTACAGTGATAGAAAAAAAAATTCTGTCTGAATTTCTGGTATGAGGAGTTGTTTACAATATTTCCATGCAGACTATTATCCTCATCTTTGTTGTTGTTATCACAACATTTTGGCCGTTGTACCCTCTGACCTTCATCAGGTGTGTATTGATTCGGGTAACCTACATGGAATTCTGAACTGCAGGTTACCTGGATTGACGTACACATAAACAACACTGGAAGGCACAATAGCCAGTCAGATTGTGATAATGACAACAAAGATGAGGCCAACAATCTGCATATAAAGAGAGTAACTAAAAAAAATAATTTTTTTTTTTATCCAGATAAGCAAAGAGAAGTGAGTTGAACCCAATGGCATATTATCACATCACGAGTCCCATGATACATTAGTCATAGGGGCATCACATGTATTGCAGCCATAGTAGGAGTAGTGTGTCTAGGGCGAGATAGCCTGATGGAGTAAATCCCACTTCAGGCCAGTTTTGAACTCAGAACTTTCCTTCTCCTAGACTGGTTGCCCTACCAATGCAAGAGAACCCAGTCTGCCCTGGTATTTAATCCATAGCTGGAGGAAGAAAGATTCATGCCTTTTTCAAGAGCATTACTGTAAAGTGAATGAAACCAAACCAACTGAGATTTGAACTCTGCTTGCTTACTTCACTTTCCGTGATGATAAACATTATGTTACCCATGCATCTCCACGACATTTAAAGAAAAGACAATCATCACACTCTAAACTGAGGGATTTTCGAATTAAAATTCATCTAACATAATCGGTTTTCTTAATTCTTAAAAATAATGCAGCAATATGAGGCAAGGCAAAAAAGAAAACCAAAAAACGTCATGAAGAAATCAAATGCAAGCAAGACAAAGAAAGCTGTGATCTTCATTATTCCTCGTTATTCCAATCATAATAAAGAGAGTGTATTACTTTCATCAAACATTCCAAGCATTTAATGCTAAGGCTTTTAAAATGTTTGGGAAAACGGGGTGGGGGTAGGATGTCACAATCAATTTTTCAATTCCCATCAACTTAAAAATAAAACTGTAACAAAAAAAAAAAAAAAAAAAATTAAACCAATAAAATGATTTTTTTTTTTTTTTTTACAGGGGATCAAATAATAAAGTATTGTTTTCTCCTTGATTTGTAATTATACAATTTGAATTTTAAAAAAAAAATTAAAAAAAATCAAATAAACAGATTGAGTATTTTTTTTTTTTTTTTTTTTTCCAAATACTTACCAGAGCTTGTGTTTTTTAATTTACTAATTATTAATTCGACATTGCTCACTCAGGTCAGGTTTTTACAACAATCAAATTCACTTTTGCTAAATGCAAAAATTGTGATGTCAGTTTATTGAATGAAATAATATGAAATAAGATTTTCTTTTTTTCCGTTTATATTTTCAGTGGATGGAAATTTGAAAAAGTCAAGCTCTAAGCCCCAACAATATCCACTGCAATAGCCACTTAGCCTTAGCATTAACAAGGATAAAAATCAGAAGAGGTGGTATCCAGGCCTATTCTGAGCAAAAATGACCATTAAAATGCTGATATTTAATGGAATTGGCAGGTGGTCACCATTTGAATGCAAAGCCTTATATCATTGGCTTCCTTAGTAACACTTTAAAGTCTAAGGGTCACTCAGCACCAATGGTCAGTTGATTGGCTAGTTAGTGAAGTGCAGTGAATATGACCACGGTCAAGACATCAAGATGATGTCTTGTAAAGAATGGAGTTGTGTGTTTTGTTTATTTTTATTGACTGCTTTGCTTTGGTTTTTATTGTTGTTTTTGTTTTTTTTTTAAGCCTTTTCTTTCTTTTTTTTTATAGAAAATTTTATAATGATGGAACAATTTTTATTTTTTTTGTTTTCCTCAAAAACATACGTCCTCTTATTTACATATGCATGAAAAAAAGTTAGGCTATTTAAAAAAAAAAAAAAATTTTTTTTGGTGGGTTGATTTTATTATTTCACTTGAACAAAGTTCAGTTATTTATCTTTTCTTGATTTATCAAGTTTTTTTTTTGTTTTTTTTCTTCTGGCAAATAAGCCAAGTGTGAGAAAAAAAAAGAAAAGCAAACAAAACGAAAACATTTCCAATTTTCCTTCAAAATTTAAAGATGAGCTGAGATTGCATCAATTATTGAAAATTTGTTTATATTTTTAATGCATAAAAAATGTTTTATTTATAATTTGGCCATTTTTTTTTTGTTTTTTTAAAACCATGTATTATATTGCAAATATTTCTTAACATTGACAGTAAATAGTCGTTTTCAAATCAAAGAATATAAACATAAAAAAACCTATACCGACGAATTTTAATTAAAAAGGTATCTTTATAAAAGCTTTCTTAAATGGACAGTACGTATTTCGGCAAGTTGATCACATGACCAAGAGTTTCATGTTCCATGCCAAGTTAAATATCGATATTTTCCTGTTTTTTTTTAATCTTGTACCAACGAGAAATTTTGATATTTATTTTCTATGATTTTTGGCTGGACTATGAATGCTGCTAAGCATATTTGCAATATGAAATAGAGTAAAAAAAAAAAAATAAAAAAAAATATCAATCTTTAATTTCCCCCTTTACTTTTTTTTTTTTTTTTTTTTTTTTAAATGTGTGTGGTGGGATAAAATATGCCTCATGTACGAGGATAGTTTCTCATTTCAACTTCTTTGTCACGATGTCCTCCCTTTGTGCGAGGTCCTTTGGATCCATGAGAGTCGTAGCGAGGACCTCTACCATGACCAGGTCGTAGGCCTTGGAAAGATTCCCCAGGATACGGGGGTGGAGGAGTCTGAAATAAAGAAATTTAGATTTTAGCCAAAGAGAAGGAGAGTGAGAGAGAAAAATCTTGCAGAAATTAATGTATGTGCATACAGAAAGACAGGTCTGGTTAGGCAGCCATATTAATGAAAATCTCTGCACGAGAGGCGAAAATCCTTTAAAGTCAGTTTATCTAAATGAACAAATATAGAAAAGCTTACTTTGAGGGAAAAATATTCTAAACTTTGTCCAACATAAGAGCTGCCAAAGTTTTCTTTCTTTTCAATCAAGCAATCAATTAAATACTGGCTGAGTGTTCACTCTTTTCAATTTATAATCTGCCACATGGAAGTTAAGGGACAAAAGTCTGACAATAGGTTCTATCGCCATTAAACATTTACTTACATATATACCATTTATGTTTTTAATGAAAAAAAAAAAAAGAAGTAAAATTAACTTGCTCGCTCTTTCTATCACTATATATATATATATATATATATATATATATATATATATATATATATAGGTAACTATACTCGTCTCGAAAAACCTTTGGTTTCTTGATTTGCCAATAATCAAATCAATATTGAAGGAAAAAAAGGTTTTAAAAAAAGAAAGAGTCAGGAACATGAACGTCTGTCGAAAATAATCGTACAGCTTATAGGTTCAAAGCCCAACGAAAAAACCTTGACACGAGCAAACAACTAACTAAAAAAGTGCTCAATACAGGAGTAGAGCCGATCTAGTCAAACCTAGCGAGCCAGACAAACCTACCAAGGTTTCACTTAAGCAGATCGTCAGGGAAAGCCAGCTTCCCTTGACGATCTGCTTAGGTGAAACCTTGGTAGGTCTGGGTCTCTAGGTTTGACTATACATACATACATATATATATATATATATATATATATATTTATTATTGTTGTTGTTGTTCATCCTTCACATGTGGAGGTAACCTTGACTTCAAATCACTAGGGGTCAGTGGGTGCGTAGATGACTAATGAATCCGATCTTTGCCCTGAAAAATCTGTTGCATTTGTGACATGGGATACTGGGGGCTGAACCAAGCTGGAAGGTGGAGCCTGCTTGATATAGATATATATGAGATACATACACGCGTGTGTGTGTGTGTGTGTGTGTGCATACACACACACACACACACACAATATATATATATATATATATATATATATATATATATATATATATATATATATATATATTCAAACACACAAAGTTTATCACTTAGGTGATTGATGTTATTTTCAGCATCCCAACTCTAGAGTTTCGTAGATGGACCTTCCAACAATGGCTCCTTTCACTCATCAGGAGATACCAACAACTGACTGTTTGTTTTAAAAATGACAATTTATCAAGGTAAGTAATAAAATTGTTTATTTTCTCATTTTTCCTCACTTTTATATTGTTAAAAAATAATTTATGCACATTTTTATTGATGCAAAATTGATTTTTTTTTCTTCTTTCAATGTGTGTGTGTTCCCAAGGCAAAAAAACAAAAACAGCCTTGCACCAATGAAAACATGCATAAATTATTTTTTTAACTCAATATAAAATTGACAAAAAATAAGAAAACCATTCAATTGCTGGTACCAACTGATGAGTGGAAGGTCAGTCTACGAATCTCTAGAGTTGGAATTCTGAAAATAATGTCAATCAGCTAAGTGACAAATTTCACATTTGTATTAATCCTATTAATGTTCTATCTCTGATACTAAGCACTTTATTACAAAGGCTAAGTGACAAATTTCATATTTGTATTAATCCTATTAATGTTCTATCTCTGATACTAAGCACTTTATTACAAAGGCTAAGTGACAAATTTCACATTTGTATTAATCCTATTAATGTTCGATCTCTGATACTAAGCACTTTATTACAAAAGGCTAAGTGACAAATTTCACATTTGTATTAATCCTATTAATGTTCTATCTCTGATACTGAGCACTTTATTACAAAGGCTAAGTGACAAATTTCATATTTGTATTAATCCTATTAATGTTCTATCTCTGATACTAAGCACTTTATTACAAAGGCTAAGTGACAAATTTCATATTTGTATTAATCCTATTAATGTTCTATCTCTGATACTGAGCACTTTATTACAAAGGCTAAGTGACAGATTTCACATTTGTATTAATCCTATTAATGTTCTATCTCTGATACTGAGCACTTTATTACAAAGGGCTAAGTGACAAATTTCATATTTGTATTAATCCTATTAATGTTCGATCTCTGATACTAAGCACTTTATTACAAAGGCTAAGTGACAAATTTCATATTTGTATTAATCCTATTAATGTTCTATCTCTGATACTAAGCACTTTATTACAAAGGCTAAGTGACAAATTTCACATTTGTATTAATCCTATTAATGTTCGATCTCTGATACTAAGCACTTTATTACAAAAGGCTAAGTGACAAATTTCACATTTGTATTAATCCTATTAATGTTCGATCTCTGATACTAAGCACTTTATTACAAAGGCTAAGTGACAAATTTCACATTTGTATTAATCCTATTAATGTTCGATCTCTGATACTAAGCACTTTATTACAAAGGCTAAGTGACAAATTTCACATTTGTATTAATCCTATTAATGTTCGATCTCTGATACTAAGCACTTTATTACAAAGGCTAAGTGACAAATTTCACATTTGTATTAATCCTATTAATGTTCGATCTCTGATACTAAGCACTTTATTACAAAAGGCTAAGTGACAAATTTCACATTTGTATTAATCCTATTAATGTTCGATCTCTGATACTAAGCACTTTATTACAAAGGCTAAGTGACAAATTTCATATTTGTATTAATCCTATTAATGTTCTATCTCTGATATTGAGCACTTTATTACAAAGGCTGCTAGCCATAAATGTCTTTTCTGTCAGTATCCCACTGACAGCATTTCTGACTTCACATGATCTTTGTTTTATAAGTTCTTGAAAAATATATTTTAATTGAGCACTGTTGAGAGATAAGCTGATTCTATAAACAACAGCCACCTGCGCTAATGCAAAGCTCTTCAGTAAAATGAATTGGAGCTCATTTGTTTACATTCATAAAATCAATACGCTAGAGTTAGCGGTTTCTCTCTGCAGAATGATGATAGCTCAGTGGTAGAAACTGACTGACACCAAATCAGTTGGCTTTTGGACCTGGCTTGAAGCATTCGGATGTCTACTTGCACTGAGGAGCTGTGATACAGCGAAACAGTACTATCTATGAATGACATATATATATATATATATATATATATATATATATATATATATATATTTTCAATAAATGAAGAGTTCCAGTGACTTATCAGATGTCATTTGAACTTTTCTGAATTTATTGCATATTGTAGCCTTAGTTAGTATTATGTAGATGTAGACGAGTGTCCTTATCTTTGTTGTTATCACAATGTCTTCCCCACTGTGCCCTCCAAGACTTCATCAGGTGTATGTCAATTCAGCTAACTTCGCAGACATTTATATGCACATTTTTATCACTTTAAGCCTTATTTTTAGTGGATACTCGTATATGAGTAGATGCTCTGTTTATTTATTAAAACAGTGTATTTATTTATTTTCATCTACTTGTCTAAATATTCGGGAAGTCTTATTAGAGAAAAATATATGCTCTCCAGTAGGATTCAAAACTGCATTCCCCTAGGGTAAATTATCATTATATATTTCTTGGCAGATCTTCTATTACCGCAATGTGGGATAATTAAAAACGATAAAAGCAAAATCATAAGGAAACTGAATGAAATCAGCGAAATGACATGTCTAGACAAATACAAAAACGTTTCAGTTTTTCCAATTAGTGCATCATTATTTGTATTTTTTTTTTTATCTCCCTTCCTACACACATAGAATTTCATCAACAAAAACATTACTTTAGTCTGATGTAGTCCTTCTTGAGAACAAAATTTATTGCACAGAAATTTTTTCACTTTATTATTCATTTGCCTAACATTGTTCTGATATCTAAGTGATTTTTAATAGAAATGCGTTTAATAAATAAACAGTGTCTACTCTCAGTATGGTATCCACTAAAAATAACGCTTAAAGTAATAAAATCTGTCGGATTAAGAAATAAAAAATCATTATTTCTTTAGAAATCGTTTTATGTTCAGATACAAAACTGAGCAGATATGAACTTTTGAGAATCTTGGAAGACCGTGTTTATAAGGCACTATTTGGCTTTGCTCAATTGGCAAGAATCTTTGTGGCCAAGTCAGTCTAAAGCACTTTAGATATAATGATGGTTTCTCCTGCAAAGGAAGACAGATTCAAATCCTGTCAGAGGGTGCATCTTTTTCTTTAATAAGATTTCTTGAGTATTCAGGCTGGTAAACAAAAATAAATAAATATAATTTTTAAGAAATAAATGGAGCGTCTACTCAAATGACGTTTCAAGTGGTAAAACACTGACTGATATGAATTTGATTTTCATAACATTTAAATATGCAATCTCTGATATATTTGTTGGAAATTATTCATTAACTCTTACAAAGAGAATTTAGTTGTTCGTGGTTGAATGAAGAAAAAGTAATTAAAAAAAATTTTTGATATCATCAAGTTATAATTATTCTTCTTAATATGTACAAATAAAAATATTTTTTAAACTCAGAAATTACTGGAAGGATTTCAACCAAATATACTGGTAAGGGAGGTAAATCAATAATGGTAGTAAATGCGTGGTTATTTCCCTTGTAATACTCTAATCTGAGATGCCTAATATAAGTCAGTCAGTTATGTGCCATGCGTGATACACGCTTAGGATTTCAACCAAATATACTGGTAAGGGAGGTAAATCAATAATGGTAGTAAATGCGTGGTTATTTCCCTTGTAATACTCTAATCTGAGATGCCTAATATAAGTCAGTCAGTTATGTGCCATGCGTGATACACGCTTAGGATTTCAACCAAATATACTGGTAAGGGAGGTAAATCAATAATGGTAGTAAATGCGTGGTTATTTCCCTTCTAATACTCTAATCTGAGATGCCTAATATAAGTCAGTCAGTTGTGCCATGCGTGATACACGCTTAGGTGATCATGTATCTTTCGACACATGACTGACGAGGCAAATTTTTTTCCCCACAATAGGTTGCCATTTCTTTCTGTGGTAGGCCAGTTGCCATTCAAGGCTATAGAACCTGGTCTACCCTGCTATTTACCCATAGCTGGTGGGGAGAAGAAGAGGATTTATACCCTTCCCAAGGGTATTAGCGCGTAAGTGAATTGATTGATTTGATGGGAATTTGAACTTGGCTTTCCGATTCCTCAATCCGAGCTGCTATCTATTATTCCAGTGTGCCTCCTCCCTAATACAAGGCAGGGTCTTAATTGGAAAGGGGTTGAGGGAGCCAGAATTTTTCTCAGTAGGCAATTAACATTATGTGATAGTGTAGGGGGGGGATCTTATTAAAAAATCATTTAATGGATTAAAAATTTAGAATTTAAGTGAAGATTTTTTTTTTTTTAAATATTAATAATTTTGTTTTTAAAACATCAATTTTATCAAAGAATGGAAAGAATAAAAAAAAAACAGAACAATGGAATACTATATTTTAAACAAAGCAATTATGAAAACATGCAAATAAAAATTTGAACTATAATAACTATTGTCTCCTATTTTGAGCTCTGGTGAAATTAAGTGCAAAGTTAATAAACAGGAGGGTCTTAATAAAAGTGAGGATTGAAAAATAAATACTTTTAGGTGCCTAACACAAGAGGGATCTAAATAATCAGGGGGTCAGAACATTCTTCAATATGAAACAGGTTTTAATAAAAGAGGGGACTGGAAAATCAAAAATACTCTTAAGCGTCTAATACAAGAAGGATCTTAATAATTGAATGGAGATACATTTTCTCAATATGCAATAAACAGGAGTTCTTAATTTGATACTGTTTGATCCATGAAATGATTTTTCATCACTTTTATAAGTGGTGATCAGAAAATCCTTTAATGGATCAAAAAGTGTCAAATTAACAAACAGGATGGTCTTAATGAGCTCAGGGGAGATTAGAAAACTCAATAAGTAAATAAATAAAAATAAATTAACGTCCCTTGCCACCTCTATTAGGTACTTAAGTGTATACAACTAAAAAATGAAGTCTGCCTGTCTTCTTATTGAGATAAAATTACTTTTGCTTTTTAATCTAAGCATAAATGTGTTGGATGCAAATGATTATATATATATATTTTAAGAGAATTGAGCATTCCAACAAAATGTGTGCCATTAGGAAGGGAGAAATAGAATCTGTCCCAGAGCTATTAAGACACCAACTTGCAGTATTTGTGGAAAAGTCACCTTTTTGATGGCTGATTTAGCCAGTCATGTAAGATCATACCGGAGAAGTCAAGTGCAAACTCCTGTGAATGCAACCCTACCAGAGAAAGACCTGCAGGTTACTTGTACAAATTTTGTAACAAGGCTTGTAATCTGTTGCAGGACTCAAACATCACATGATTGTAACAGGGACAGGCTAGTTTACAATATAGGTATTGCCACATGTGTAAGAGAGGTTGTAAAAGTGAAGCTGGCCTTAAGTACCATTTGCAGGCCCATAGCAGAGAATTAAAATTCTGAATGAAAAACACAAAAAAAGCTACCAAGTGAATAGATGGTCTTCTTCTGCAAAGTGACAATCATCAGGATGTTGTTTTTTGATGATGACATTATGCTAATGTTGAAAGTACTCAGAATAAAATGAATATGCATCAACATGGAACATTTCTTTCTTCCTTTACTAAAAAACTTGTCCATAATTACGAGAGGATCCTATTAAAAGTAGACAAAACTTGTATAATTTAATGAGACATGTCTTAATGAAATACACGCAATATGTGTGTGTATACATACATCGGGAATTTTGGTTTTAATCTAAGCATAAATGTGTGTGAGGAGACACATACACACACACACACATGTGAATTACTATTTTAGAGTAATTCTTTCATTTGCTGGTAGCTGCATTTTATGACGTTTTGCTATGCTAATCTGGCCATTTTCCTACTGACACTTTTTTTTTTAATGTGAAAATTCAATTTTTTTTTAGGGTCCTATACCATAATAAAAAAAAAGAGAAAAGAACCCATTATAAAATGCTTTTCTTGAATCAATTCTTTAATGACTCATGGCTCATCTGTAGTGAGTGGTGGGGTGAGGTGATCTACCCCATAAAAGTTGATTTTTATCACATAAATTTGTGTCAATGAAATGAACAGTTCTTCAACTTTTGATCAGTGAAGTCTATGCGTATATTCGTCAGTTATAAATGCAAGCGATGTGATCTTTTATACAATTATTGTGGAATTTCATTTTTATTTTATTTTTTAAAATGTGATCTGATCAACACTGGGTGTGTCTGCTAATTTTTAATAAATTTACAGATTCTTGAAATGCAAAATCATCATGGCAGAAAAAGTACGAGAAAAAAGGAGGAGGAAAACAAAAAAAGAAAGAGGAACCGACTTCAATGAAACAGAATTATTATAGGAAGCATTATTCATGGGTGCATATTTGCATCGTACAACTAAGGAAAAGGATTTTGGTAGGATTTTTCAATCCATTTTTTCCAAGCTCTGAAGGAATGAGAAAACAAAGTTTAGCGTTCTAGTGGGAGTGTACACTCACCAGAAAGTGAAGTTCTCAGTCATGTTTCGAAAATGCTGAAAAAGATTAGAAATTACTAATACAAACATTGGGATTAATGGTGTTCTCATTTCGATATGTCAATAGTGAGGAGTATGTAATTAAAAAAAAAAAATTTTAAACAGCTGTATTTTACAATATCTAGTAATACTAATCTGAAATACTTTGTACTTAAAAAAAATGTCCATTTGTTTTCTATTCCAAAAAAGATGCGGTACATGAATAGCACATCTCACTCAAAGAAAAAAATAATGACAATCAAAATGTTGACATTCCACATTACTTCAAACAAAAGGTTAGAAAGGAAACCACCATTAATAATGGAAAGAGTGATAACAGTTACTGGACTTGAGAAACCTATTTGTCTGACAAATCTTTTAACAATTTCAACTGAAAGCAGCACTGGCTGCTCGGTTAATAAATGTCAAATATTTCCTTGTAGGAAGATGGCTAATATTACCATAATGTTTGATAAAAACACTGAATTAATTCTTTATAATTACATTGCTGTTTTTATACAAAGAACATATATTTGAATAACCACAGTTTAGTCATGCCAAGGATTATGGCTTAAGCAACCCTAAAATGTGCAAATGTTTTTTGACAAAAAGTAAGCTGGAAAAAACCTTCAACAAAATGTTTGAAAATGGTTAAAAATGGCTTCGAGTGACTTAGACCTGAGAGTTTTGACAAACACCATTCTTTGAAAACTGTCTGTTGGCACTACAGAATCACAGACAAAGAACTGTACCAAATAACAGAAACCATACAACTTGGGGATTACCAACAGCAGCAACAACTAAAATGGAAAGGCACAGATAAATCAAGGAGAAAATAACAACAATCAAGATGTTGACATTCCACACAAATAAGAAGTTAGGAAGGAAACCCTCTATCAATACTGGCAAGAGTGATAACACTGGTCTTGAAAAACTTATTTTTCTGAATAATTGTTTTGAGAGAAAGATTTTATAAATTTTAACTGAAAGCAGTAGTGGTTGCTCAGTCAATGAATGTCAAATGTTTCCTTATAGGGAAAT
>OZ038497.1:22717874-22742874 GCA_964036315.1 Acanthosepion esculentum | reverse complement strand
GACAGGAGTCAGGGAAGGTGGTAAAAATCCATCTTAATGGGGAGAATGCATATTAAATAACAATGTCAGAGGATATTAACCCTATAAAGCCTAATTGGGGGAAATAAAAGAAGAGAACCATAAGAAAAAAAAAAATATATAAGGTAACAAGGACGTAAAAGAAAACTAGAGGAAAATTCTAGGAAAAGGAAATTTTATAAATTAAAATTATTAAAGCATAAAGAAAAGGAATAGTTAAAGGAGATGGGAGTGATATATATATATATATATATATATATATATATATATATATATATATTTTGTTGCGGAGCTAATTTTTTTCCCCTATAAAGGACGATAACTCAAAATACAATTGAGTTACTTCCCTTGTCTGAAAGACAAGAGTGCGGCAATTTTGAATTGAGCCTGGGGACAAACTGACACATGTAAATTTCAGGGTTTCAATCTCAAACAAATCTTTGCTGTTCTCAGACAGTAAATGAATAAAAGTTGTTGTCTTATGTGTTAAAATACCCTTGTCTTGATTTTCATACATTTTTGTTCATCTCAACAGTCTGAGATATAACAAATTCATACACGCACACACTAGCCGGGCTAAACCATAAATTTAACAATATAGATAGTATTAATACATAACCCTACAAATCAAAACCTTCCCACATTTCACACCCACACAAAACAGACATGCGTACGGAGGTGTTGAGGCCTCACACTTATACACACACCCACACGAATACACACACTTACAGACATCATACTCACTCACTCCCTAATGAGCCAAATGATAACACACACCCACAGCAATATACACGTTTACACATATCATACTCACTCACTCCCTAAGAACCAAATAACACACACACTTAACAGAGACACATCCCCTCTCGAGGAACCAATAAATCTGCCAAACTGACCAAGGGAATTCAAAGCAGCATGGATCCATCCAGCTCTTATCTCAAATAACAACTTAAAAGAGACTGTTTAACCAACACAAGGAATGTTAAAAAATTCATGTTAAAAAGATAAAAAACAAATAAAACAAACAAATGAAAACTACAGACAAAAGTTCATTTCCTCCATCAAGACATTCATTTCTGTAGTTCACTGCTACCAGCAAGCAGAAATTTTTTTCTCCTGATGATGGCCATGTTGGCCGAAACTAGTCGAGGAATCTAAATGAAATAGTAATAATAAAAACGAAAGAATATTAATCTACAACCCAGTGTGTCTGAAGATTTCAATTTTTTTTAATAATTTTTATTGTTCAAAAGAGATATAGATATATATATTATAATGCTCTGTATTCTACATTGAGCTCTCCCTGGATTAATTGGTAATATATTTTTATACAGCAAAAATCCAAAATTACTTCATGTGGGTATAGTCTACTTCAAAGTAGCACTGCTATGTGCCAGCTGATCCTCAGCCCAAGACTGTCTGGATACATAAATACACAGCTACATAAAAATTATATTAATGCAAGGTTGATTTTTTTGGTGTTTTATTGAGTTTGGAAAATTGTATTTCATTTTAAAATTTTTTTCTTCCAAACTAAATAAAATACTCAAGAATTAAAAATTATCTTCAACAGATAAATAAGGAAGCAAAAGAGTAGAAGAAAAAATAAAACAAAACCAGCATTCACAAACATACGTGCATTGAATTCTTCCATTTGGACAAAAGTCTACTTTTGGTAAGTTGGTGCCTATTAAGAAGTATAATTATCTCTCAGGTTACATCTCATTACCCTTCTAAGCCTATGGCCGGTCAGGGGAGGGGCTCAGAGACAGAGAAATAGTGGGGATTTGCTTGTTCACAGAAACATGTCAAAAACAAAACAAAAAAAACAACAAATTTAAAATCTTTTCTTCAATTCACATATTTGAATTCTAAGATATGCATGGAGAATTTCTTGAGAGACACTGCTCAAAACCAAATTGACCATTTAGACAGATTTGCATCCATACATATGAATGACTGCAAGTTTAAAATTAAAATAAACATGTGAGAGTGCATTTTTTCTGATGCAGCACAATTCCTGGAATAAAATTATTGTACTGCAGAGAAAATAAGAAACTAAATATGCTACACCAAATAAACACTGTGTTGGATGGGAGGGAATTGAGAGGCAATAAGGTCTGCATTTGGATTTGGTAGATGAGTATGTGGTTGGTTTTGTTTAGTGCCATATCAACTCCAATGGGTTATTTAATGCCGGAATCTAAATACTTTGAATGCAATTTTATACCTTAAACTACAGATATTTTGTAGATAATTTTATACTTTATGAACAAGCATATGTTTTTAGATATGTAGTTTGTAGATGATAAAATATATTGTCGGTAATTTTATAAAAAATATATTACTGGTAATTTTATTATGAAAATTTATTTTAATACTTTTTTTTAGTGTTGTATTGTTGGTCATTCTGCTCTAAAAATGTATTGCTGGTAATTTTACTATAAAAATGTATTTTTTATACTTTCCTAGTGTTTTGATTTCTGTGTTTCTGAGTTCCCTATTTGCCCATAGCTGGGACCCTAACAGGTGCTACAACCCTGGGTTAGGGTGCACCTGGCTACAACAGCAATTAAGAAGTGGTTTCACACTCCTCAAAACCTCCAATCTCCCAATCAGAGGCCAAGACAAGAGTATACCAATACTTATTCCTGAAGTAAAAATTCAAAATAAAATGCTTTAGAATTATGATGCTATAGGAAACAATCCAGAATGCTTTTGATATTAAATAAACATTCCCCTGAGAAATGTTTTTTTTATATAAGTTTAATAAATGTACCAGTTTGGATAATAGTGTCAGGTTTTGGAAAATAACAAGCGTACTGTCTCAAATAAGTACCGTGCTGAGAGAGCATTTGTATTTGGTACACAAGAATAGTATTTTGACATTTTTATGGCTTATCAACCTTTGTGCAGGTTATTAAAAGTCAGAAAAGATTTTTTAGATTCTAAGAATTTTTTTGGGAGATAATGATTTACTGATACAAGTCTTACTAATTAATCCATAGATGGGAGAAGAGGTGGATTTATACCTTTCCCAAGGGTATTTGCATGGAATATAACAAACCTGACTGGAATTGGAGCTTGGGTCTCCGATTTCCAATTCTGAGCTGTTATCTATTACACCACCTGCACATACAAGCTTACAGCATCTGGTATTCCCAACTGGTCACCCATCTTGGTAATGACCAGGCTCAATATTGCTGACCTTCAGTGATTGTATGAGAACTGGTGTTTCAATGTGATATGGTCATAAATCCACAGGAGCAGTAGGCACATATCAGAAAAATAATGTTTTTTTTTTGGTGGGGGTAGCAAATCCCCTGCTAATACTGAGGATTGACATTATATTTTTTAAAACTTTTCTGTTCCTTTTTAAAGAGTTAACTGAGGATTTTTTTCCCTTTATTTCAAGTAAATTTGTGCATTGACAAAAAAAATATTCATTTAAGCATTACAAAGGAAAGACTAGAGTGCTAAGTCAAATTGTTTGGGGACAGGGTTTCTAAAAGCATCTGGCAGGCACGAGGGTGCAGCTGCAGCTTACTTGTTAATCCTGGGCAGAACCACTTTCAACACAGCCTTCAATTTTTCAATACAGCAGCAACAGAAGAAAAAAAAAAAAACCCAAGGTAGATAACGATCAGTCAGTATTCATTAAGCTAGTGTAAAAACTGCGCCCATCGTAGGTACAGTGTTGACATACTTGATGCCTGGGTTGAGGCTGTCGATTCATAGTCCGTCTTGGCTGAAGACTGGGTCTGCGTCCGGAAGGTTTGCTGCTTGGTGTGTGCACTGCACACACTTTAATGAAAGCAGCCATAAATAGCACCAAAACTATACACATCAACATCACAGCCCACCAGTGGATCTGAAAGAAGACATTAACATTATTATAATTATTTTTAGAGAAAATTAGGAAAGACAAAAGACAAAGATATTAGCTTCAATAAAGAAATGCTGGTTTACCAGTGTGATAATTACTGGAATGGCACTATGAAAGTCAATTTTGCTCCACTGATCAATAATGCCATTGCTGGAATTCATTTTGTGGAATAGCTTTTAGTGATGTTGTCATGTCTTGCAGGGATATGAGCTAATCTTTGTCCTTTCTGGGCATTTTTCAATTTTGGAAGTAACCAAAAGTCATTGGCAAACTGCGCCCAGCATGCAGCCCAATTGGCTTTCTGAATGACCCGCCTAAATTCATGAGGAAAATAACGTTTATTAAAATGCTTGTTTCTTTTCATTCTCACTTGTTCACTCACATACTCTCTTATGCATAGCCAAATACATAAACAATGATTAAGTACAATGTTTATTGAATTTTGTAACATTTCATTCAAGGTAACACAGTCAGCCTTTTAAACCATTGGTGATTTTTATTAAGGAAGATCATACGATTAAGTACAATATTTCTTGCATTTTGCAACTTTTCGATGAAGGTAACGTTGTTAGCCTTTTAAACCATTGGCGATTTTCACTAAGGAAGATCATACATGTAAACATCTTTTGCTTCAGAAATAGGAAATGTCAATGATAATTATTTTTCTTTTACAAGTATTTTGTCTACTCAAATGAAAGAATTAGAAACAAATCGCATCCAGCAATGTCTGTTAATCACGATGTCATCAGTGATAATAAATATTATAACAAGACTTCCATTTTTTTAATTATACAAGGAAACTTTTCTCCAAAGGGAAAAAACAACAAAAAAAAAACTTTCTTCATTTCTAAGGCAGATAATTTTGTAAGGGAAATAGTTCCAGTATATTTAATAAAAAAAAAATACTTTAATTCTTTTAGTCGTGCAGCCCACCTTATGATGAACTGTGCCTCTGCAACCCACTGTTTGAAAAAGGTTGCCTGGTTTAGTGAATAAGATGAACAGGAACTTGTCAGCTTTTAATGTATTATCGAGACGCAACTTTGTACTGGACATTTGTTGCTCTCTACATCTGATTTGTCGCATTACAAAAGAAGTTCTGAAATAGGGAAATCTAATCAGAATGTTAAGGGACAGTGACTCAGTAAATGATCAGGTGTCAAAGTTCAAGAGGTCAAGCCATTTTACATTTAATGAAGATTTTCTTAATGCAACATGGGGGGCAGCTTTCTTTCTTTGAAAATTTGCATAAATACTTTTAAAAAGAAAGAAAAATGAGAAGGAAAAAGAAACAGAAAAACAAACGAGAGAGAGAGAGAATAGGAGAGAGGACGAGAGAGAGAGAATAGGAGAGAGGACGAGAGAGAGAGAATAGGAGAGAGGACGAAAGAGGATGAGAGAATAGGAGAGAGGATGAGAGAATAGGAGAGAGGACGAGAGAGAGAGAGAGGACGAGAGAGAGAGAGAGAATAGGAGAGAGAGAGAAAGGAAGGAAGAGGAATAGAAAGGAAGGAAGGAAGGAAGAGGAATAGAAAGGAAGGAAGGAAGAGGAATAGAAAGGAAGGAAGAAAGAGGAATAGAAAGGAAGGAAGAAAGAGGAATAGAAAGGAAGGAAGAAAGAGGAATAGAAAGGAAGGAAGGAAGGAAGAGGAATAGAAAGGAAGGAAGGAAGGAAGAGGAATAGAAAGGAAGGAAGGAAGGAAGAGGAATAGAAAGGAAGGAAGGAAGGAAGAGGAATAGAAAGGAAGGAAGGAAGGAAGAGGAATAGAAAGGAAGGAAGGAAGGAAGAGGAATAGAAAGGAAGGAAGGAAGGAAGAGGAATAGAAAGGAAGGAAGGAAGAGGAATAGAAAGGAAGGAAGGAAGAGGAATAGAAAGGAAGGAAGGAAGAGGAATAGAAAGGAAGGAAGGAAGAGGAATAGAAAGGAAGGAAGGAAGAGGAATAGAAAGGAAGGAAGGAAGAGGAATAGAAAGGAAGGAAGGAAGAGGAATAGAAAGGAAGGAAGGAAGAGGAATAGAAAGGAAGGAAGGAAGAGGAATAGAAAGGAAGGAAGGAAGAGGAATAGAAAGGAAGGAAGGAAGAGGAATAGAAAGGAAGGAAGGAAGAGGAATAGAAAGGAAGGAAGGAAGAGGAATAGAAAGGAAGGAAGGAAGAGGAATAGAAAGGAAGGAAGGAAGAGGAATAGAAAGGAAGGAAGGAAGAGGAATAGAAAGGAAGAGGAATAGAAAGGAAGGAAGGAAGAGGAATAGAAAGGAAGGAAGGAAGAGGAATAGAAAGGAAGGAAGGAAGAGGAATAGAAAGGAAGGAAGGAAGAGGAATAGAAAGGAAGGAAGGAATAGAAAGGAAGGAAGGAAGAGGAATAGAAAGGAAGGAAGGAAGAGGAATAGAAAGGAAGGAAGGAAGAGGAATAGAAAGGAAGGAAGGAAGAGGAATAGAAAGGAAGGAAGGAAGAGGAATAGAAAGGAAGGAAGGAAGAGGAATAGAAAGGAAGGAAGGAAGAGGAATAGAAAGGAAGGAAGGAAGAGGAATAGAAAGGAAGGAAGGAAGAGGAATAGAAAGGAAGGAAGGAAGAGGAATAGAAAGGAAGGAAGGAAGAGGAATAGAAAGGAAGGAAGGAAGGAAGAGGAATAGAAAGGAAGGAAGAAAGAGGAATAGAAAGGAAGGAAGAAAGAGGAATAGAAAGGAAGGAAGAAAGAGGAATAGAAAGGAAGGAAGAAAGAGGAATAGAAAGGAAGGAAGGAAGAGGAATAGAAAGGAAGGAAGGAAGAGGAATAGAAAGGAAGGAAGGAAGAGGAATAGAAAGGAAGGAAGGAAGAGGAATATAAAGGAAGGAAGGAAGGAAGAGGAATAGAAAGGAAGGAAGGAAGAGGAATAGAAAGGAAGGAAGAAAGAGGAATAGAAAGGAAGGAAGGAAGAGGAATAGGAAGGAAGGAAGAGAATAAAAAGAGAATGGAGAATAGAAAGGAAGAGAGGAAAAATACGTACAATAATCCATTCTCTAATTGTCTGAAGAGTCTCTGGATTGAATATCAAATTCTTCAAACGAGCAAGAGGTCCTTCAGCATCCACTCTTCGACATCGGTGGAAGACATCACAGTAGCCACGGAAGTTATCGCAAGGAGATCCTGAAAATTTCATAAAAACTTAATTGTACAAGAGGGATATTAGGGTGATTATTAATAGTCTATCCGATTAAATTTTAGATTTTTCTTTCATTCCTATAAGATATCCTTCTCCTTAATTGATATATCCCTTCAAGATACAAGTGATCATGGCTCTCCACAATTCCCTTTTCTTTTTTAATACCTGTTAATGGATAATCCCATGAGTGTTCTTGAGAAAGAGGAATCATTTCCTGTTGCTTTCTCCATAATTTAAAATTCAGAATTGTCCTTCTCCCAGATAGTTTGCTAACCAAAAAGCCCACTCGTCATCAGGCAAGTGGACACCCTGGCCTGTCTGCCACCGTGTGTGTTTGCTGATTTCATTTTGCAGGCTATTAACTGTTATTCCGCCTAAATCTCTTCCGTGTGAGAGAGAAAGACACACAGACAATCCCAAAAATTAAAGCCTGATTTCTATTTCTGAGAAAGAGACGAGAAAAATATGACGTACTATCAAAAAGTTCAGGGAATGTGACTAATACACATCATGAAGTGAATAAAGAATGGACCTGCTGCTACGCTTTGAGAAAAAAAATGTATACACCTCCAAGGGAAATAGTTTGAGGGGAATGGTAAGAAGTGGGCCCAGTTCATAATACAGAATTTCATTCATACAAAAATTGACTTCAACGAAAATGTTTCAATTTTCACTTAATTTCGCCGCAAAACCACCGGAGAAAATTTATGGGAGGTAACTTATATCTGAATTGAGTTTTTAAAAATTATGCATCATTTAAAAATTACACCTGTTAATTTGAGTTGTTTATTTATTTATAAGGAATATCCCCCCCCCTTATCACTGAAATTTTCGTTTGCGTAATAATGTTAATTAATATTTTGTCTTTATTCTATGAATATTTAAAAAGAAAAAAAACTTATTTAAATATTTATCCTATCCAAAATAGATGTGTTGTGTATAATATTAAAAACAAATTATTCTGTATTAATTCATATTATTTTTATTTATTTAAAATAAATAAAAATAATAATATGAATTATATATATATATATATATATATATATATAATAATAATATGAATAATATTCATATTTTAATCGTTTTATTTGAATATATTTTATTTTCAAATGATACATAATTTAAGTCAGTTTTTGGACAAATGAAATACGCTGTTATAGTTGCCTCCCTTTGTCTGAATGCTCAAGAGAACTACATCGATGGAGATGGCAGGAACAGTTCGTGTCATTGTTTTTGTTTAAATTATTTATTCATTTTTTTTATTTTTATTTTACTTGAAATACGTTTATTTGAAAATGAAAAGAAATTCCGACATAATACAAGTAATCCGAAAATTTTCGATTATGGCCAAAAGTAGTCATTTGTTGAAAACAATCTACATTATAGAAAGAATAAAAACGTCCTTAACCAAACTTGTATAAATTAAAATTTGCTGGCTAAACGCACCATATATTCATCTCGTCTACCCTTCCCTAATTTATAAGTTAAATAGTAGGATAAACTGGGCTCTTTAGTCTTGGTTGGTAACCAGTCTAAGCGAAGGACAATTCTGAATTCAAAACCTGAGAAAATAAAGTTCTTAGACTGACCCACTTTCCAAAACAACCTTCAGAAAACTGGATTTAATTGGGTTGGACCAATAAATTCCCCCCACTCCCTCATGAGTACACATAAGTAAATCAGTAAGTTTGTAGCCTGCTGAAAAAAACATTTTACAAAGAAATTATTTTACAAATAATCTTCTTCCTTGTCAATGCACTTAATTCATTGGTGAATATCAATCACATCAATTGAACATTATACAGTGAAAATTACAGATCAAAATGCAGCTAATAATTACTGCCCAGACAAATGAAAAGCATTTTTTTTTAATCAATTCACCCCAAGCAAGGTGATAATGCCACAAAAATGTAAGGAGCTACTGGGTGTGAAAGAGAATGAAAATACTTTAGAAGGAACTGGAAACTCAATCATAAACAGGGAACAAAGGATAAACCTCTACACCTATTCAAAAGATTTCCACAAATATAATTTTGAAAACAATATTTACAAATTAAAAAATTTAAAGGCATCTTTTTAAAAAAAACAAAATCAAAACAAAAACTTAAGACAAAAAGGGAAAAACTGGCAGTTAAAACAAATAAAAAATTTCCTATTTGAATACATTTCTAGCTATTTAATGGTAAAAAAATGGCTTAAAATTTTTTACTAATTTTGTTTTGTTAAAATTTAATTTTTTTTCATTAGAAGCCTTTTTCATGAGCCATGTTTTTGTGTGCATTTTTTTTTTTTTTTTTTCCAAGAGGAAAATTTACAATTGATGTCATACCTGCAGGCAGCTTTAGAGGAATTCTTTTAGATTTATTAATCTCCAACAATAATTTCTTGAAAGGTGCATTTACAGTTTTGTTCACAGTGGCAACATCTTTTGAACTAATGCACTCTCCGGTTATGTTGTTCCCTGTAAAGAAAAATCAGATTAAAGAAAGCAAAAAAAAAAAAACTTACTAAGAAATTTATAGTATACCCACACACACAATCAATAATAACAAAAGATAGTTTACACCTCAGTCAGTCAGTTATGTGCCATGTGTGATACACGCTTAGGCGATCATGTATCTTTTGATACATGACTGACAAAGCACATTTTTTCTGCAGGAGGTAGCCATTTCTTTCTGCGGTAGACCAGTTGCCATCCGAAGCTATAGAATCTGGTCTGTCCTGTTATTTACCCATAGCTGGGGGGAGAAGAAGAGGATTCATACCTTTCCCAAGGGTTATTAGCATAGGTGAACATAATGGATTCGACTGGAATTCGAACTCGGTTCTCCGATTCCTCAATCTGAGCTGCTATCAATTACTCCACAGTGCCTCCTTTTACATCTCAGAAAACACATTAACCAGTAAATTACTGGAGGCTAATGTGTTCATAGTGAGTAAACTTTTGCAAATAAAGTGCTCAATATTAACAGAAAGTGAATATATAAATAAAAAGGTCAATGACTCATCTTCTGACTTGAAGTTTTGCAGACAGATCTGCTAATTATGATACAATAAAATCTATTTTCAGAAACCACTCAAATACGATTAAAGTGTCAATAAGTTCAGCAAACATAGACAAATGTACTCGCAATAAGACAATGTGTCAAAAGGATAGTTTTTTCCTATAACACCACTTTTTTAACTAACATCATTCTTCAGCAATATTTATTGTTTTAAAAAGTGATAATTAGAATAAAACCTAAACATATGATGAAAGTGATAATTAGAATAAAACCTAAACATATGATGAAAGTGAATAATTAGAATAAAACCTAAACATATGATGAAAGTGATAATTAGAATAAAACCTAAACATATGATGAAAGTGATAATTAGAATAAAACCTAAACATATGATGAAAGTGATAATTAGAATAAAACCTAAACATATGATGAAAGTGTATAATTAGAATAAAACCTAAACATATGATGAAAGTGTGTAATTAGAATAAAACCTAAACATATGATGAAAGTGTATAATTAGAATAAAACCTAAACATATGATGAAAGTGAATTTATACATTTTCTTTGTTACTGAGAAATGACAACAAAAATAATAAAAACACTATTTATTTACTATATTTGTCATTGAAATGGTTGGTAATACATCGGCTAATTGCCAATCGATTCAAACTTTATAAAAAAAGGTTAAATAATAAGGATTTCCATAAATTTTTTTTGATAATTTAATAAATGTTAATAAATCATGAATAAAGAATTCTTTTCATATTTATTTCTTTATAAACTGGTAAATGATAAATATTGTATTAGTTTTTAGAATGTTTTAAATATAAAATTTATTCTTGTAAATAAACAATCTCATAAAGAAATAGCGTTTAATATTTTTGTTGTAAATTCTCGAAAACAAAAAACAAATGTATAAATTCACTTTCATCACGTATTTAGGTCTTATTCTAATCTAATTATCGCTTTTTAAAACAATAAACATTGTCAAAGAGTGAAGGCAATTTAAAAAGCAGTGTCATGGGAAAAGCCATCTTTTTGACACTGTCTTATTGTGGGCATGTTTATCCAAGTTTGTCAAATTTATTAACACTTAAATCACATTTAAGTGATAAATTATTAGTAACTAGCTTAAAAGCTGCGCTATTGGGTGGCATTTAAGCTAGTTCTTGTTTGGCCATTGTCACAATCTCTAGGGAAGCGTAGATTCAATAGGCATCAATAAATTACAGAAGAAATCAAAATTGATTGCTGCATTTAACTATTGAATTAATGTTTAAGCTTACCTTTTAAAAGTTCGACGATAATTCTTCTGCTGCCACTTAATTTAAAGACAATTTGATGTACGTAGATCCTATTTTCTGTACAAACAATTATTTTTGTTTCATAGGTGACAGAACAGGGGACGATTTATACGATAAAATTAATATAGTGTAAAGATGGGAAAATACAAATTAGAATTAGTTATACATTCAACAGTTAGAGAAATATAATACTAATTCAGTAAAACTTTTATTATGGAATATAATATATTAATATATATTTTTAACCTCACATAATCTGGCAACCCTGAATCTGAGCTCAACAAAAATCGTCCCATCTGCCTAGCTTTTCTAGGGCTTTTGAATGAGCTATGACTCATTGAAATTGGACCAGTGGGAGTGAAGGAGTTGCTTGGACATGCACACACACACACACTGTGCTTTATATGTAGGAAGTAACACTTAAGTCACATTTAAGTGATAAATTGTTTCATAAAGTCTAGGTACCATAGTGAAGGGCTCATCTGAACAATTACCATGATAGCATTTATAGAAAAGGCAAAGGGAAGCAACTTTATGGCAGTGGGAAAGAGACTGAACTTTTCTCTTTTACTTAGACTTTATGAATTTAATCACAGTACTAAATTGGCAACAAGTAGTCAGTATTTTACACTTGAATTGGTTAGATGCAACCAATAAGTTATATGCTAATAGTTTCTTCTCTCGCTTATGGAATTCTCTTCCGGTTCCATGCTTTCCAATCAACTTTGATCTTCAAAAATTTTAATGCAATGTCAATCGTTATCTATTGTCCTCTTGATTCCTCATCTTTTATTGTTCTCTTTGTGACCCACTTTTTGAGAATACCTTTCCAATACCTTATAAATAATGGACTATTCCATTTAGATCATGGGAAAAACAATACTTGGTTTCAATGAAAAAAATGAAAGGAAATAAAGGAACGATATAAGCATTTAACGGCCGTTTCAGTGAAATGGAAAAGTTGCCAATTTCAAATCTTTTTGTTTGTATCTATTTCTAGGGTTATTTTATTGTCGTAGAACTCATGAACTTATTCGATCATTAAGAGTTAAGAATTAAAATGCAGCAGAAAATTTAAATAGGAAAAACCATGAAATATTCATGGATTTTTCTAGTAAGCTAATTATTTTGAGACATTTTATTAATATGCAAAGCATTTGGTTGTTTAATGTTCAATGTGGTATGATGATTGGACAGCACAACTTATGACATGGAGGCAGCATATGGCTATTATTCTGCTCTCTTCTTAAGAGGAATACAATATTCATTTTGTTGTATCCTTAAAGAGGTTACAAACAGACAAAGGTAGTACTCGAGTGAAGAAACATCAACACGCATGTAGATGAAAGAAGACAGGTTTATTGTAAAAGAGAATACACTACTGAAAGATAGGGAATCGGATGCCAGGCTAGTATTTTCCGAAACAAGCCCCCAGCTATATCCTGTGCTCACTATATATAGCTACTGATATAGTCAGTCCACACAGGCGATAGGGAGTGTGGGCATTCCATTACAATACATTTATGAAAGAATAAATTTGTTAAGCATCATAATGATCTTCACGCACTAATGTGAAACACATACACACACAAAAAAAAGTTTATGGGTGTGGCTTAGTAAAAAAAGAAAAAAAGAAAAAAAAAAGAAAAAAGAAAAAAGAAAAAAAAAGAAAAAAAAGAAAAAAGGAAAAAAAGAAAAAAAAAGAAAAAAAAGAAAAAAGAAGAAAAAAGGAAAAAAAAGAAAAAAAGGAAAAAAAAGGAAAAAAAGGAAAAAAAGGAAAAAAAGGAAAAAAAAAGAAAAAAAAAAAGAAAAAAAAGGAAAAAAAAGAAAAAAAAAAGAAAAAAAAAAAGAAAAGAAAAAAAGAAAAAAAAGAAAAAAAAAGAAAAAAAGAAGAAAAATGAGGTACTCACTGCATGATACATAGCAAAGGTGTTCCCTGTCCATTTCCAAATCATCATCAGGAGCCGTTAGGAAACATTCTTCCCAATAGATTTTCTGACACACAGGACCAATGCAATGCTACAAGAATACAAGATTTGTTTATTTACAAGTTTTCAAAGAGATTTGGCACCAATACCAAGCATTTTATTTCACTAGGATTAAAATAGTCCCTAAAATTATATTTGGATTATAATTATTAACAGTATTCTTCAAGCTAATCTTGATTTTCCATGATGTGCGAGTCAATGCACACATTAATCATGATAAAAATATTACAGTGTAACCCGGATATAAGAGAGTTGTCAGGACCGGAGACGAAGTCTCTTATACCCGTGTTTCTCTTATATCCGGGTTTGGCCTATTATATATATATTAACACAGGCTCTAATTTGGGACCAGAGAAAATCGCTCTTATGTCCGGGTTTCTCTTATATCAGGGTCTCTTATATCCGGGTTACACTGTATAATTATAATAATTTTTATATTTTTGTTATCATATTCAGGAAAGTGAGTTGGGATGAGAAATTTTCAGCCCCATTCATGTATGGACATAAGAATAAAATGATGTACATTTCAGCAGCAAAAAACAAAAATTTCCACATTTTGGAGAAATAGGCCAAACTTTTAGGCTTTTTCAAATGCGTTTGATTGTCTTGTTCATTATCAAGAACAGTATCCTAGACAAATGTTTTGTTAGCTATAGCTTTCAAATTATTTTCAAATTTAAATATGCACATAAGTTTTGTCATGTGTAGAACATTTTTTACAGGACTTGACAATATCAGAAGGAATTATATTAAATATTTCATATATATTATTTTTTGATGCATTTTTAATATCTTAAATTTTAAAATGCTGTCTCTTGGGTTGAAAGATATTTAATGAAGGTTGTTCTTTGTATAAAAATAATTTCAAGTATTTTGAGTCCGAGTATTTTAAAGCTTTCATGCCATATCAATTGTCTGATAGAGGACAAAACAAATATGGCATCACAGCCCCTATGGAGCTCCATTCAGATTTGGCCTTTGACTTTTCTCCTGTAGCCTTTTTAATCTACCAGGTTGTGCCCAAGACAGTGCTGGTTGCATGGATGTATAGTGATCTGTGCAAGGCAGGGATATTTAACTCCCAGAGGTATTTACTATACCTGAATACCTTTTCAGTATCCACTCAGGATTGTTGGAATATCACAGGTATTTCTGCAGCCATAGCAACAATTGACGTGTCAAAGGCATGATAGATAGGTAACAGAGCCCATTCCTCTTGGCTGCTTTTGAATTCAGAGCTGTCCTTCTAAAGACTGGTTGGCCTACCATCGCTAGAACAGTCTATCCTGCTATTTAATCCATTACCAGTGAAAGATGGATTCATGCCTTCTCCAAGAGTATTAGTGTAAAATGAAGAAAAACAGTCAAAATTTCGATTCAGCATGCCAATTCCACAGCAATAATCATCCAGCCAACAGACTAACCACATAAAATAATTACCATAGATACTCATGTATAAGCTGGCTTCATGTATTTTTTTGCATGAATTTCAACCCCTCCAGAAAAAAAAAAATTACCTGTCTATAGTGTAACAGGTCACCGAACACACATTACTTTTAACCTCTTCAAAAAGATTACCTGTGTATAATGCAACCTTCTGTTTTTTGTGTAAAGAAAAAAAAAACCGACTGATCATAAAAACTTGCACTATACTAGAGCATATAAGTAAATGTGCAAATATAGCATTTACAATTTGATAGATACTTACCCCATCAATACAGACTTTACTATTGAAGTTGCAGAGAGTCATGTTCACCTTGAATTTAGGCTGTGGACATTTGGCCTGAAAACCAGTAGGGACAGTTAAGGAATACAAACTCATTTCAGTGTTGCTTAGGAGAGGCTAAAAGCTGTCTTGCTGATGATGGGCTAAAAACCATCACGTTTAGGAGTGGAGGGGGGTGGGGGTCAAACCATGAAGCTCATGAATTTTCGTCTATCACAATAAACGGGTGTTCTCTCAATAAGGTCCGTTGCCTTGAATGACTATTGGGATTTAAGCTCACCCCAGACCTCAAGTGGAAATCATATATGCTAAAATGCTAGGAAAACAGTCAATTCCCTGTACCACTCCAATAAGTACCCGATTGGTCCTCCGGCTATCCTCAACCTTTACAAGAGCCAGATCAAAGCTGAAAATGGAGTACTGCTGCTATATATGGGTGGGGGCTGCCCAGTCTTAATTTTCCAGTCTTGATAGAATCCAAAAGCATCTCTACATCCTTGTAGGCGAGGAGTTTATTATCCACCCTACAACTGACAAACCATTGCAAACCTTTCCATGGAAAATGTTCAGATGAGCTACATTTCTTAGTTCCAGCAACTTTAACCTTCACGGTTAAAACCCGCGTACACTGAAGGTGAACCACCCTTACTCCCCTTGTATTCCATTAGTGAGAAGTAAATTCCATTCAAACAGTTTCTCTCGATTAACTAGTACCATGTGGAATCAACTCCCAAGTGGATGCTTTCTCAACAACAATCTTTCCCACATATCCTCATAAATTGTCTCTTACTCTTATTGCTCATGCAACAAACTCCTTCAGTAACCCTCTACCTTGAGTGATTCTTGTGCCTTGTACAAGGTGAATATAACTATTAAAAAGAAAGAAGCTAGGATAATTATAGTTCTGCTTGTTCCTATGTTAGCACGTACATTATCGCATGCCATTACCTCAGATAAATAATGGACCATTCTGCTTTGATTGTGAGGAAAGATCGAAGATATATCAGCGATGCTGTTTGGTTTTAGTGAGAAAAAGAAAGCATACATAATAAGAAAGAAAGAACAAAAAGGAAACAAGAAAAGGCGATAATGCTCTCATGCCTTTAATGTCTGCTTCAGTGAAATGGAAAATATTCTCAATTTTTAATCTTTTCATTTGTATCCTCTTACTTCTTTAAATAATGACCTGCATTCATACTTATGATTGCTATTGCAATATTTTGTTAAAGATGTTAAGCTCAAATATTTAATGATGCAATAGGGGAATATTAGCATAGAAATTACAGTCACATCTAGCAATTTCAACTTTAAAATGATGAGACCTAGCTGTCAATCTAGCACTGCACTTAAATTCATAAAGTTGAGGTACCAAAGAGGAAAGCTCATAAGAAAAACAACCATGAAAATATTTATAGAAAAGGCACAGGGAAGATATGTCATGGCAATGGGAAAGTGACTGAAGCTGAGATGCCAGGACAGGATTGATAACATTGCAGATTCTTTGAGTTCTATATTACTGTGTGTAATTTTCTGTTGTTATATTTTTAATTTGGCTAAAAATTGCTTTAAAGGGTAGAAAAGAAAAGAGAAAGAGCTTCCTCCAATGAAATTTCTCTCACAGTATCAAAGGATATTCGCATTTGGAGTCATAGGTACAGCCTTCAGGTTCCATTCTGTGGCAAAGTCTTTGAACAGATACTGGTACAAAATCACAAGTACTTCCATTACAGCACGGACCGGCCGTTTCACTAAAAAAAAATAAAAAAGTTTCATGCATTTTATTAACAATCTATTAATACTTAGTTTTTTTTTCTCATATTCCCTAACACTCAGTGTCCTTTGTGTGTTAGTGGCTTTATTGCCTTGCTTGGGGTGAAATGACTAAAGAAAAAAAAAAAAAAGGAATATCAGCTATAAAAGAATTGTCACAGTCAATATTAGATGACAAGTGAACTTTTTTTTCTTTTTTTTTTTTTTTTTACAGGTTATCAACCCTTTCTGGGTTATCCAAAGTCAAAGATATTTTAGAATGTAAGAATAATTCATTTTTAAAAATTTTTGTGAGTGAATATTGCATTAATAATTTTTGGGAGATATTAATGATTTTTTACAGATACAAGTTCTACTATCTAACCCATAGCTGAAGCATGATTGATTTGTTTTTTTACAACTTATCAAGTTTTTAAGGTTATTTAAATCCAAAAAATATTTTTAGATTATAAAAGTGTTTTTGGAGATAATGATTTACTGATACAGATCCTACTAATTAACCCATAGCTGTAGGGAGAAGAGGTGGATTCATACCTTTCCCAAGCATATTTGCACTAAGTGAATATAAAAACCCAAATGGAATTGGAACTTGGGTTTCTGATTTCCAAATTTCAAGCTGTTTCACCACTCACACATCCAAGCTTACAAGCAGTCCTGAATTACAAGATGGATTCATGCCTTTTCAAAGCATATTATTTGCATAAGTGAATGTATTGAACGCAACTGAAATTCAAACTCAGATCTCTGATTTCACGTTCTGACCCACTATCCATAACATCACCTAGGCATGCACAGATAATGAAACAGCTCTTTCTGAAGATTTCTTTGTTTGTTTACAAGCATAAGAATGACCTTCAAGAAAAAAAATCTTCTACCAAGTATTCCAAGAAATAGGACTGAGGATAAACCTTTCCAAGACTGAAACTATAATCTGTAATTGGAATGAAAGCAATGAGGACATGTACCTTGAATCCATCATAAAAATTTAGGATGTGGAATATGAAACACTTCAAATACGTTGGTGTATGGATCAGGTATAACAAGTTTGGTATAGGTTTTGTGATGTCAACAAAGACTCATTACCACTTTTGTAATGTCAATGAATACTCATTGTCACTTTTGGAATGCTCATTGAAGTAGAGACTTTGTAATCACAGATACAACTATAATAATGCCGTTGAACAATACTTGGTGTCAGACGCCTTCGAATATCACCCACACTAATAATACTTGCTTGAAAAATAACCACCGTATAGTGATCCAATAAAAATCCGTGTAGTGATCAATAGTAATCCGTATAGTGATCAATAGTAATCCGTAAAGTGATCAATATAGAGAAGAGAAATACGATTCATAAATAGTAATAAAGGATAGAAAAGTGATCAATTAGATGCCACGCTAATTCCCATATAATACTTTCACGGTAATTGCTCAGAGGAGCTGCTTTCGCTTGTCCCTAGGCCTCATGAATTTAAATGTCCTACGAGGCTGGCATCCCGTTCCCACCCCTACACTGTTGAAACTGTTAGATGTAGACGTCTCTTCTACTCCAATAGCTTCATGTCTCGCACATCTCGCCTATGGAACTCCCTTCCCTATTACTGTTTCCCTGACAAATACAATCTCCAACGGTTTAAGTGTAGCGTCAATCGACATCTCCAGTTGCCTTGATCTATCCACTTCCCTTCTCCACATCCTTTCACCTTTCATTCCTATCTGCTCTTGCTCCAAATCTTCTGTAACCCCCTTGCCTTGATCGACCCACTGTCTTTCTCTTTCTCCACATCCTCTCCTTTACCACTCCTATCTGCTCTTCCTCCAACCCTTCTATAACCCCATGCGTGATAGTGGCCTCCAGCCTTGCTTGGGGTGATATGCTTTAAAAAAAAAAAAAAAAAAAAAATATATATATATATATATATATATATATATATATATATATATATATATATATATATTTCCTTTGTGATCTACTTATTCAAAATGTGATTGCCTGTGTTTGCTCTCTGGTGATCTGTGTTCAGATTCCAGTGTCAGCAGTGACACTTTATTCCTATATAACATCTCCCCTTTGAGATGACTTCCCCTGGAGTCTATACTTCTTCAGTTCAATAGTTAGAAATTCTGTTGGTATTTTTTTTTCTTTTAACATAAATCCTTGGTTCAACAATTTCTGATGGTGTGGATATGTTAAACATGTCATACAGAATATATATATTATATATATATATATATATATATATATATATATATGTGTCATACAGAATTTCCATTGGTATCTCTTTTCGGGGACTTTTTAAATCAGTAAGTCTATGTTTTAACTGATTAAATATGAAACACTTCAAATACCTTGGTACATGGTTCAGTTATAACAAATTTAGCACAGGAGAGAAGGAAACTGAATATAGAATAGGCTGTGCTAAAAGTAGTTTTGCACAACACTGCAAATTGCTACAAAACCAAAACATTCGAATAAAAACTCAAGTCTTATTCTTAAATATCCTCATCAGATTGAGACTTTCATAAGAATGTCAGACATGGCACCAAATTCATTCAGAAATATTTAAATTGGACACAATTGCTTTTTCAGATCAAGGATTAAAAATGGCTTCAAGCAAATGAAACCTGTAGGTTTTAGCAAGGACTATCTTTCTTCAAACTCATGAACTGGTGCTACAGAATCAGAAAGACCGTACTAGTAATAGAAACCACATCACTTGAGGACTTTCAAAAGCAGTAACAATTAAAAAGGATAGAACGTGTAACTCGATAAGAAAATAACACTGAAATAAAGATGTTGACATTCCACACTACTTTAAAAAAAAAGTCAGGAAGGAAACCGCCATCAATACTGGAAACAATAATAACAGTGGAATTTAGAAACCTATTTTCCTGAAAAATTGTTTTTGGTGAAAGATTTGATAAATTTCAACCAAAAGTAGCACTGGCTTCTCTGTCAATAAATGTTTCCTTATAAGAAAATGGCTAATAATAACATCAGAGGTGAGACAGATACTACAATTTGATCCCAGCTTGATGACCTGGTAGTGAAGAAAAGCTTAACTTGAGTAGAACTGTCTGCTTGGTCAATAAATTCTGAATGTTTCCTTATAAGGAAAAGGAAAATATTGCCATTACCATGTCCCTTAATGACAGGCAACCATGACTCTTAGATTCTTTATGATCTGTGAATTGTCATGCATCCTCGGAAAAGACATTAGAGTGGTTTCTTGTTGCCTTCCCTTGGTTTGGAATTCAAACTTTTCCTTTTTTTTTATCTTTCAAGGTTTAGAGAGCTGAATATATCCTGCTACGTAACCCATAGCTGGGGTGGGGGTGAAGAGATGGATTCATGCCTTTCCCAAGGTCATAGTAGACCTGAGAACAATAGCAATTAAGAGGTTGTTCCATGCTCCTTAAAACATCTCAATATTGCTGCCAGATGTAGTTTATCATCATAGCGAGGACACTGCAGAATGTGTAGCAAGAAAGATTGTGCATTCGTCAGAATTGACAATGTAGGGTTGCAAATCTATTGACGAGCTAGAAAATAAATTTAATTTCCAGGTGGAATGTTTCAATTCTGCTTACCTGCATTTAGCATTTGACTTCAATTTACATTCATTGCCTCCCGGGCTGCCGCGATAGTGACAACATTTGTTGTTGGCGCAATCTTCCTTGTAGCCACAGTCGCACTCTTCTCCCTCTTCCACTAATTTGTTGCCACAGAAGGCAGTCTTTGAGGCTAAATAGAGAAATGTGGCATACATTAGCAGCAAAAACAACAAAAACAGAAAACACGAGAATTTCTAAGTACTGGGCTCTTCTGGTGATGTAGTAGAAATAGAATTTTCTGTTATATTAATTATGTATTGTTACAAAATGCTAGACAAAAAGAGCAAAATAATGGCCCAGTGGATAAAAGTGTTGGATGAGTGATGCAAAAGTGACTTGACCCATAGAGTTGAGAGTTTAATACCTGGCCACAACACAGGGAACAGAATCTTGGAGAGTCGAGTTACCAAGGGAGTAACTAAAACTGAGATATGAAAGGCATGGCATGTGGAATTAGAACAATCTACCCTCCTTGTACTAAATAAAAAGTTAGAACCCAAAAATGACACACAACATAATAGTACAAACACAATTTTATATATATATATATTTTTTTTTTTTTACTAATGTTCACCCAATACAAGACCCGAGAGCCACTCAAGGTAGAGAGTTACTGTGTGTACTAGCATAAGAAAGGGCAAGAAGTGAAGTTCTTGGGGCTATGCAGGAAAGATAACAGCTAATTCTAGATTTGAAGAGGTCAAGATTTAATTAGTGAATAAAATTTCGGAGTTCAGGAGGAAATGTTAGAAGTATAGAATTGAAGTGGACTTTAGAAGGAACCAGAAATCCAATCCTAAATAGGGAACAAGGGATAAACCCCTGCTCCTGTTTAAAAGACCGGGGAGGAGTGTGAACTGGAAAATAGACAAACATATCTACTATTTTAATGATGTAGTAGAAATAGAATTTTGTTCTTTTAAACATGGCTGACAAAACCCAACACTTTGAAGCTCACAGAGAAATGGATAGTAATTTTGCAATTACATTGTACTTATATCAAAAACTTAAAATACTGCTGTCATTTTTTTGCAGAGTGAATAAACAAGTTAAAATACAATACAATCTTTCTACCAAATGTCTTATTTTTCTCTTCAGCTAGAACAGATTGCACAATAGCATGAGATAGTTCTCCTCATCTTTTTTTAGTTGCTACAGTTGTTTTTACTTTAGTCACATGTAACACACAAGTGCTAGGTTGCTGGAGTGATCCCATGATTGCTGCTGCCACATCAGTTCAGAGATATTGATCCGTTCTCCTGATTGCATGGCAACAGTCTAGATCAGTGGTTCCCAAACTTTTTGAAGTCACGGCGCACTTGAAATCCTACCAATAATTGTAGGTGCACTATATACAAATTTCGGAAAAGTAAATTATAATGAAGTCAAATATTGCAGAAAAGAAATAATGCAATAAAAAAAAATATAAAATAAAAGATACCTTAAGTTTATTCATTGTTGTGTTTATGAGAAACACGAGCCTGATGAGTCTTAGGGATTTCTTCAATGCCTAGGCGTATATTTGATAGGCAAACTCTCATTTCCTCCTCAATACATTGAAGAGTTCCTCTCTTTTTGCACTTAATTCTGGTGAGAGCAGAAAAGCCTAATTCACATAAATATGAATGAGACGGGTACAGCAATATAATAAAGTAAATACAGTGTAACCTGGATATAAGAGAATTGTCGGGACCGGAGAAGAAGTCTCTTATATCCGGGTTTCTCTTATATCCGGGTTTGGTCTATTATATATACATTTACACAGGCTCTAATTTGGGACCAGAGAAAATCTCTCTTATATTCAGGTTACACTGTATTTTTATTTCTTACATCTGGACACATATTTCTCCAAAAGGCCAGGGTGAACCTAGACAAATTCCATTGTGTCCAGGTGCACCATTTGAGAGCCACTGGTCTAGAGGTAGCCCTATTGCGGTCTAGAAATGTTTGGGTTTTGATATTTTAATTTTATCAGCCTATGCTCCTGAGAGGGCTTACAGTAAATTGTAAGAAAATATACCTCAATCCAAGGGTTAGAAAGATTTAAATGCAAGCTGTTTTAAAGGTGGCTTTCCCCCATTCATAAGCAAGGTGGACTAAATAAACAGTTCGGTTCAAAATTCCAACAAATATCACCTAAAGAAGGCCGGAGCATACAAAGGTCGAAATGTTGCAAATGTGACAGTAAAGATGAGGACATCAATCCAAATAATGTAAATAGTGTGTATATTTTTTTTTTTTTTTTAAAAACAGTAGACCTGGAAATTATACCCACATTTTTTTGGGGGGGGGGTCGTCAGAGATTTTCCTTCTCCTCAACAGATGCCTTTACTAGAGCTAAGTAGCATCCATCTTGCCCAAATTTTCACCGCAAGAGAATCAAGTCTGAAATCAGTTTTCCTTCTCTTAGATGGATTGCCCTCCTAGGGTAATGAATTTCATTTGATTTTGATAAAATTACAAAATAAGTGCATATAATACATGCAATATTCAGGCATCAATTAGTATAATTATATCAATTATTTTTTTTTATTAATAAATTTAATTTAAATAATTTAAACATTATTTCTAGTGGATACTCATAGTAGACAATCCACTTATTTATTACACAGTTTATTTATTTATTTTCACCTACTGGCATGAATGTTCAAGAAATCTTATTAAAGAAAATTATACATGCTCTGCAATAGGATTTGAACCTGCAGCCCCTGAGCAGAGGGAGCTACTATTAAACTTGGTACGCTCTAACCGACTGAGCCACTGAGAATCAGTTGATCAGACAAGGTTGAAAATGGGCCTTTAAGCAAAATTTCTCGTCATAGATTTCCCAAAATTTTTCATATTTGCAGTTTTGTATCCAAATGTAAACAAAACAATTTTTCTAAAGAAAAAAATGGATTTTTTACGAGTATCTCCTAAAAATAAGTTTTAAAGTGATAAAAAATAAACAAATGTCTAATATTAAATGAGTGTCCATCTGAATTGAACTTATATGCTTTAAAATCAGGTTATACTCCTCTCTTCTGCAATGTAGACAATTTGTAGCAAATAGATATATGCACTTCTGGTGTCAAGTTTAAAATGACACTTTATATATATATATATATATATATATATATATATATATATGACTATTTTGCTTAAGGTTCATATTTTCTTGATTTCAGATGAAAACAAGGAAATTTTTCAACTTATGAGAAATTTTCACTTTACAAAATTATAACTAATAATTATAGTTAAGATATGGGCAGGCGAGAAGGTGTCAGTTTAAAATGACATCAAGAGGATTAAAGGGATAAGATATTCTCATCCATATGCAACTTCAAGTAGTTTCACTTGAAACAGTGTGGCATTAGGTTGTGGCAAACTGTAAGGTGCCTTTTGACGAGTAGCAAGTCCTAAAGATACATTTTGACGAGTAGCAAGTCCTAAAGATACATTTTGACGAGTAGCAAGTCCTAAAGATACATTTTGACGAGTAGCAAGTCCTAAAGATACATTTTGACGAGTAGCAAGTCCTAAAGATACATTTTGACGAGTAGCAAGTCCTAAAGATACATTTTGACGAGTAGCAAGTCCTAAAGATACATTTTGACGAGTAGCAAGTCCTAAAGATACATTTTGACGAGTAGCAAGTCCTAAAGATACATTTTGACGAGTAGCAAGTCCTAAAGATACATTTTGACGAGTAGCAAGTCCTAAAGATACATTTTGACGAGTAGCAAGTCCTAAAGATACATTTTGACGAGTAGCAAGTCCTAAAGATACATTTTGACGAGTAGCAAGTCCTAAAGATACATTTTGACGAGTAGCAAGTCCTAAAGATACATTTTGACGAGTAGCAAGTCCTAAAGATACATTTTGACGAGTAGCAAGTCCTAAAGATACATTTTGACGAGTAGCAAGTCCTAAAGATACATTTTGACGAGTAGCAAGTCCTAAAGATACATTTTGACGAGTAGCAAGTCCTAAAGATACATTTTGACGAGTAGCAAGTCCTAAAGATACATTTTGACGAGTAGCAAGTACTAAAGATACATTTTGACGAGTAGCAAGTCATAAGATACATTCAGATTATCAGAAGACAAAAACTTTTCAAATTGAAAAATAAAAAAATATCGAAAAGAATAAAAAGAAAAACTCCTAGGATTGCAACATAAATCTGTCTTTTGAAGACAGAAAAAAAAAAAAATTTAAAAAGTGAGAAGAAAGCACTTACAAACAAAGCAATTGTATTTGCCATTCCTTCTGTTGACAACCGCATCGAGGACACGCGTGATGTTATCCTTACTGCACGGTGAGAACATGCTGTTGTGTACCTTATCTCCGGAAGTGGCGCTAGCATACATGATGTAGTTGCCCTTGTTGGCATCCACTTGTGAAGAACCATAGGGAGCACACTGTACGCCCTTGTCATGCTATAAAGAGAAATTTATTTTACTGAAATTAAAACATGTTCACAAAACAGTTGAAGGCAGAACACATACAATATCAGTATTAATGTTTCCATCTTTATTGATGTGCATAAGTCAAGAATAAAACTGTGGA
>OZ038497.1:22692874-22712874 GCA_964036315.1 Acanthosepion esculentum | reverse complement strand
TCATACCCAGGACAGTGTGCATATATATATATATATATATATATATATATATATATATATATATATATATATATATATATGTGTGTGTGTGTGTGTGTGTGTGTGTGTGAGAGAGAGAGATGCACAGTGGAGTAATGAATAGTGGATCGAACTGAGGAATCAGAAAGCAGAGTTCGAATTACAGTCGAATAATCCATTACATTCACTTACATGCTAATACCCTTAGGAAAGGTATGAATCCTCTTCTCCCTCCAGCTATAGGTAAATAGCAGGACAGACTGGGTTCTATAGCCTTGAATGGCAACTGATCTAGGAGAAGGAAAACTCTGAATTCAAAACCTGCAGAGGGTTGTTTGGGGAACTTGTGGCACATAGTACACCAGGTCTCTGTATTCGGCCCTTCAAAAAGTGTAGTTGGTCCTGCACAAAGCCTTCACTACTATAATCAAATCATATGTGCTGGTGTCTGGGTTGTTGGTTCCTAGGAACTGAGCTGCTTGACCCTCATATGTTGAATATGACGGGAGAGCTCACCACCATACATATATATATATATATATATATATATATATATATATATATATATATATCTCAGTCAGGTTTTGATCCCAGCTTGAGGTAATTGGTTGTCTTGCCACACTGATGAGCTTTGATACACCAAATCTGTCTGTGGATGATATTATATATGCTCTGGAAAATTTAATTCAGGTTGAGCACTCTTGGGAGAAAGCGCGAATTTGTAAACAATGATTACTATTGCTAATATTGCAGAGCTCTCCCATTAATTGAACCCTGTCGGTCATTGTTTAGTAAAGAATAAGTACATAAAAATTAGCCTTCCTCTCAACTGGGCACTGATAGCTCAGGGGTAAAATCTCCAACTGATGCCAAATCAGTCAGGTTTTGATCCCAGCTTGAGGTAATCGGATGTCTAGCCACACTGATGAGCTGTGATACAGCAAGACAGACTGTCTGTGGAGGACATCATATATGATAGTTAGAGAGTGCAACAATGAGCTATATCTTGTACAGTTAACAAATATCGTAATTTCTCATAAATAACACGCACCCCAACAAATGATCCAAAAAGTAAGAAATATATCTATCCCTATGTATAATACGCATCTATAAATTTTGTCAAAAAAAAAAAAAAAAAATTATGAAGACATTTTGTCAACCTTGACATTAAGAATAAAATCAAAACTAAGCAGCTAAAATAATGTTGAAAATTACGTGATTTTCCCAATTAATATAACATTTTATTTTACTGCCTAAATGTCGTCAAAACGCGCGAGTTATAGTTCAAATTTCAAACAAAAAGTAATAGAATTAGCAGAAAGAATAGGAAACAGAGCTACAGTTAGAGAATATGAGTTGAATGAGGTTAACATACGTTTATGGAGAAAGAATAAAAATGAACTAAAAAAGTGTAAATCAAGTGTTAAGGCTATAGGTAGAGGAAGAAAAGCTCAATATCCGGATATGGAAGAAAGTTTAGTTGAATTTGTGAAAGAAAGATGATCAAGTGGGTGTTCCATAAGTTCTTTGTAATTGGCCTTTTTATAGATTTTTTTTACTTTGCCAAATAAAAAATGCGGTTACTGATAAACAAATTTATTGACAAAAAATGTTACAATTATTATTGTGGGATTTAAAATGAAAATTGGGATATCTTTCTTATTTTAGAATAAGTACGTATTTATTATAAATCAATAATGAAAAAATATTTTTGTTTAAACCTATTTATAATATGCACCCCTAATATCACCCCCTTAATTTACAGTAAAAAAATTGAGAAATTACTGTAACTGCAATAGATTTTAAGCCTTTTGTACTTACTGTTAGGAGATCCAACCCAGGCCAATCCTAAGGTGCCACCATTGAAGTCGCGGTAAGTGAATATGTATGCTAGGCAGAAATCATCATGAGACGTCAAGGAGTTCTGGTTGAGGAAATTACTCACGTCAATGTTGGGTGAGCAAAATGGACTAGCACCAGTAAAACCACATTTTTCCGTTCCCTCCGTCATTATCTGCAAGAAAGAGGGATATGAAAATGTCAGAAACAAAATGAGATTCTGAAATTCAAGTTTTGATCAAACAAAAGTTCTCCCCTGCTTAATCATGTGTCATCACAGATGCGACTTATTTCATATAAAAAAAGAAAGAAAGAAATCCATTGAGAGTTAAAACAAAAAGATTATATATATATATATATATATATATATATATATATATATATTAGATTTCAACATTTTTTCTAACTGAATTTCTGGCCTTTCAATAAAAACAAAACAAATAACATTTTTTCCTCAGTTTCTTCTTTAAATAATTTGATAATTTTTTGAAACATAATATAGATTAAATTTAAATTTTTAAATTGGTAATTTTTAATTTGATAGTAAAATTTAATATTAATTAGTTAGAATGATTTCTACTTTAGTCTAACCCTAACATTAAAGCATTAATTAATTATTATAACTAAGGTTTGTTGTCAAGTTTTTTGAATTCTCATATACTTGTATTTTGATTGGTCATTCCAGCTTATGTAACTGTGTTTCCCCTAGTGAGGGGTATTTGATTGATTTGAACCTTTTAAAAATCCTTTATTCTACATTAAACACTATCACTTGAGAAGACACCAGAAGTGTTGAAACAAAATGGCTATTTTTGTAGTGATTTTATAACATATTTATGTTATAATTTATATATATATATATATATATATATATATATATATATATATATATATATATATATATATATATATATATATTTCACCTGACTTTTTGAAAGTTTACATGCTATCTAAAATGTCATAAAGGAAAGAAATCGTTACCATTAATTTATAATTTATATTGGAAGATTTTCTTATTCAGCAAACCCAAACAGAAAAAAGAGACCTTATTTTATGTCAGCTTGCTTTGGTAATGAAGGTCAAATTGGTTGATTGATTTTATTTTATGCCAACTGTTACTAGGTTATTCATTTTCAAAAGTATTTATTTTTATTCATTATAATTGTCATTTATATTTCAGCCTGCAAGTATTTACTGGGTCTGGGTGTAGATAAATGCTGGGGCATTTATATTTGAGCCAACAAGCATTTACTTTATTTCAAGTAACTCTGGAGGTCAGAGAGTGCTCCAAAAATGATTCTTGTCTGAATTAATGGTAATTGGTTCTTTGCTTTATACCATTTCAATTTATAGAAGTTTTCATAGGAACAATCTACTTTTCAATAACATTTTTGCGTAGCCAAAGAAGAAATAGAGAGAAAGAGGTGGGTGATTGAGAGTGAGAGGTGAAGTAAGGGGAAGACAAAAGAGATAGAGTTAGGGGAACAAGCAAGATAGGAAAGGGAAAGAGAGGAGGAAATGAAAAAGGATAGAGGAGGAGAAGAGGGAAAGAATGAGAGGGAAGGTAAAGAGAGAGAGATGTAAAGAGATTTTTTTCTTTCTTTTCAATTCAGAAAAGTAAAAAGAAAGAAAAAATATGCAAGACTCAATCTGATTCCTATCTTTATATAAAATTCCAAAAATGTTAATATTTAAGGAATTATGCTTTTTTAGAATATTAGAGACATTTTCAAAACATTTTTAAAAAGGGGTGTTTGAATAGTTTTGAGCCTGAATATGATCCCTTTTTCATTTTTGATAAATTATTACTTTATTTTATAACTTTATATATATATAAAACAGAAGTAATTTGTTTATACCAACGGCTTCCCATACTTAATACTTCTCGTTTTCACTCTTGCATGGTCTTGTGTGACATCATGAGATTTGATGCGATTTTCACTTCCATGTCGTGTATACACGAGTTTGTCATTCCTTTGAAATTTTTCATGCAACAAAAACAGACTATTATTATTTTGCCCGTGTATTGTTTGATATATTGAAATGTAATTGTCATCTTTGATAATGGCTTATGTAAGCTGAAAGCTTAGATAGGATTAAAACGTATTAATATGGTGATTTCCTTTTGTCTTTCAATGATAATGTTATTAAGCTTATCAGACAATATGAAAGGAACTTACTTAAAATAAATAGACAAAACTTGTCTATATTATTTAATGAAACATGTATATATATATATATATATATATATATATATATATATATATATATATAGTGCAGCAGTCAAACATTGGGATGCTGAGTGTCTTCAAGGATGGAGATCCATTGAAGAGACACTGGTCAGAACAGGCTATGGTGGAAGTGACCATTTTTGGAAAGATAAAAGAATCTGTCAAGACAAATATTCTTTTCCCGATGCCATGTTATTAAAAATGTTAGGCTCAAAAACTCTTGAAACACTCCTTATACTTTGTAGATGTTAAGAGAGTTACTCACAGTGGTACGCTGGACTACAAAGCTTACTCCTACATAATTCAATGACCCATCATATGTGGTAAAATTTGTATCACCATAGATCGTTTTTATGGCATTGACGTGATTTGCAAATAAACCCAAAATTTCATCTTTCGCTCTTGTTGGATTCTGAAAATAAAAAATGATAAATAACTTTAATGTTAGTTTTGATGAAGCATACCAAATAAAAAGAAAAAAAAACAAGCTCATTAATTCCAGGTTTGGCTACTACTGAACTTCTCGTAAAAAATAAGGAAAAATTTGTGGTGGGGAGATAGTCTTTGTAGATTAGCATTCATTAGATCAGGGGGTTGGCAATCTTTTGCTGACTATGTGCCAACTTAGGGTTTTAAAATCATTCAGTGTGCCAACAGCATACGTATTTTTATACAAGTCAAGGTCAACATACCTGTTCTACAATATATTTCATATAGTAATATATACAATAATATATAAACCAAGTTAACAGAAATAAACTGTTTTTAAAAGTATTTTTAAAAGTTTTTATTATTACTGGGTGCCTAACGAGTGAGCAGTTTTGAAATAGCTAAATATCGGCTTTGTATTGTAGTAGTTATTGGTTTGGGCTGTGTGATGACATTTGCGGCTGTATGCCATTGGAAATTGCTTTGCGTGCCATGTGTGGCACATGTGCCGTAGGTTGCCGACATCTCCTCTGGAATATATGTGGAGCATCATTGAGAGAGAGAGAGAGAGATCAAAGTAGGCCTTCCGACCAATGCTACTGATTACACCGAGATACTGGTCAAACACTAGATATATAGAATGCGAAAAATAATAATTCAAACCTAGATTTATACAGAGAGTCGTCTATTCCAGGGGTCAGCAACCTTTTGCTAACTATGTGCCGACTTAGGGTTTTAAAATCATTTAGTGTGTCAAGAGCATACATATTTCTATACAAGTCAAGGTCAATATACCTGTTCTACAATATATTCTATATAGTAATATATAGTATATATACTTTAATATATATTAAAAGTGAAACAGCTAAATATCTTCTCTAAGTTGTAGTGATTATTTGTTTGGACTTTGTGATGTCATTTGCAGCTGTGTGCCATTGGAAATTGCTTGGTGTTCCACGTGTGGCATGTGCGCTGTAGGTTGCCAACTCCTGCATTAGATCATCTTCAAGCCATGATATTTTAAAGAGTTATTTGTATTTAGATTTTATTTACAAATTTCAAACCATCCTGATGTCCTTGATAAATGTATACAACACATTTCTGTCTGAATTTATTTGATCAGGATTTACACTATTTACTCTTAGATGACTGACCTCAGCTTTGTTGTCTCCACAGTGTTTCGGCTGTTGTGCCCCCTGGCCTTCATCACTTGCATATTGATCTGGCTAACCTACAAGGAACTCTGTAGCGAACCCTTTATTTAATCTCTGAGGGTAGACCGTCTCATTCCACTGTCTACAGATATCTTGTCTAGTTCTTATTTTTAATACTGCTCGGTTATTGCTTGCTCCGTTTCCACTGAATCCAAGTACACACTGACTAGCTAAGGTATTGAACTCACAATTACTAGGTCACCAAATTCAGGAACCAACACTTTAATCCATAAGGCCAACAATCAAGGGCAGTAATTCTCAACTTCTGTACCACAGCACACTAGTCTGGCATGTGATTCTCTTAATATTTGAATAAATGAATAAGTATTAAACTTTTTATTCAACATGAGCTAAAAAGGCTTTATCAGTTTTATTGCAATTTTCTACCTCTTATTTATGTGAATTAGGCTTCTCAGTCCTTAATAGCATCAAAACTAAGAAAAATTAACCACCATTTCTTGTGATCGAGGGCTCAAAATAAAACATTCGATGGTACCTATTAATATATTTTGGATTTCAATACAAAAAGAGTATCCCACATTAACTAAAAAGGCTTTATCAGTTTTATTGCAATTTTCTAAATATGTGAATTAGGCTTCTCAACTGAAAATAACATCAAAAATAAATGTGAAAAGTTGATATATTATACTTACAAGTTTGAGAGTGTTTCTCATGTATTTCCACAGTTCTGGGTCAGATTGTAGAAAGAGAGTGCAAGTATTGTTACCCAACAAACCTCTTTTACTTCTTTTATTTACTTTTTCGGTGTACATATTAGCATGATCTGCATGTGGCATGTCCTGAGAAGCCGAAAAGAAATGCCCATATTTAGATAAAAAAGAAAAAAGAAAAAAAGCTTTCACAAAAGAAATACGGAAAATCTTTGATTTGTGGCATATCAACTCTTTATGGGTCATTTAATGCTGAAATTTAATTTTCTTGAGAGCATTAGTAATTTTCTTTACAAAATGTATTGCTGGGAACACTAAAAAGGAAGCTCATTTCGGTTGCATCCCGTAGCCTAGATCAGGGGTGGGCAAACTTTTTAGTACAAGGGCCGCATTCTAAAAATTTATAGTTTTACTGGGCCGCATAGCGGTCACCCATCTAGGTATAAGGCCAAGATGGGACGCTCTAGTGAAATTACAGCTAGAGTTTCTAATAGACGTTTAGCCAGAGATAAAAATCTGTGAAAATGAATTTTGGTGATAAACAGAGTTAGACTCAACATGTGTATAACAAATTAACAACTGCCATGAGGCAAGAAGACATTTTACCCTTTTTACGCGGTCTGGAGTCCTTATCACAGATTCCTGTACAGATTTCATCCAAGCATGGATGTCGTCATTACCACAACTTCCAACTTCATTTTCAAAAGTAGACTCCTTTTCTTTTTTCCGTCTCTCCCTGAAAAATAAATGAATGTTTGGAATAAATAGTATCTTGGAAGTCAAATATTTTTCTATTTTTATAGAGAGGATATTATTTCTGTTTCCTTATATATATATATGTGTATGTGTGTGAAAATATACATGGCATGACTACTTGACAAGACTGATACATGTGAGGTCTGCTTAACCAACGACAAGACAAAAATAAAAATACCAGAATTTCCTTTTCTCCTCCATATTTATTTCATTTTCTGATGAAGCTTAAATAAAAGCTAAAAATGTTTAATTTATAAATGTTTCTTATTTTATTCTATCCTATATATATATATATATATATATTAAAAAGAAGAAGAAACCGCAAACGTTTTTGGTTTTAATGTGGATTTAAAAAAAAAAATATTATGCTTTATTTTCCATAATTTTGCTACAACTGTTTCCAGTCTCGCGACCTTCATCAGGCAAAGCATGGAGATTTCCACATATTAAAAATAATTAATTTTTTCTTCTTATGTTTTGTGATGTTAAATATTCTCGATATGAGACATTCTCTTTTTTGTGTGTTAGTGACCCAAATGTCTTCCTGAATTGAGATATACATACATATATATATATATATATATTTTATTTGATATATATTTGTAAAATCTTAAGGAAACTATATCGAAGGTTTTAGGAGTACAAAATTTAATTGTAGTAAAAAGAAAAGGTGTGGGGAGACAAAAAGGGAAAAAATTATGGAATTTTATATTGAAATCAAGAATAATAACAGGTGCAAAAATTTGCTGCCTCATGACGTCTCTGGTTTTGACTTGGGTACAGTGTGTACAAAACAAAGTAAAGGAAATTATTATAAAGTGAAGAAAAAAAAAACTAAGAGGAGAGTGAAGAACAAAAAAAAAAAATAGGTGTGATAACAATATTTCATATAATAATGATAAAACTGATATTAACACTCCGAGCCATGACTGCTAACACATACTTCCTTTATGTAAAAGTATTTAAAAAAAATAAAGATGATATTTTCTTCATAGACTGAAAACGCCGATGCCAGTGATGGCATTAATGGAAACCAGTTATGATAAGGAATAAAACAGAGATTGTCTCATCCACAACTATGATGATGATGATGAGAATGCATTCTGTTTTCTTTCAAATCAAGGAGAGATCATGATATACTCAAAACCATGAATATGCACTTGTGTATAATATGGAAAAATATCTTGCGTATGAAACACACCGACTTTTTTCTTTTCTTCTTATTTCTCTTTTTGGCATTAAACTAGCAAATTTGTCTTCCCACTTTTTGTTCCTCTTTAAATATAACTGATCTTTTTGCTAAAATAAAACTTAATTGGATAAAGAGAAAGGGAGCGATAAAAAATTATCCTTAAACAGCAAAACTCACTAAATCCTAGTGCAGGGCATTTATAACGGAGTAAATAATTACAAAAATATTCATAAAAGTGAGAAACAGCAAAACGTGGAAACAACAAAATAAGTATTATTTATTATCTGGCTGTTATGTGATGTTGGACAAACAAGAGACAATAATACTGAGTAAAATTGTAAGTTTGGGGTCAAATAGAGATCAATTTCTGACAGAAGAAGATAAAGAAGTAAAGTGTATACAGTCTTTCTCATAAGTTTTTTACAGATGTATATAATGTGTCCAGATAATTTAATTAGAAAATACAAAAGTATCTAGGGTTTTCTTACCTTGAATTTTTGTTAAGTGCTAAGAGATAAATATTACTATTATGGCCCGAAGAAAGAAAAGGAGATTAAATTTTCTTTGATGCACGTGTTAATGACCTGTCCGTGTGAACTGCTTGTCCAATATTGAGAAGGTCACATTTGTGTGCATAGAGGAGAAAAGTGGGTCAATTCTCATTGGTTTAGAATGAGTGAATTATTGATAATTGTTATAATTATTTTATTATAATTATTTTTGACACAATATTTTTATTTTTTTTATTGACACTAGAAACAGGGAATTTTTTCTACATCTTAAAAAAAAAAAAAAAAACTAACAATAAAAAACAAGTTTTCACATAATTTCATGTGTTACCCCCATCCCCAATTGGTCAGTCTAAGTCGCAATATTCTGCACACTGAAGAGAAATAAAAATTGGCTTACTTATATGGATCAACATTAAGATCTTTTTCAGAATAAATCACAGAATGGAATGGTTTTTCATCTGGAAAAAATCGCAGTGAAGGCTCTACGTGATATGTTGTATCACCTGGAATAGTGATCTCGCCTCGGAAGGTCTTCCCAATGATCACTCCAGATACGTGGCTTCCAGGGTAACCTGAAAACAACAAGCAAAGGAAAATGAATCAGATCTGAGCTGAAAAAGAAAAATTTCATGTATTACATAACAGAACAAAATAAACAACACAGGCCAACCGACCTGCAGACAATTCAGTAGTGAAAGTTAACAAGCAACATTCTACCAAGGTTTCATACATCCATGAATTTCAGTTTTTCAATTAAAAAGAAAAAAGAAAACATACAAAGACGCACCAATAAGTCAAGAGCTTAAAAGGTGAATTTTGATCTGAAATTTTCACTGTATTTTATCTATATTGATTTATACATGTTACTAATTTTTTTTAATCAAATGTTCACCCATTACAAGGCCCAAGAGCTACTCAAGCTAGAGGGTTACTGTGAAGTTGTTGTATGGACACAAGAGGAGGAATAAATGCATATTATGAGGATATGTAGGATAGATAACAGTTGGCTCTAGACTTGAAAAGATTAAGATTGTAGTGATCAGGGAAGCATACTCTCAGGAGTCTGTTCTACAAAGCAGCAGTTCTTGGGAAGAGGGTGCCGGTGTTCAACTTTCTTCTTACCAATGGAATACAGGGGGAATGAAGATGATTCAGCCCTGTGTACATAACATGGCAGGTATTGGATGTAAAGGTCTGAGATTGTGAAACTAAGGAATGTAGCTCATCTGAACATTTGCCATGGAAATAGCAATAGAATTGCAATGTTTCATCTATGGGGAAATGAGCATAGTGCACACAGAAGGCTGTGTAAATTCATTTGAAAACTGTCAAGTGAGGATCGGGTAGTTCCAAAAATAAATACCTCATTATTAGATGATAGACTTGCTGATGATGTACTTACCTCACCTAGCACGCACATGCACACACATTATATATATTTGCATTATTTACATTGTTCAGACTGTTGTCAACATTTTTATTGCCATATTCACAATGTTTCTGCCATTGTACGCTCCAGCCTTCTTCAGGTAATTGGAATTTTATGCTGAACCCTTTAATTTCATCCACCAGTATATATTGTTCTAGTTCCACACGCCATGCCTCTTCTGGGTGCCTCAGTTATCTCCCTTTAACTTAATTCTATTTCTTAGTCACTGCATGTATTGAACTCGCAACTCTTTTGGGTCAAGTCACTGGATCCAACCAATGCTTTTATCCACTGGGCCATGTGTCCCTGAGGACATCAAGTGTATGAATTTTTGGGACTTATAAACTTCATGTCTCAGTAACCATTTTTACCAGAGCTCATATTGCAATTTTTGTTGTCGTTATTTCCTTTTCTTTAGCACTCCATATTACTGGTTCCCATATTGTATTCATTTCTATGCTTGGCCGGCTTAGGAGATTTTTGTAGCCTAGCATATATGCCGATTCCTTAAGTTTACATATTTTCCAGTGATGTTCTGGCTATTATTCCAACCTCATCCCGCAGGGGGCGGTGATCCCTCTTTCCCCTCCATATGTGGTCAGCTATGCCTGATTTTTCTATTTCTCCTTGTGTTATGGCTTTATGGTGTTCCTGCTGTCTTACCTTAAGGGGGCAGCCTGTTTCTCCTTTATATTTCTTACCACAGCTGCATGGGATGGTGTACACACAGTCCTTAGTTATTTTCTCCTCTATAGGGGGGGGGGGGATTTACTTGGAAGAGGTGTCTGCGAAGTGTTGAACCAATGTTATATGGACCACAGATCTTTTTGTATTTTCTATGGTGATCCCTTCACATATGGTAGGCAGACTGAGGCTGTTTTCTGAGTGATGTTATTCTCTTGTACCCTTCTATCCCAGTTTGTCAGAGTTGTTGCCATGTACCCAGGAAAAAGAAGAAGCAGGCTGACCCCTTAAGGTAAGTGGATAAAAGAGTTGGTTGAATCCAGTGAATTGACCTAAAGTGTTCAATACCTGGCTACTGAAGTAGTGAACAAAACTTGGAGAGTTGACTTAAAGAGAGATAACCGAGACATCCAGAAGAAGCATGGTATGCAGAGCTAGAACAATCTAACTTGGTGGATGAAATAAAGGGTTCAGTTCAAAATTCCAATAACCTGAAGAAGGCCAAAACTTTGTGAATATGGTAATAAAGATGATGACAGTATTCTGAATAATGTAAATAATTACAATACCTCATTTCAGAAATATATATATATATATATATATATATAGTGTGTGTGCGTGTATATAATTTTCTAAAGTAACAGATTTTTTAATTTATTAATCTGACACATTTTTATCACTTTAAACATTATTTTTAGTGGCTACTAGTATTTGAGTAGCTGCTCCATTTATTTATCTTTTGTGTGTGTGTGTGTGTGTTTGTGTATTTAAAGGAACTATTCTTCTGTGTTAGGAGGGAAAATTTGTATTCACAAAAAAAAAAAAACACATCAAAGAGTGAAGCCTTTAAAATAATTGGTAGAAAACAACAGTCACACTGAGAATGTTCTCGTTGAGTAGATATGATAAAAATTGGCTGTGGAACAATGGTTATCAAAAAACAGTATTAAAAAAAAATCAATTTTCTGAGTCAAGATAGTCAGCCGTCTTACAAAGAAAATCAGTGCTGAAAACATTTTACATTTAGCAAGCTAGTGCCTCATATCAGGTTAAAAAAGGAGAAAAAAAAAACTTGAAGGCGAAATAAGAAAACTGTAATGGAGCAAATACAAATTAAAATCTAAAAATATTGGTGGAATTGAAATTACATCACCCTCCCTCCCTCCCTCCCAGTGGAAAAAAAAAAAAAAAAAAAATTATCCAAGACAAAAAAAAAAAAAATTATCCAAGACAAAAAAAAAAAAAATGCTGCAGTCAAATCACAAAAGAAAACAATGAAGAATACAGAAAAAGATATCCTTTCATTATAGCACAATGCGTTAATATCCTGTAAGTGAACAACGAAAATTAATTCTGTATCCAGGGGAAGAAAAAAAAAAACAACAGAAGGAAGTCAAATTACTTTCCATCTTTAGGAATCCAAATGATAGAAAGACAAAGGAAAGAGAGAAAATGTATTTTCCCAACAAAAATAAGACAGTGATACATGCAATAACATAAAAAAAAAGCAAAAAAAAAAAAAGATAAAAAAAAAAAGCAAAAAAAAAAAAAGGCAAAAAAAATAAAAGAAATAAATCAAGGCAGAATTATATCATTCATCGAGAAAATGTAAATTTTCAATTTATTTTTGAACTTGAAGGTTAAAATAAATACTAAGGTGAATCAGTCAAGTATTTTCGCACTTGGAAATATTTGCAACTAATTTCCTGTCTTTTTAATAAAGTTTTCCGAACATAAAAGAAAATCGTAGAGTCAATAAATCTAAGTTTACACTTTATTAAATAAAAAAATTGCAGAAGTTACTTTTTTTTCTCTTATGCCCATAATATATATGACTTGAATGTTTGCAGCTTACAGTCATATGTTGAAACACTGATGTTAAGCAACACCAGGCTTGGTCAATACCTAGATGGGTGACTGCTTGGGGATATCAGGTGCTGTAAGCTTGGATATGTAAGTGGTGTCATGGATAATAGCATGCAATCAGAGAGTCGAGTTCCAATAGTTTTGCTATATTCACTTACGTGCAAACACTATTGGGAAAGGTATGAATCCACCTCTTCTCCCTCCAGCTATGGGTTAATTAGTAGGACTTGTATCAGGTAAAATCATTATCTCCAAAAAAATGATTCTTCTCCCTCCGGCTATGGGTTAATTAGTAGGACTTGTATGAGGTAAAGTCATTATCTCCAAAAAATTCTTACAATCTAAATATATTTTCTGGCTTTAACCCATTATCATTCAACACGCTCAAAGCCACCCTGTAAATATCAACTCTCAGTGGGTGAGACATGGGGTGGGTTACAGCTGGTAACCCACCCCATGTATACTCTGTCATAATATATAATGACATCTTTGCAAATAATGCAGGAAGTTATGTAAACAGTGCGACTTTAACAACATGCAACTTCTGCCATCTTTGTTTCATTAGAGAAGAAAATACAAATTTTACAATCTGTTTTTCATTTTTTTTTTTTTTTTGACAAGAAATCTAGCATCACAATGTAATGGAGTCTAGTGATTCAGAGCATTTGTTTGAAGGATATACAGCCCAGGTTATTGTAGAATCCGAGGGGGGGGGGAATGTAAGAACTAGAAGAAATGCAAGATGTATCGGGTATCAACATTTTTGATATTAATGGTGACAAACTAACTGATTCATATGATGTTGACACACACGTCAGATCTTGAGTAGATAAACGGATCTCTATGATGTCAATTTGCCAGCATTTTTGGAACTTAATGGACATACACATTCATTGGCGAAGGATGGCAGGCAATTTGACTATTTGTCTTTTGATGTGTGTGTGTGTGTGTGTGTGTGTGTATGTGTGTGTGTGTGTGTATGTGTGTGTATGTGTGTGTATGTGTGTATGTGTGTATGTATGTGTGCATAATGTGAATACTAAAGGATTAAATGCCTTGCAAAAGGTTGATAAGCCATAAAAAACAAATCAATCACTAAGTTGAATGCTTGCAATGAAGAAAATAGTAATCCTTAAAGAAATATTTTTGAATCTTTGAAAGCCTTGAGGATCATCACAAAAAGGAATTATTTTAGTGGAACCCTATTTTTAGCAGTTATTTTTCGGACAATAATTAACAAACTATAATTATAAGCAATTTTTGATCTTTAAATAGATTACTCATAAGTGCCTAATACAAAATTGGGTGTTGGGTCTTAAACAAGGGGAATTCTTCTCATGATACAATAATCTGGGTGGTGCCTTAATAAAAGGGTATTCGGAAAAACATTCAACAAGTCAAAAATTTAGAATTTACGTAAAGAAACCTTTTTAGAGCCACTATGGTAATACTCAGCCTCACCCCTAAGACAATACGTTACAAGGGACTTGCTGCTTTATCACTATTTCCATGGTAAGTCTTCAGATGAACTACATTCCTTAGTTCTACCAGTTCTACCATTCACAGCTAAGACCTGCCATGCCACCCACATTGGAGCAAACTGCCGTCATTCCTTTTCTATTCTATTGGTGAGGTGTAAGTTCCATTTGAGAAGATTCTTCCTCCAAACTGCTATTTTGTGGAACCAACTCTCAAGAGGAAGCTTATTCGATCACTACAATCTTCAACTGTTCAAATCTAGGGTTAAATGTTATCTTCCCATCATATCCCCATAAATTGTGCTTCTTAATCGTTTTGGGTTTTTCACACATGTATTTTGTAGCAGGGCTGTGGGGGTATTTAAAAAAAATTAAAAATAATGGTTGATTTTAAAAAAAAATTAAAAATGATGGTTGATTTTTAAAAAAAATTAAAAATGATGGTTGATTTTTAAAAAAATTAAAAATGGTTGATTTTAAAAAAAAATTAAAAATGATGGTTGATTTTAAAAAAAATTAAAAATGATGGTTGATTTACAAAAAAAACTAATGGCTGATTTTACCAGAAATGTGTGAGAAAAGCCCAAATTTCTTTTACCAAATGGGCATAGTGGTGGTGTTAGGGTTGCAATAAATTTATTTTCACAAAAGGGGGTCACAATTCAGAAAGGTTTGGGAAGGCCTGAATTAAATGAATAAAAGGCAAGAAATATGCTTATTTGCAGTGAAACTTACCAAATACCAGACCTTTGTATACAAATGACGTGTCCACATCCTCCCTTGTACCATTAATGTGTTGATGTACATGATCAGGTGCAAATATGGTATTATCCCTAACCAGTTTTAACTTAAAATTTCTGGAAAAGAAAAAAAAAAAAGAACTGTTTGCTAAAAAAGTAAGAAGGTATTAAAATCAAAGAAAAGATTCACACACCAATGCTTCAGAAAAGTTGGTTTCGATTGGAGACATGACAGTCTGGACGGATGGGAAACATTTGTTCTTTATTAGACAATATTGGGATAACCAAAGATACATTTCAAAAGAATAAGAAATAGAAAAACTTTGCTAGAAACAAAGAAAACAGTACTAAACTACTACGTGATATCTGTCCTCCTGTATGGCAGTGAGTGTTGGACAATCTCCTCAAAGATGAAGGCAAGACTTGATGCAACAGAAATGTAGTTCTACAGAAGGATTCTGAGCATACCATAGATCGAACATGTGAGCAAAACAGAGTTTTAGAGAAAATGGAAACAAAAAGGAAACATCAGGAAGAGATAGTTAAGGATTCTAGGGCACATAATGAGGAAAGAGGGCTTGGAAAATATGATACTCACAGGACAGGTTGACGGCAAGAGAGACAGGAAAACAATGCATAACATACTTAGTGAGCTTGATTAAATGGATGGCGGAACAAGCTTTAGTAGAAATAACAAAAGACAAAATTTATTAAGAGCTACAAGGGATAGGAAATTATGGAGAACCATGATCGATACAACACATTAAAAAACTTTAATCATACCCCCAAAATTAAAAATGCATTTTTCTTTTTATCTCTTCATTTGTTAGTTCGAACAACCATTACGGCCAGCCAATACCTCATATATAATGGTCTATTCTGTTTTGATTACATGGAAAGAAGGAAAAGACATTACTTGGTTTCAGTGAGAAAATGAATAAAAGAAAGGGAAGATACAAGTGTTTAATGGCCATTTCATTGAAATGGAAAAGTTGTTAATTTCAAATATTTTCATTTGTACCCCCTTACTTCTTAAAATAATTTTCTGCATTCATATTTATAATTCTTATTGCAATATTTTTTTTTATACTTGTTAAGCTCAAATATTTAATGATGCAATAGGGGAATTTCTATGATAATTTAATTTTGTAGAATTTACCATGAGCTTACTCAATCATTAACTTAAGAACTAGGATTCATCAAAATATTAAAATGTTTAAGAAATAAATAAAAAAAAAATATTCAAGTTTTAAAAATTAATAAATACAAAAACATTAAACGTTATTGTTATTTTTATAAAAGTCACAACTTTAACTTTATTTAAATATTTTAGTTAAATCAACCCGAATAATTTTACATTGAAATGTTGGCAAAGTTTAATCTTTAGACATGAAAAAAAAAAAAAAAATGGTGTGTGTCAAAAGGACAGTTTTTCTCTTGACATCACTATTACTGTATAATCCCTGAAGTCCCTTCTCAATGTTTGTTTTAAAAAACTATGTTTATAAATTTAATAACAACAACAAAAATGTTGCACACTATATAGCTGTTAGATTGTTCATTTACAGGATTATATTGACAAGATTTATAGGACTCATATTATTAATTTATATTTACAAGGGACCTACTTGCCAATCTAGTAGTAGGCATTCACTTATTTTATGAGACAAAGGTAGTGCTATATTTGGTCAAAATTCTGTCATTTGGTGATGAGTGACCTCTCCAGGGCACAAGCTTGGGTGATAGTATATGGAAGGCATGTGCTGTCCAGACTATATGGACCCCTCTTGGCTGTACCGACAAGATCCAAAGGAATTACATTTGGAGCCGGCTCAGTTACAGGAAAGTTGTCAGTGTTGACAACTGACCGCCTTCAGGACTCCATTCTAGGTTTTCTGCCTGGATTTACTTCCATAGCCTTTTCCATGTTTGGATATGACCGCAAGGAAGCAGAGGTTTAAAATCAGGGTTTTGCTTACCCTAGAAGGCCTGCATCTACTCAAAGCAGCTGTTTATGAGTTGCCAGTTTTGAGTCTATTTAGTTGTCAGAAACTATTCGAGATGCATACCATGGGTGCATTTTATACACAGTGGGAGCTTGTTTTCACTATCACCCCATCAGCTTGACAACCTTTGGAACATATATAATGTACTTATGTAAACATTATATACATTACGTATTTAAAAAAAAAAAAAAAAAAATTAACGGCTTTTTAATATAAAACATAAGATAATCAAAAATACTAGGAAGCAAGACAAATTATGAAACAGTCAGACATAAATGAACGTAAATATCGAAAATTTTGTTAATTTTAGAAAAAAGATAGAAACAAAAAATGAAAATATAAATCAGGATTTAAGCCTAAAATACTCGGAGATTGTGAAGTCATTATTTAACATACAATAACATCATTTGCACTGCCTTTTTGACAGTACTAACACCTAAACTATCAATTGATAAAAATGAACGAGAGTAGAAAATACAAAATTGATAAATATAACTTTAGGTAACAAAAATAAGTAAAAATAAGAGAAATAATATTCTGGTTAGTTGTACAAAATCAAATATTAATACAGAAAAACTTGGTAATTGCGGAAAAAGTGGGAATAAATAATAAACAAAAAATACATACATAACTTCAAATAAATAAAATAATCATAATGTATATAATAAATGAAAGGAAAGAAATATTAATTGTGAATTATATTAAATTATTATATTACTTTTAAGCAATATTCACTTTTTTCACTTAAAAATCGATTTTTTTGAGCTTCAAACATCTAGATGTTTGAATTCACATTGAAGTTTGGTTTTTTAATATCCGCAAACTATTACTAAACATGCATTCTTCAGTTAGACACTGTATTATTAGGTTGGTGCAAAAATAATGTCGTTTTTTGACGTTCAACTTCATGTGAGAAAACGACATTATTTTTGCACCAACCTAATACATTAATGTCCTCATCTTGAATATAATTACAATATTTTGTCAATTGTACCTTCCAGCTTCCTTTAGGTGCCTGTCAGAATTGGTAATCTATGAATTTCAAACCCATTATTTAAATCAGTGGTTCTTAACCGGTGGTGCTCGCACCCCCTGGGAATACGAGATCACTTTTAGGGGGTGCTATACCTTGGATTTGGCAATTTAGCAAAAATAATAAATAAATAAATTGAAATATTTAAACCTTAACCGTTAAACATTCAAATTTATTTGTTTATTATTTTTGCTGATACCTTTAACCATTTTAACAATAGCGGAAGAGAAAATGACTTTTTTTTTCCTTTTTTTTTTTGTTAAATTAGCCAGTGTAACAGTAATAAGATAATATGGATAGCATTCAAATTAACAACCAAAAATAGGTGGTGCTGCTTCCTGCCAGCTACTGTTTATAATCAGGTTGCCAAGTGAGTGAGACTCTCATTTCTTTATTTCATCAAGTTCAGAATTATCTCAAGAATCCAAATTTGATGGGTGCCGGATTCTATTATATTGGTAATTATATTGAAGTTGGCTATTACATTCGTGAGTTATTCATTTTTTTTCTATCTCTTTTAGATTATTAACCCTTCATCATGAAAAAAAAAATAAAAGGAGGTGGAATGATGACTATGTGTGCTTTGGTTTCACTTACATGGGGAATGATGAATTGCAAAAACCCCAGTGTATACTTTGTAATACTGTGTTTCCCAACACAAATATGAAGCCAACAAAGTTGCAAGAGCTCTTCAACAACAAGCATGGTGGAGGTGGTGTTGAAGGCCATGATTTTGAATCACTGAAAACTAAAAGAGCCCGTTTTCAATCTCAAGGGACCCTCCCAAGATTAGGTTTCATTTCTGTTGACAAACCACTGCTGCTGGCTTCATATCAAGTGGCATATAAAGTAGCCAAGCCCGAGAAGCCCCATACAGTTACAGAAGAGCTGATCAAACCATGTGCATTAGAAATGGTGACAACTGTTCTGGGCCATGAAGCAAGAAAAAAAGCTTGGATTAGTGCCACTATCAAATAATGTCATTCATAACTGAATTGGTGATTTGAGTGAGGATATTTTGGATCAAGTTATCTTAGATGTCAGGTCTAGTTCTTTGAAAATCTCTCTCCAGTTGGATGAATCAACTGATGTATCAAACTGCCGTCAACTCGTTGCATTGGTTAGGTATGTCAGAGATAGTACTTTGAAAGAAGATTCCCTGTTTTGTAAAGAGCAAAAAGATTGCCTCCAAGGTTGAAAAATGTACTCAACACTTGTATAAAGATCATTAACTTATAGACTAACATCTTTAAGTTGTTTTGTGAAGATCTGGGAAATGAATATACAGTTTTGCTTTTCCACATGGGAGCCCACTGGCTCTTACAAGGGTGAGCTTTAAACCACTTTTTTGAACTGTGGGAAGAAATCAAAGTTTTTCCAGAGGAACGTGACTAGGATCTGGTTGGTGAATTGGAATCAAAATTTCATGCAAATGCTGGCTTATTTGGCCGATATTTTCACTTGTATGAATGAATTGAGTGTCTCTCTTCATGGAAAAGATATGAACATATTGAAATGTTGCAAAAAGCTGAAAGCTTTCAAAGAAAAGTTACCTCTTTGGCATTGACTGCTGGAAAGAGGTAATGTTCCAAATTTTCCATCACTTGAAGAAATTGTTGATGATAATGGATCTCTAATTCCTACCACTGTGCATGAAGATATTGTGGCTCATTTGGAAATGCCGTGAAAATCATTTGATGGATATTTTGCAGTTGGAAAACTGAAGATTTCAGAAGAATGGATCATGAATCCATACGCCTACAATTTGGATAATATGTTGGATGATGACGAGCTGAAGGAAGATCTTACTGATTTGCAGACAAATAGTGATCTTGACATGCAATATGAAAGCAAGACTTTGGAGGAGTATTTGTGCTCAGCAATGAATATATTTCCAAGACT
>OZ038497.1:22682874-22687874 GCA_964036315.1 Acanthosepion esculentum | reverse complement strand
AAGTATAAAAATAGATTTTTATAGTAATATTACCAGCAATACATTTTTGAAAAGAAAATATTACCAACAATATATTTAACCCTTAACAAGAACCCTCTTTACAAAAATATGTCAATGAAATCTGATCTACAAACAGATTTCTTACAATGAATAGATAGTCTATTCATATAAACCTATCTTAAAAATCTTGTTGGCATTAAATAACCCATTGAGGTCGACATGCCGTAAAATAAAATAAACCAAGACAAGAAAACAATTCCAAATTTTGAAATTTACTCAGAATTTCTTTCAGACTTAAACCAGTTTTTTTTTTCTCTCTCTCCAAAACTTTTTATAAATTCCTCCACTATAGACACCTATTGATATTTCTTTTTCTTTATGCTCACAGATTTTGCTTTCATTAGATCAAAATATGAACCATTATCTTGGGTGATAATGTATTTAAATCAATTAATGGGTATTTTTTTTAATCTGTCATTATTTCTTATTACTACGTTATTTTAGCGGGCACATTTCTTATTACTACGTTATTTTAGCGGGCACATTTCTTATTACTACGTTATTTTAGCGGGCACATTTCTTATTACTACGTTATTTTAGCGGGCACATTTCTTATTACTACGTTATTTTAGCGGGCACATTTCTTATTACTACGTTATTTTAGCGGGCACATTTCTTATTACTACGTTATTTTAGCGGGCACATTTCTTATTACTACGTTATTTTAGCGGGCACATTTCTTATTACTACGTTATTTTAGCGGGCACATTTCTTATTACTACGTTATTTTAGCGGGCACATTTCTTATTACTACGTTATTTTAGCGGGCACATTTCTTATTACTACGTTATTTTAGCAGGCACATTTGTTTGAGGAGACATCCCTGTGTTTTGAGGGAGGTTGTAAACAGTGAAATGAATGTCTACCAGCCTAGCGATGAAAAATCTTACTAAAGATAGATTGTGGCAGTCAGAGGTGGGCAGTGGAAACAGTCAATGTTCTCATTGATCAAAAGGAAAATCTGGTCTATTAGTCTGTCATGACAAAAGTAGCAGTGAAGATGTCTCAAGTGTCACCTATGCTCAGATCATATCAGGTGAATCCATATATCCTCCCCGCCCCATATTGAAAACAGAATTCCTGTTTTGTTCTTACAAAGATAAAATTTCAACTTCAGTTTCTTTGTTGAATATACACTGGGCCTTTCCTGACTTTTATCCATACTGACGCAAATGGAGATTGAACTATGGTATGCAGCAGAATCTGTGAGAAACTGACCGCTCACCACCCCTCGGCATCCCTCCCTGCCAACATATATTTATATATTATGGCAACCATTATGAAAGCAACTAAGAAATTAAATTACCTTCTAACATGACAAAGCAAAAACAGTTCTGATGTTTTGACAAGAGAAAAAAAAATAGTTACATGTTTTCTTAGGCTTTTCACGCTCAGGTCATCAAAGGGCAGTGTGTGTGTGTGTGTGTGTGTGTGTGTGTGTGTGTGAGAGAGAGAGAGACAGAGAGAAAATCACTTGACTGAAACTTTAGAAAAGTGGCAAAGGTGAGAACAGTCACTGAAAACAATCAGAATAAAGGGTCTTTGAGTAACTGAAGTGTGTGTGTGTGGGGGAGACAGTATAGAAGTCCAAATGTGATTTCCTGACACATCAACATCTATACGAGACATGCAACAGTATAATGTTGTTTTAGTTCAGCCACATCCAATGATTGCAAAAAGAAAGAAAACATATCCCACTGCATGTGTTAACTGGAAATTTGGTGCATTTGCTATAGTCAGTTATATGTTATTATATTTGTTATAGTCAGAGGAAAATAGTTGTGTTAGTGGACGAGAAACACAAATGCTGTATTTCCTGCCATATAAAATGCACTTTATTTCTATAAAAAAAAAAATTCTTTCCAAAAATCACCCGTCATCTTCATTACCTGACGGTTGGGCTTGCAAACTCCCTTTTTCATATACTTTTTCATAGGAAATATATGGTGGGTTTCTAAACATAGCTTAGATGTGGCACGAGGCCAAAACTATGGGGTACCCAATGAGGATCAAAATCACTATTCAGTTGTAATTGATCTAGCGAGACAAGCTTGCTAATCTTTACACCATGTCGAAGTGTCCCCAAAATGAAGTGTATGATATAAATTCCAATTGCCAATTAAAATACTGATAAAATTTGAAAAAATAAATTTTTAAAACACTTAGAAAATACAAAAAACAAAAAAAAAACAAACCCCATCATTTTGTACCTGATGTTTTGATTTGGACACTAGACTAACAAGTAATCACCCCTGTTTGATACACTTATCTCCTGATGACCCCCAAATGAAATCTATATGATTATAAATGATTAAATTATCTTTGCAAATTAAAATAATGATAAAATATAATTTATGTGTTTTGCCTATCTCACTGTGTAGCAGTAGTTGTAGTACAGTTCTCTATGTCCTGAATAGCAACCGGGTTTGCCAGTTGTTCTCTATTTATACTTGTCTATCTAATTAGCATATAATACAATAATAAAAATAATTCTCCAAAAAAACACCCTTCATTTTGTACCTTGATGTTAGGATATGCAAAGAACATCTCCAGATATTCTAGTATCAACACCAGTCCCCTAATATTTTTATTTTAATCATTTCACTTCAAGCAAAGGGTAATGTCACTTAGACACAAGGGAGTGAAAACAATGCTTTAATCTGTGAAAATAAACGAAAATGAAAAGGCTTTAGAAGAAGGAACCTTAAACCCAATTCTAAACAGGAAACAAGGGATACACATTTACTCCTGTTCAAAAGACAGAAGTGTGAACTAAGTGATAATGACCCCAAAATTAAATCTATGATTATAAATGTTTCAATTTTGACTATAAATTCAAATAATAATAAAATAAAATAAGTTGATTTTTTTTTAGATTTTTTTTTTCTAAATCTTTGATAATTTTTTTTAAATGGCATGAAATAATGGAACATTCTTCTTCTTGCATTCTCCTCTTTTTATTTTTTTTGTAAAATTTGAACAGAAGTAACAATAAAAATATAATTTCATGGCTACAAAGAATTATCAAGAAAAGCATAGTATGTGTAATTTAGACATACACAAAGAAAAAAATAAAACCAGGCTGTAACGACTACATATTATATATACATTGGATTTATGCATATAAGAGAGGAAAAAAGCATGCATATATGCTAATGAATATTGGTAAAGCAATAACTGCTACTAGAGAATAAGTCAATACAAAACTATGTGGAAAGCTTTACAATTGTTAAATCTACAGACAAAAACAATCCAATAGGAAATCAATTAAGGCAATGAAGTAAAATAATTGTGGTCAAGGTTACACCGATTATCTCCCTTGTCTCAATCCACACATTAATAACTATTACACTCACTCAGTAGACATTTTTAGCCTTTGACACACTAAAAAGGAAAGTGAGAGTTGTACATTTTAGAAGTCACATTCTGATTTCCACTAAACAAGAATTCATAATAAAAAGGCCCAAAATATTTCTACAAATATAAAAAAAATAATTATAACTTAAGAAAAAGTAACTTGCTTGCTACTCTAAAAATTGTGAATAAAAATTTTATATCATTTATGAACTTGTAAGAAAAATTCAAAGTTTAACATTCTTTCTTTGACACCGCTATTACTGTGTACACTTTTGACTCCCTCAGCAATGTTTATTTACAAGATTATAAAAAATATGTGAATATGTGAAATGTGCTATTTATTATTTAACTTTTATAAAGATGTATTATTTAGCGTTTTATAAAGAAATAAATTTGAAAAGAAATCTTTTTATTTAAAAATTTATAAAAAAATAAAATTAACAAAAAAAAAGTAAACCAACTACAATGCAATATTCATTATTTACCATTTTATAAATAACTATGAAAACAAATTTTTGATTCATAATTTTATAAAAATGTCAATGAACCATGGGTGGCAAGCCTCTTGCCGCTCTATCGCCACTTTCACAGAAAGTGCTCAGACAAACATTTTTTGGTTCCAATAGGCGTAACCTTTTTGGTGAGGAGTCCATTTGCATTGTAACAAACCACTCATTCCCTCTGTATTGCATTGGTGAGAACTAAGTTCTACTTGAACAGCCCCTTCTTGCAAACCACTGCTTTGTGGAACAGACTCCCAAGAGAATATTTCTCCTGATCACTACAATTTTAAACTTTTCAAGTCTAGAGTTAACCATTACCTTCCTCTCCTATCTGTACACATTGCTTCCTAATGTTACCCTCTACCTCTAGTGCTTCCTGGGCCTTGTACAGGGTGAATCTTACTATTAAGAAAGAAAAAAAAAAATCTAAATTTGAATGATTTTTGGGACATAATACATTTTCTTCTCAGATTATTTGTTTTTAATCTCAGATTGCTTCCAATTTAAATATGGCCAAAATTTCAATGCCAAAAACATTTAAATTTCTTTATTAAACTAAACTTAATTTGATACAGGGTTCTCAGCAAACATTCAAATCACTAACAAAGGTTTGCAATAGTCAGTCAGTTATGTGCCATGTGCGATACTTAGGCGATCATGTATCTTTCAATACCTGACTGAGGAGGTAGATTTTTTTTCCCCACAGTAGGTTGCCATTACTTCCTGCAGTAGACCAGTTGCCATCCAAGGCAACCAAGACCAGTTGTCTTAGATAGCAACTGGTCTGTCCTGCTATTTTACTCATAGCTGGGGGGGGAAGAAGAGGATTCATACCTTTCCCAAAGGTATTTGCCCCGTAAGTGAATTAATAGACCTGACTGGAATTTGAACTCGTCTCTCCGATTCCTCAATCTGAGCCGCTATCCATTACTCTACCATGCCTCCTGCAATATTCATCTGAAAACAATTGTTCTACAGTAATCATTTTGCATTCATTATGTCTGTATGTATGGCAAAAGGCTATTTATGAAGCAGCATCTTAATAAGCATAATGGTGGTTGGGTATTTCTTTACATTAAT
>OZ038497.1:22552874-22672874 GCA_964036315.1 Acanthosepion esculentum | reverse complement strand
CATAAATTTCTTAAAATTTACTAAAGCAAAAAAATATATGAACCAAATATAATGAATTCTGTATTATTAACCGTTTTATAAAATTCAAATTTTGATTGGCAATCAAATCAATGTTTTGTCAGCCATTTTGATAAAAACAATTTGTTGAAAATTTTGTTTGGTTTTATATACTTCTGAATAAAAAAAAACAAAAAGACTTCTTTTCAAATTTATTTCTTTATAAAATGATGAATAATAAATCTTTATTAAAAGGTAAATAATAAATATTGCATTGTGCCTGGTTCACATATTTTTATAATCTTGTAAATAAACATTGCCAAGGGAGTTTCCATAGTTTAAAATAATAGCAGCACCAACAGAAAATTCATCCTTTTGATACACTGTTATATTTTTTTTTTGTGGGCACAAAGGTTAAACATTGCCTTTTTTCTTTTTTTTAAAAAAATAAACAAAAAAAACAAACTTTTTTCCTCTTTTCTGACCAGTTGTTTAATATCAATCAGGACTGAGGCAATTATATGATAAAATAGCCTAGTGGATAATAGCTTTGTGAATTTGGTAACATTGTGACTGCGAGTTCAATCCAAGGGCTAAGCAGTGTGTACTTGCACTCATTGGAAATGGGTGGGAAATAATTGGACACTACTAAATAAAAATAAGAACTAGACGATATTGCTGGATATGAGCAGTGGTATGAGAACAGTCTACCCCCGTAGATTAAATAAAGGGATCTGTTCAGAATTAGTCAAAAGATACTGTTTGAAAATACAGGTTTTCTATATGAATAATATCCCAATGCATAATATTACCTTCTGCCCATAGAGCCTAGCTTTTGGATTTATTTGTGGAGATTTATTCTTGAAAGTTCACAGCTTCTGTGTTGAACATTGTCATGTGCAACCCACTTTTCATCATCTGTTATATATTTAAGGAACAGGAGTCGGCATTACAATTGGTTTAGGGAAAAACGGAAATTACTTATGACTCGACTTAATACATCAACAGCCCCCCCCACCCACACACACACAACAATGTTCAGTTTTAAGAGGACAAATGTTATACACAAGACTATGGATAAATTCTCACTTGTCAGGAAGTAAGAAACACATAGATTCAGTGTCTGTCTATAACCAGGTTGGATGGTGCTCACACATGCAGAGAGGCAGAGGGTCAAATTTTATTCATACTCTCAGCAATAAAATAAGTCTGTAGCTATTCTCATCTTGCATAATCAAGAATTTTGTCTTTTATCTCAGATGAGACGAGCCAAGTGCAGATTTTTGCAATTGTGTTCAACTGCAATAACCAACAAATGAAACAAGTTGCGCATAAAGAGAAGCCAGTTTTCAATCAATAAAAACACTGAGGACATAGACTGCATCGGTGTGTGACTTTCTACTCATCATTACTAGGATTCAACAAGATGACAGAGAAATCGTTTTCTTAGTCTGCCCATTCAGCATCTATTATCTGTGCCAAAGACTAGAATTTTCCTTTTTCAATAAACCTACTAAAGCAACACAGAAAATAACTGCTTGCTGTTAATATATATATATATATATGTATGTATGTATGTATATATATATATATATGTATGTATGTATATATATATATATATATGTATGTATGTATGTATATATATATATATATATGTATGTATGTATATATATATATATATATATGTATGTATGTATGTATATATATATATATATATATGTATGTATATATATATATATATGTATGTATATATATATATATATATGTATGTATATATATATATATATATGTATGTATGTATGTATATATATATATGTATGTATGTATATATATATGTATGTATGTGTATATATATATATATATGTATGTATATATATATATGTATATATATATATATATATATATATATATATATATATATATATATATGTATATATATATATATATATATGTATATATATATATATATATATATATATGTATATATATATATATATATATATATATGTATGTATGTATATATATATACACACACACATTATATATATATATATATATACATACATACATACATACACACACACACATTATTTTAGGATATTATATCAAAACATGTAAAAACGCTACACAAATGCAATCATGTTTCGATGTATATTAGCACATCTCATCAAGAGTTAGTAAATAACTAGTGAGTAGACAACTGAGATTTAAAAACAAGAAACACTTTTCAAAAGAAAAGGAAGAAAAGGGTAAGAAAGACAAGATACACTTTCTTTTCATTGAATGTTACAAATGTCAGAATTGGACTCCATTCGTTCTCATTTTACACACACACATAGGTAAAATGAGACAAATGGAGTATAATCCCACTGTACGTAACATTTAATTTAAAAGAGGGCTCAATACAGAGTGTGCATATATATATATATATATATATATATATATATACATACACACACACGCGCTTCAGAATCATTAGTGTTATGGGTACTTTTGGTTCTGATCATATCCAGAATAGTTTTGGATATGGTAATTATTTTGATATTGTTTTGGATAATAGATCTTAATGATTTAATAGATAGTATTAACTGTTTTTATTTGTTTCTTGCTGCTGTTCTTTTTTGTAGTTATTTATTAAAAACACATGTAACAAAAACAAAAATAAATCAAGCTCTTTCTACACATATGATCCTTACAATGTACTAATTATTCACTAATCAATGTTTTTTTTTTTTTTTTTTCACCGTCTATATTTTTTTAATCAATTCATCCCAAGCAAGGAGATAATGCCACTAAGATGTAAGGGCTTACTGGGAATGAAAGAGAAGGAGAAAACTTTAGAAGGAACTGGAAATAAGGGATAAACCTCTACACCTGATAAAAATTTGATTTACCAATAGGGCCGCATCTCTCAGCAGCATTTTGGTTTGTTCCTTTTTAGAATTTCTACAAATGATTCTCCATTAATATATTCATGTGACAGATTTACTTGATCTTGTTAACAATTGTATTTGGACTAGTTAATATACAATTTTTTTTTGTTTTTTTTTTTTACTGATTTTTGAGACTTAAGTTACTCTATGGGTACTTTTGCTTAACTTTAGTAAATAGCAATGCAGACAATGTCAATATTTTTGATGGTAAAAAAAAAAGAAAGAAAATAATGACTAAGGGAATTTGTAATATTGACCGTTGACATATTTCATGAAAGAGTGTGATGAATTAAGAACAAAAGAATCTGGTCTTATATATATATATATATATATGTGTGTGTGTGTGTGGGCAGATAAAGATATACATTTTATATATCAAGAACAATTCTGGGGGAAAGATGTATAACAAAGTATTAAAAAATTATTTTTAAATTTAAAATTCCCAGCATCTCTCATTCATTCACATGAGTAGTCATATCAATACAAGTAAACTTAATCTGATGAAGTCATAAAGGATGAAACATGTCAAATAAAAACTTTTCCACTTTGTTATACATATTTCCTTCAATATATATTTTTTTTTTCTTTTTCAAATAACGCATTATTACAGATGTAATAATAAATTTGTTCAGTGTTAAACCTTATTGTAATAATCTAAGTATGACCAACTTATTTTTGGCAAGGAAGAGTTATATATATATATATATATTACGCGCACACTTTTGTCCTCACTGGTAGCATGACTCAGAGCTTCATGCACAATGCAATCCTCAGGTGCTACTGAGTTTCAATTTAGCACCTGTGTATTGCATTCATGAAACTGATTTGTGTTACCGCTGAGTAAATAAAATGTATATTTATTAATATATAGTTTATAGCACCATTATATTTAATCAAGTATTATTTTATTAACACCAGTGCTCAATGTGCGATATTATATATATATATATATATATCTGTAGTTCACTGCTACCAGCAAACAGAAAATTATTTTTCTCCTGATGATGCCCATGTTGGCCGAAACTAGTCGAGGAATCTAAATGAAATAATAATAAAAATGAAGGAATATTAATATACGACCCAGTGTGTCTGAAGATTTTAATTTTTTAATATTTTTTATTGTTCAAAATATATATATATATATATATACATACATACATACATACATACATACATACACGATATTATAAAAATCATTTTAAAAATATTTTTTTCTCACACTCCTCACATTTAAAGGTTATATGAAAAAAAAAAAAAAAAAATTCTAAACTAGTGAAAACAATAAAAGAAAAGGAATTTATTTATTTATATATAAAATTTGTCACTTGGTGGTATATTCAGCACCCTAACTCCAAAATTTGTTCTGTTTCGCTTCACTCATCAGGAGGTTTCAGCAATTGATTGCCGATATTCACGTTTTCATTATTATTACTAACTTAAAAATTTATTTATTGGTGTTAGGTTGATTTTTTTTCGTTTCCATGTGTGAGTGCACACACGTGGGTATGTGCAAACTGTTGTTATATGGAATTAAATATAGTGTGTGCATACACATACATCCCAAAAGCACATCACAAAAATTAAACTCACAATGAGACTGAATGAAATCCCTCCTTAACTAATAAGAACATGTACCAAGCTATATTTTTAAAATGTAAGCTTAAATTTATTTTGCAGGAAAAAAAAAAAATTCTAAATTAATATTTATATTTTATCATAAAATTTTACCATATATTTGGTCTCTCAACATAAAAATTTTAAAGCCCTATAATAAAAAAACAACAAAAAAAAAAAAAAAAAAAAAAAAAATCAGAATTAAACTCACAAAAAATAAAACCTGATTAACTAAAAAAAAAAAAAAAAAAATTTCATTTAAACACTGCTTAAAGGAAAAAATATTACTATGGAGATTTTATTTTTTTAAGCTGTCAACAGAACGATCACAGTGATGAGTTGCCATTATTAATACACAGTAGGGAATAAAAAAAAAAATAATAAAAGTGTGGGGGGGGGGGGCATTGAGAATTGATGACAAATTGCAAGTGCCGAGTGATGAGGAATGGGGCAGGATTTCACAATCTTGGATGACAACCACAATTGCTCACTTGCTACAGCTACTGAGTGTGGGCCTAACACAGAATTGGGTTAACCCAACAAGGGACCCTGAGTTGGTTGCATGTGGTGCAGTAATCACCAGGAGTTATCTCCTCTTCCACAACTGGCTGTTGAGAGAGGACATTCTATTTACAGTAGGTGGTGCTGACAAAATTTGCATAAGAACAATACTGGGCAAGTATTAGCCAATAGTCAGTGTGAGTCTGGGACTCTGAGAGCGATATAACACTAGCCTTTTCTCGGTAGAGAGGAGTGCTCTCGACATGCAGAAAACCAGACCAGAGGACTGAAAAGTTCATTGCATGCATTAATTTCAGCTCTTATTAATAACTGCATTCTTTCTTATTAATATAATAATTATTATAACCAGTATTTTTAGTGGAGACACCTGTCTGGGTAAACATCATTTTTTTCTTTTTAACTGTGAAATTAATGTCAGCTGGCCTACAGATCAAAGTTTTATTAAAGAGAATGCCTTTTGACAACATTAGTAATACTTTCACTCTCTAGGCTGGTAGACATTAATTTCACTGTTTAAAAAACAAGAACATATACTCAAGCACATGTACCCACTAAAAATATCATATATAGTATTGAGAAACAATGTCAAATTAAATAAATTAATTTCTTAAATATTATAGGTTTACATATTCTTCTCCAATGTGCCATGACCTTTCTGGACTTGTTGATCAAGGCTCTCCACAACTTCTTGTTCTTTGTAGCTCTTAGTAATGTTTGTCTTTTTGCTAACCATTTACACAAGCTCTTTATGTAGGCTATTTGCTATTTTTTTGTCTCTCAAGCCCTCAATATATCCTGTTAGTGTCAAATTCTCCGAGCCCTCTTTCCTCATTATGCATCCTAGAAATTTTGTCTCTTTCAAATTCTAAGTATAAGCATCCTTTTTATTTCCATTTTTCCTAAAAATTCCTTGTTACTCACATGTTCAGTTCATGTGATTCTCAGCATCCTTCTGTAGAAGCACATTTCTGTTGCCTAAAGTTTTTTCTGCAGGTATGAGGAGATTGTGCAACATTCACTTTCATATAAGAGGACCAATATTACATAAGAGTTCAGTACTATCCGTTTATATTTCTGAGAGGAGATATTGTAATTATTTACACTATTTACATTGTTTGGACTGTTGTCCTCATCTTTATTGCCATATTCACCTTCAACATCTGTCTATATTTCTGAGATGAGGTATTGTAATTATTTACACTATTTACATTGTTCGGACTGTTGTCTCATATTTGTTGCCATATTCATGACGCGATAACCGAGACATTTGGAAGAGGCATGGCATGTGGGACTAGAACAATCTACCCAGTGGATGAAAGAAAGGGTTCAGTTTAAAATTCTAATCACCTGAAAAAGACCAGAGTGTACAACAACCGAAATGTCATGAATATGGCAACAAAGATGAGGACAATAGTCCGAACAATATAAATAGTGTTCAGTACTCTTTTTCTTTGTTTCTAACAAAACTTTGCTGCTTCTTAATATTTTGCTTAATTTTTGAAAAGCATCTTCTGCTATTCCCATGTACCTTCAGATTTCGGTGTTACATCTTCCATCCTCTGTTAAAACACTTACTAGATATTTAAATTTTCGTACAGGACTGATTTTGTTTTCTTCAAGTCGTAGTTATTGTGCTGTTACTTTTGCTGACAATTATACACACGGTCTTCTTACAGTTGATTGTTAGTCCTTTCTTCTCACTTTCCTTCTAAACAATAATATTTATGACAGAAAAAACATACTACACGCCGCTGGTGAATCTTGTAAGTAATCAACTGCTAGTGGTGATCTAGAAGTGAATCCAAATGACTACCACATACAGTATATTCTACTGTATTTATACGGATTGGGACATACATTGTACCTATGGACTACAATGGGTAACAGTCTGATATAGTTTGCACTAGTTTACAGCTGGCTTCTTAGGCAGCATTATGAAAATGGATCTACTTAGGCCAGCTCTAGTATTTCTGGTCTTGCAGGTATTTCTATGTATTGCAGGTCATTCCTCTTTCATTGTGAAAGAGTTCTCCGGCGTACGCTCCCCATCTTTGGAGTATTTTTTCCTTTCTTCATTATCAGCTTGCCGCCATCTCTTGATTTTATGCATTCTGTCGATGAGCATGTCTTTTGTCCTGTTTACATGAAAATGGGTTGTTCGTTTCTTGGTTAAATTTTGTTTCATACATTTATTAAAAGGATGGAGATACTGAAAAGTGTGCAGCATTGACTAAAAAACTTTTCTGGTGGTTTTAATTAAAAAAAAAAAAAAAAAAAAAGAGGATGTTTTCGGCATTTGGTTTGTAATAATAAGTTCTATTCTGATCAGTTATTCTCTCATACGTCTCGATTATATAACTCTCGTCCAGTGTCTGTTTCCTGGTCAATTACAATTTACAATAATTTAAATACAATATCAATTGTCATCTTTTGTCTTCTCGAATCCTGTTCTTTTTATTGTCTTTATTCCTCAACATCAGTTTCCAGATTTTATAAAATTGAGCTGGGATTACATTACATCAAACAATAGGACACACACACACACTATATATATATATATATATATATATATATATATATATATATATATTTTGAATATTACTCTCTCACTTTATCTTACCAGACTTTGAATTATGGCACTTTGTGTCTTCCATATGTTTTGCCTGACCTTTCAACCACCTGATGAATATTCATGAACATTTTCAAATTCAAAAGCTTTGATAAACCAATAACATCCTTACTCTTGTATATAAACATGTGCAACAAAATAAATGCTTACATATACCTAGATAAAGTCCCTCATAGAATGAAAAGCATTGGCTAAGAATAGTTTTTCCTCTTCCTTATTTATTTTATTCCCTCACAGATATACTCTGACTGAAAATAATGTATATATTACTTCAAATGTTACTATAGAGGATACTCATATTTTAAATAGTTTAAAATAAAAATTGGTTTAGTTTACAGCATATCAACCTCAATGGGTTATTTAATGCCGACAACTTTTTCTTCCAGGTAATATTTTTGTTTTGTAAAAAAATCTATTTCTGGTAATATTTTTTTTCCTCAAAAATGTATAGCTGGTAATATTATTTAAAAAATATATTGCTGGTAATAATTTTTTTACAAAGTATTTCTGGTATTAAAACCTATTTTTACACTTTCATAATGCTTTTTACCTCAGTTTCGGGGTTAACTATTTGCTCATAGATGGGACCCTAACATGTGCTACCACCCCAGGTCAGGGTGGACCTGGGAACACCAGCAATTAAGAGGTGGTTCCATGCTCTTCAAAATATCCTGATCAGAGGCCTTGCTGTTGGATGTAGTTTATCATCTTACCCAAGACGGAAAATAAAAATTGGGCATCTGTGAATTATATCTATTTACATTCACTTATGTGCTAATACCCTCCAGAAAGGTATGAATCCAACTCTTCTTTGCCCCAGCTATGGATAAATAGCCTTGGGTAGCAACTGGTCTAGAAGGAAGACTCTGAATTCAAAACTGTATGTAGCCCTGCCAAAGCTCATACTATGCAGGTAAGGAAAGGTTTGTCGACATTAACTCAATCATCCTGGCTATGGTTGACTCTTATCATATCTATCATTCAAAAAATTTTAATAAAAGAAAATGTGATTTCCAGCAGGAATTGAACCTGCATTCCCCTTTACCACTCATCTGCAAAGAATGTCACAGTTCAAGAAGACTATTTTCCCTTTTTAAGGAAAGCACATTTCTTCGTTCAGATTATTTTTTCTTGAAAGCTCATATCTGCTCAATTTTTGTCTCCCAAATGTAAACAAAGTAAATTCTAAATAATTCATAGATTTATTTTCAGTCTGACATTTAACATACCCTCTACAATAACATCTGAAGTAATAAAAACGTCAGATTAAAAATAAATCCATTAATTCTTTATATATATATTCTGCCAAATATATATTTTGGGAAAGAAAAAAACTTGTCTTTCATAGTTTTATCAAATTGCATTAACACTATTTACTGTAGTACATTTTCTCGACAGATGGCATTACATTGGCATCCCTTAGACAAGAAATTGAAAATGCATGTGTAGCAATCCCACTGGACATGTTGACCAACATTGCTCGATCAGTACCTTGTTGTACTAATAAATGCCTGTAAGCTAAAGGCTACCATTTTGAGCATCTCTTGTGATTGTAGAGTTCAAAGGTAACTTGTATTAATCGCATGATGTCTGAATAAATTTAGTATTACAATATCTATACAAGTTTTTCCTTCCCTGAAGTGTGTATACAATTTTTTGGTGGTGTGTGTGTGTGTATATATATATATATATATATATATATATATATATAAAGTTTTAAGATATACTATACTTATGGATAAAAGTGCTCAATATCAGGGATAGAGCCCCTGTTTCATGCAATCTTCAGGTCATGCACGTTGGATATTAGCTTGACTATATATGCTGGCCAATAGGCATTATGGGTAGTAAGCTCAGGTATTTCAGGATTATTTTGTTCAGGCAAGAGTTATATTTTAAATTATTCTAAAGGCTATTCAATAGAAATAAATGTGTCAAAATGCGGTTATTTGTAGCTATTGTATAGTGTTGCTTGTTAAAACACACACACACATATATATATATATATATATATATATATATATATATATATATATATATATATATATATATATATTATATATATTAATTATGGCCATATCACATTGAAACACTAGTTCCTATATAATCACCAAAGATAAGCAACATTGGTCAGTTCCAGCTGTGCGACAGCTTGAGGTTGCGAGGTGCTATAAGTGTAGATGTGCAAGTGGTGCAATGTATAATGGGTCTGAGTTGGAAACCAGAGAGCAAAGTTCCAATACCATTTGGGTTCATTATATTCATTTACAAGCAAATACTCTTGGGAAAGGTATGAACTCACCTTTTCTCCCCCAGCTATGGGTTAATTCATAGGACTTGTATCAGTAAATCATTATTGCCAAAGAAATTATTACAATCTAAAACTATTTTCTGGTTTTAAATTTAAAGCTGTAAAAGGTTGAGAAACCATAAAAAAGCATACCTGTGTGTATGTGTGTGTGTGTGTATATATATATATATATATATATATATATATATATATATATATAAAATCCAATATTAATTATTGATTTTTACCTATGACCCATTAATGCCCACCATCCTCAAATTGGAGCAGAGGGCATTAACAGGTTATCCGGCCAGGTTACTTAGCCACTAAAGTAATCAACAACTTTTCTTGAATCATTCCTATTCACATTGTCCTAGCTATGGGTTAAACAGGACTTAAATCGGAAAATCATTTATCTCGCAAAAATTGTTAATACAATATTTCCAGTATTCTTACAATCTAAAAATATTTCAGCATCAAATAGCCTACAAAAGGTTGATAAGTCATAAAAACAAATCAATGAAACCTATACTTATTGCATTATATAAATTCATAGCAGATAGTACATAATCAGTAGCTTCAATCTGTTTCCATGATTTTATAATGAGCCTCGTCTGCCCAGCAGTTTGATAGGAATTTGAGATCTCTTGGCTATCAGCCTATTGTACAAGTGCTACTGTACTTAGAATGGAATCTTAACTACTCGAGAATTTATTCCCCTCAATAAACAAAATCTCACCTAATGAGCAAGACAAGTCTTTTGGCTGTAAATTTCGCTTAGGATCAGCTAGCAATGTATAGCATTGCTGCTGTATTTGAATAAGCAATCAATAAAAATCGGTGATGAAACAAATTTAAAGGATATTTTTTCCAGATTCCAACTTTGGCAGGCATGCCCAGTTGGGAAGTAGATGCACTTGTAGGAAAGAGTTGCTTTTGTAAGAAAAGAAAAGAAAAATATAACAAGAAACTATACAATTTAACCTTGTAAGAATCAGAAATCAATACAAACTACTCTATCCCCCTATGAAAACCTGACAATATTGTATATTGGAAATAGCATAGGTTTATGAAAAGGGAGCTCAATAATTAAAGTCAGGGACCAACACATGTGAGGTCTTTGATTTAAGCAGCCAAAAATTGTTTATTAGGATATTGGTTAATAATTAAAGCAATTATAGCTTACATATACATTGCACTGAAACACTAGTTCTTGTCCAATCATTGGGGTTAAGCAATGATGAGCCTGGTCAGTACCTAGATGGCTGACCGTTTGAATGTGCAGGTGGTGTAATGGATAATGGCTTGTGAGGAGAAAGCAGTTGGGTTCGTTATATTCAGTTATGCAAATTCCCTTGGACGATCATGAATCAAAAATTCTACCTCTACGAACATGCATTGGGCCAGCACAGTAGAGTAATAGTCCATTCTTTCTCAGGAATCTGAGGAAGGCCTATATCCAACAAAGGACCATCACAGGCTGAGAAAAAGAAGGCAGCAATTAAGGTTCCTCACCATTTCACTGAGAAATAGTTGTACCTACCTTTTCAAATTTAAAAATTCTTTTATTTTTTTGATTTATTAAGTGAGGCATATTCTATCATTATTAATTTTTGACTAATATTTACTTTCATTTTTAGATTGGTTGGTTGTTTAGCAGCATATCAACCTATATGGGTTTTTTAATGCCAAAATCTAAATATATATATTTGTACATAATTTTATTTTATTTTTTGAGATAATAATGGTTTAGTGATACAAGTCTTACTAATTAACCCATAGCTGGGAGGAGAGAAGAGGTGGTTCTTAAATTCTCCTTCCTAAGTTTATAAACAACAGGCCGTCTTTTGTCCTCATCTACCATTTTTTTGGTCTTGAAGTCAGAATGCTACAATCACTTGACTGCATCCCTTTTGTATGTTAACACCATTCTTACTTTGTGAACCTTTTGTCTTATTACTGTTCCTTTGTCTAGTTCTGTCTTGCATCTATATTATTTGCTTAGTACTATTTTACTTGGTTCTTTTGCTTTCTTTTATGATAGTTTATTGCAAACTTTGTCAATTCTGTTTGTTGGGCATATTTACCAATTTCACTTAATCATGGCCAATTATTCTACAACTAGAAATCAGAGTATATTATTAGGCAGATTGTTAATATAAAGCAGAAGGAGGGTACAACTGAGAAGGGAACCCTGGGAAATGCCTGTATTGATCTCATGGGCTTTAGAAGACTGACCATTAACAACAACCTTCATGGGAAAAGAAATCGATCGTCCAAATTTATAAATCAACCATTCGCCCTTGCATAGAGTATTGCTGCCATATATGGTCTGGAGCCCCTGCTGTTTGCCTCAGGGTTCTTGATAAGATCCAGAGACGAATATGCAATGTAATTGGCCCTGATCTGTCATCTCGTCTGCAGTCGCTCTCTCACAGACATGCCGTTGCCTCGCTCCATCTTTTTTACAAATACTTTCACGGTAATTGCTCCGATGAGCTGCTTTCGCTGGTTCCCAGGCCTCATGAATTTAAGCGTCCTACGAGGCTGGCATCCCGTTCCCACCCCTTCACCGTTGAAACTGTTAGATGTAGACGTCTCTTCTACTCCAATAGCTTCATGCTTCGCACATCTCGCCTGTGGAACTCCCTTCCTTATTCCTGTTTCCCTGACAAATATAATCTCCAACTATTTAAGTGTAACGTCAATCGACATCTCCAGTTGCCTTGATCTATCCACTTCCCTTCTCCACATCCTTTCACCTTTCATTCCTATCGGCTCTCGCTCCAAATCTTCTGTAACCCCCTTGCCTTGATCGATCCACTATCTTTCTCCACATCCTCTCGTTTACCACTCCTATCTGCTCTTCCTCCAAACCTTCTGTAACCCCTTGCATGCTAGTGGCTTCCAGCCTTGCTTGGGGTGAAAAGCTTAACAAAAAAAAAAAAACAGGATCAGAGAAAGTGTTAAATGTTAAATCTTACAAACTGACAACTCAAAGAAAACTTGAGAAACATGTTCCATCATCAAGATCCTTCAAATGAAGTAATCCCAAGAGTTAAAGACCATCAGGATGCATCCAATAAAGTTTGGACATTCAAATATCTTCTCTTTTTAAAAAAGAGATTTGAGTGACCCCAATAATGTTAGATATGCTAATGACCTTCCTCTGATGGTATTGTCTTTTAAGACAATACCATCAGGATGGTAATGAGTCAATAATAAAGCTAATCTCAGAAAATATTGTTAAGCTTTTATTAACAGTGAATTAGAAACAGAAAAAAGTTTCAAGTTCAGGATTATCCTATGGGATTACAGTCAAGTAAACTACATTATTGCTTCATGAATTTGATTACATAGTAAACGTTCATTCCCTTGGCTGCATAGTGCATACTTAGACTTGGTGGAAACAGAGCAAGAAGTAACCGAGCAGTACTAAATAAAAACAAGATTAGATATACCTAGACATGGACAGTAGATCGGTAACACCTTACTCATGTAGATTAAATAAAAGATTCAGTTTAAAATTCCCTGACGCTTATTTGGATTGGGAGACACCTGAAGAATGCTGGAGGCACAATAGCCGAAACATTGTAATAACAAGAGATGATGATATTAGTGTGAATATAAAAATGCAATTCTGCATGAAACAAGGCAAAAAACACTAAAAATATCATTTCAGAGCCAGAATAAAAGATAAATTCCCAATAGATTCCTTATCGGAGTTGATCTTTCTATTCAAGCTTATGGTTAAGTAAGAAAATATTTGGGTGGGTCATTTTTAAAACATTTTCGGCAACAATTTTTAGGTGTGGTCTTTTCACAAATTTTCTGAGTTATTCAGCAGAACATTTTGGATTCTTTAAGAGATTAATCTTCTATCAGATAGAAGATGTCTGGTTGCCTGAATAGGGATCTAGTAATGATAGGGGTGTGTGTGTGTGTATATATATATATATATATATATATATATATATATATATATATATATATACACACACACACTTAGATATTTATAGGATTAATACAAATAAAAAATTGCCACTTAGCTGATTAATATTATATTCAGGACTTCAACTCTAGAGTTTTGTAAATAACCCTTTCTGCAATTTTTTTTGTTCCACTCATCAGGAGGTTTCAGCAATTGACTGCAGTTTTCTAAGTATTTTTTTTTTTGGTATCGTTATCAGTTTTTTTTTTTTGTTTTCCTTTTCATCATTTTCTTGCTTCCTTATACTCTATTCCCTATTCCTTCTTTTTCCACTTCTCAATTTGGAGTGTCAATGAATGTAACCATGTCATTTCCACTATCAGATATTTTATCACTTTAAATCTTATTTTTAGTGGGTACTCACAATTGACTAGATGCTCTGTTTATTTATTAAACAGTACATATATTTATTTATTTATAAAGGATAATGAGCCAGCAATATGAATAAAAAGAAGTGGCTAGGCACAGTGGATTGTATATTGTTTATAGATAATCTCTATGTTTCAAGACACATAGCAGAGTATAAAAAGCTAATGCTTTATAATTTTTTTTAACTTCAATCTTGCCTACCCTTTTTTCTTACCCAACAGAAAAACATGGACCATATAAACATTAAATTTGCATCATTCTTTTTTTTTTTTGCTTTGTTTTTTCTAATATCTCCCTCCATATACTATATTTTGAATTTACACCCTAATAATATATTTGGTTTATATTAACTTTGAGCTTTAAATCTGTGTATAATTTAGCGTTCCTCCCATGAGACCCAGCATTTTTAAGAAACAACTGTAATAAATGGCACATTTACCATACGTGCCTGAAGACTTGAGAAACCATGAAACTAAATTGCACTACAAATGTAAGTATATGTGTAGCTATTAATATATACTTTATGGCCCTGTTTAACTACATCGAGCGCTATTTTGTTTGCACCATAAATAAATATTTATTTGCTTATCTGCATATGCATGTTATTGCATGCATGGGACAGAGAGAGTACCCCCACCACCACCAGGTGGGTTTATTAATCAACGGTTCTAAGGGATTGGGATGAAGGTACTAATTAGTTGGGTAGAAGGGATTTCGGATTAATTCCAGAAATAAGTTTTTCTTTTTACTTTGTTGTTTCTGGGATTGAATTATTAATTAACGAGGTGAATTAATTCCAGAGTAATTAAGAGACAGGTTCGTTAAAGTAAAGTTTATGATAAATGGCGAATTGGATTTTCGGGTGGTCTAACACACGGACTTCAACCAGACATGATAAGTGGTTTTGGCAAAACTTAAGTGGACGTTGTCTGCGGAAAACCCAGCAAGGGGTCCGAATTCGATTTTAGTACTATTTGAAAACTGGGTTCCTGCGAAGTTTCGGAGACCAGAAAAACTTGCATGGTGGTCAAGGCGATTTTCATATTAAAATTCGTGGGCGGTGCCTAGAAGTTGCTTAGCTCCACCTCTCTCTATATAAGCGGCCTGCACACTTGAGTTAGACAGTGGGAATCAGAGAGCAGAGTGTGTCAAAACGTGGAAGAGACAGCTTGTTGGAATTTGTTGGTCTGGTTGGTTGGTTGTCACGTGCCAAAAAGGTCCGATCCGAACCTAGAAGTAGAAATAGACCCTGAAGGAAACCAGTTAATTTTGCCAACAAAGCCGAGAAAGCAAACTGCTATAATTACACGCTCTGACAAAGAACCCCGAATTACTTCCCTTAGATCAGCTGAAATTATTTAGGCAGAATTTTTCCTACACACTCTCTCTCTCTCTCTGTGTCACTTCTGACCCCGAGCAGGTGAGCCTTGTTACAACATTTTGTACTCGTGTAAATTCTTCGGTAGTGACATAAAAACAGTGGCCTTAAAAGGCTCTTTGTACAGGAACCGAAAGAGTTGCTTATTCTTTCTTTTTCATGTCTTTGCGGCGATTAATTTTTTCTGCATGAATAGTGATTTCCCTTCAGCGTAATACCCAGCCATTTAATCCATTACCTTCGGACAGTTCTGAGGAATCGAAATACTGCTGTTCGGATCAAAAATTCACAACGTGGCGAATAGTGGTGGTTCCTTCAGGTCACTGGAGGAGGACCGGGTTGTTTTCTTTTGCGGCCAGAACCACCGGAGAGACAGGACCCTAGCTGCAACAGGCAGGGTGTTTTACGTTAGATGCATACACAGTTGCTAATAACTCATTATTTAGTTTATAGTCATATTTATCTCTCTCTCTCATATATATATATATATATATATATATATATATATATATAGAGAGAGAGAGAGAGAGAGAGAGGTGATGGAGAGAGGATGTATGATTGCCTGAATCTAGATCTAGTAATGTGTATGTGTGAAGGGATGACTTTTGCTTTTGAATTTTGAAATAGTGCTTATCTACAAACATACCACACAAAAGCTTAATCATCAACTTAAAGCGCTAGTCAAATACACATTCCTGCAATTCAATAAAATAATCATACAAAATATCCTCTTCTATACACACACACACACACACACACACACACACACACACACTGAAAAGTCTCAACCAAAGCTGGCTTTCTTTTATGTGCTGTGTCCCTTCAGGACATAGGCGATCATGGCCCTCCACATATTCATCCCATTAGAATGTCTGAAGACCAACTTCTCGAGAGCTCCTCTCTGCGGCTGCTCGGTCTCACGCTGTCCGCTGATCTGAGATGGAACAAATACATCGAGTCAGTTGCATCATTCACCGCAAGGAAAGTTGGTTCCCTGTGCCGAGCCAGGAAATGTTTCTCCCCGGAATCGATCCTCCAAGTTTATAAATCGACCATTCGCCCTTGCATGGAGTATTACTGCCATATATGGTCTGGGGCCCCTGCTGTTTGCCTCAGGGTTCTTGATAAGATCCAGAAATGGATATTCAATGTGATTGGCCCTGATCTGTCATCTCGTCTGCAGTTGCTCTCTCACAGACGCAATGTTGCCTTGCTCTGCCTTTTTTACAAGTACTTTCACGGTAATTGCTCCGAGGAGCTGCTTTCGCTTGTCCCTAGGCCTCATGAATTTAAACGTCCTATGAGGCTGGCATCCCGTTCCCACCCCTACACCGTTGAAACTGTTAGATGTAGACGTCTCTTCTACTCCAATAGCTTCATGTCTCGCACATCTCGCCTATGGAACTCCCTTCCCTATTACTGTTTTCCTGACAAATACAATCTCCAACGGTTTAAGTGTAGCGTCAATCGACATCTCCAGTTGCCTTGATCTATCCACTTCCCTTCTCCACATCCTTTCATTTTTCATTCCTATCTGCTCTCGCTCCAAATCTGTAACCCCCTTGCCTTGATCAACCCACTGTCTTTCTCTTTCTCCACATCCTCTCCTTTACCACTCCTATCTGCTCTTCCTCCAACCTTTCTTTAACCCCTTGCGTGATAGTGGCCTCCAGCCTTGCTTGGGGGTGATATGCTTACAAAAAAAAAAAATTCCTGTCCCTTGTAGCTCTTAATAAGTTTTATCTTTTTGTTATTTCTGCCAAACCATGTTCTGTCATCCATTTGCTCAAACTCATCAAGTATGTTATCCGTTGCTTTCCTCTGTCCCTCTATATGTCCCGTGAGTATCAAGTTTTCCAAGCCCTCCTTCCTCATTATGTGCCCCAGAAATTTCAACTGCTTCTGCCTGATGTTAAGTACAAATTTTCTTTTTGTTTCTATTTTCTCCAAAACCTCGTTGTTGCTGACATGTTCAATCCATGGTATTCTCAGCATCTTTCTGTAGAATCGCATTTCTGTTGTTTCAAGGCTCTTCTTTATTTTTGAGGAGATTGTCCAGCATTTGCTGTCATACCGGAGGACACAAATCATATAACAGTTCAGTACTCTTTTCTTTGTTTCGAATGAAATATTTCTGTCTCTTAATACTCTGCTTAGCTTTTGGAATGCTTCTTTGGCTATCACAATATATCTTCGGGTCACAGTGTCATACTTTCTGTTGTCTGTTAGAAGACTTCCCAGATATTTAAATTTCTGTACTTGTTTGATTTTAGTATCACAGATTTGTAATTTGCATTTTGGATTCATCTTTTGCTGATAAAATCTGATATATGGCCATTTGGTCAGACCGAGAACTTTTCAGTAGCCTCTCGTCTATATTCCATAAAGTACAATGCACCATTATATATTATTCGTCATACAACTTATCAATTTCTTAGTAATGAGATATTCTTTTATAAAAGGAAACATTTCTTTATGCTAATAAGCAAACACAGTTTGAGTTATGAGAACAAAATATCTCTAGTAATTACAACAACTCAGACAGCTGACATGCTGCTTTTTACTTTTGTTGTTTTAACATTTAATAATTTAAAAAGCAGAATTCTTTCTTACATGATGATGAAATTCATTGTCAAGATAAAAATCCTAGATTATTCATGCAGAAAACATAACCAATTGTAAAATTACTTAAATATGGTCATCATTTTGTGAAAGTACTATTCATCTTAGCTTTCTTATGATATGCCTAATGATTTCAAGAATAGAATTTGTTCTAAAATGAAGACAATAGTGTTAATTGTAGAGATACAAATCCTAGATTATTCATGTGGAAAATATGATGTGGTCGGCAGAAGAGGGGGTGTATTCAACATTTGATAATTTTGTGGTAATACATACTTAAAGGTTTTAGGCAGTTTTGATCAACATTTTTCATGGTGAGTCAAAAGGATTTGTAAATGTACTTACACTTAAGTAAAATAATAACAATAATATTAAGAATTTATTACAGGAAATATCAAGTTTTACGGAAACATTATTGACAATTATGTATTTAGTTACATAACAAATAAAAAAAAGAATATAAATTTTGATGCTATATTCGATTTGTTGTTTGGTATTTTTCATTTTCTCCTTTGTTATTGGCAGTATTTTAAAATACTTTGGCTGCAATGCTAAATTTCCTAAGTTAAACAAACTGGAGCTATTTCATTTACGCTTAGTTAACTCTCTTTTCCATTGTTGTTTTTAGACTGCTTTCTTCCAATAGTGAAATTCTGAAATTTAGAATGATCTTATTCTATTTCAAAAATAAAACCTGTAAAAAGGAATATTTTAAATTAATATACAACCAAAAATAAAATGCTTTTGACAAAAAGCCTTAATGATTTCACTATGATTATGTAACAATAATGTAATGATATTCTGCAGAGAAAATACAGTTTATGTTACCTCATCTCATTGCATGGTTATGAACTATAAATCTAAATTGAGTTTGAAATATTGCGTAATCAGTTCTTTTTTGTAAAATACTTGGATATGATATAATGGATAATTTGCAGTGAAAAAAAGCTATTTTCGATTTTTTGTTGAATACACCCCTCTGCTAAATGTGTCACATAACCAATGAAATTGTGAAATTACTTAAATATGATCACAGGTTTTGAAAGTATTAGTTGTCTTTTTATATAACCAATGAAACCCATTTTCCAAAATCTTACCTAGTGAGCAAACACCAGAATTTTGTGGAATTCATTCTTGATGGGACTAAATACTTTTCAGCATCCCCTCACATATGTGTGCTTACATAAAAGAGGGTCACCACAAAAGTAAAGTATCCTGTTCGCCCCAAAATGTCAGAAGCAGATGTCAATGACTCATCCCTCCCTTGTTATAGAGAGCAGTCTGGCAAAATTATCTGTCATGAAAGGGTGAAAGGGCATGTGAAGGGAGTGTGTCACTCAATTCCTCTATGTAGAAAAAATTTCTACTCTTGACATTCAGTAATATTTACTGAATGTTTATGGAGACCGGTGGACGTGTTCACAGTAGCTGGTGGGCAATGTGTGAAACAAGTCATTTTCCTTGTGGCCTTGCACAGCTATCAACTCAGAAAATGTTCATCACTAAGGGAAAGAAAAGCAAAGTCAATGGTGGTGATTATGGGGAGAGAGGGAATAGTACTCTGAAAGTAAAAACTTGCTCTAGTCAATCTTGTTACACTTCTTGTATCTATTGGTTTCAGTGGAAATAAATGGGAGAGATTACTTTCAGAGCATCTTCTGTGTGTGTGTGTGTGTGTGTGTGTGTGTGTGTGTGTGTGTGTGTGTGTGTGTGTGTGTGTGTGTAAGCAGTTCATATATTATTTTTTATAAAAATGGACATAATCAGCTCTTTAGAATGAGCCAACATCCTTTTATAATAACATTTAAATGATTTTCATTTTCTTTTTCTGCAAAGAAAAATTTGTATATGTATTGTCCACAGCAGAGGTTGTAATGGATGCAGAAAAAAAGAAATGTGAATAAAGCAGATAAATGAACCAAAGGGAGATAATACCATTTCTTTTAAGAGCTGAAAAGCAGCCATTTTTGTTGAGTTCTTTTCAAATTATTCTTTTGTTTGTTATGCTTAATATAAGTAGTGTTTAGCAATATCTAAATTATATACTTATAAAATACCCTATATAGGCCCAAAATAACTTTTTATCCTCTAAATTATACATAAAAAGAAAAATTAAAGGACGAATGTACTCTCTTAAAACAAGATACAGTTCACAAACCATTGAAAGCTATAATGTTTTATGATTCAATTCTTGAGAGAAAATGTAACAGAGTTTGATTCAATCTGTATTGCTCATTAATTGACATTAATTAACTACAGCTCATCGAGAAAAAAATTGTAAAATAAAATAAAAATTAGGAATGGTATAATTTTTTTTGAGCAATCATAAAACACACACACACACACACACACACACAAAAGGAGAAAATCTTTAAAAGTCATGAGAAAATACAGACATTTTGGATGCTTTATGATGACAAATCAGTACTAATGGCAAAATGCTTAAAGTTTTTCAATGGATTTAATATCAGTTCTCAATATCAATTAACCTCAAATGGAAGGCTCCCCAGGGAGGAATTTCAAATCTAGGTGGGAGGAATTTTAGTCAGGAGAAGAATTCAAGTCATATATCTAAGTCATAAGAATAAAGTAAAAAAAAAAAACCAAAAAAAAAAAAACCTCATGATTGAAAGTAGATAGTGGAGATGTTATATAAGAAAAAATATTTCCAGTTTATAATTCTCCATTCTAGGCATTAGTATATTAGTTATATACCAACACCTTAACAGACAGAACAGAATAGCTAAAAAAAAAAAAAAAAAAAAAAAAGAGAGAAGAAGAATGACAATCATTCTTTTATTAATGACAATCATTCTTTTTAAAGAGATTTTTTACACAGATATATATATACATACTTGTCGCTAATCTGTCCTCCACAGATAAATTATAACCAATGTATACAACAAGCAGTGTGAAAGTGGCAAAAAACAAGAGGATCAGTCTTTTAATATTTCTTGAAGGGAAAACAAGCAGGCAGATAGTGTCCTTTATGTACCTGGTGAGACCATGTGGATTCTTGTTTTCTTAATTGCTGAGGGCAGTCATATCTTGCTTGTCTGCTGTCTATATAACAACCCCTATTAACTGGTGACCTTAATGTGATCATAAACATGTACTTACTGCAACAGAGAGAAATACAACACAGAACTTTGAGAACTACTGCATTATATGCATATCCATATTTATACATTTTAATTATTCTATGTTACACCGAATTCAATTACAATTAATTTATTTTTCCCAATGAGTAGACACTAGTTGAAAAGAAAAGCATAAAATATAAAGACTGGCTTTTTAATAGTCGTATATTCAGATTTGTTATTCGAAAGGCCAAAAAAGATATATAAGAAATTTTTCCCTGATAAATATTCCTATTTTCAAATGCATGTGAGAAAAAGCAGCTCTCAGCTTGTGTTTCAGTAAAATTATTGTTCAAAAAACAAAACCATTTCCTCTCAATGTTCTTTATACAAGCTAATGGTTTAGATAATACCAAAGACAAGTGATATTAAGCTGATTATTTAGAATGGTGGTTTTCAACCCTTTTTTGACCAATGTGCCTTTTTCACCATGACATCCCCTGCAGGTCAAAGATTGTCGGACTCAAAAGTAGCATTCAAAATAATATGTATATATTATTGCAAATCTTCATTCTTTTCAATATTAGTGCATAAACATTTTTTTAACAGTAAAGTTCACTTTATACCAGACCCGAGGGTCACTAGAGGTAGAGAGTTACATTAAGTCTAAGAATTTGAAAGCGATAGTCAAGTCTAAGAATTTGAAAGCGATAGTCAAGTCTAAGAATTTGAAAGCGATAGTCAAGTCTAAGAATTTGAAAGCGATAGTCAAGTCTAAGAATTTGAAAGCGATAGTCAAGTCTAAGAATTTGAAAGCGATAGTCAAGTCTAAGAATTTGAAAGCGATAGTCAAGTCTAAGAATTTGAAAGCGATAGTCAAGTCTAAGAATTTGAAAGCGATAGTCAAGTCTAAGAATTTGAAAGCGATAGTCAAGTCTAAGAATTTGAAAGCGATAGTCAAGTCTAAGAATTTGAAAGCGATAGTCAAGTCTAAGAATTTGAAAGCGATAGTCAAGTCTAAGAATTTGAAAGCGATAGTCAAGTCTAAGAATTTGAAAGCGATAGTCAAGTCTAAGAATTTGAAAGCGATAGTCAAGTCTAAGAATTTGAAAGCGATAGTCAAGTCTAAGAATTTGAAAGCGATAGTCAAGTCTAAGAATTTGAAAGCGATAGTCAAGTCTAAGAATTTGAAAGCGATAGTCAAGTCTAAGAATTTGAAAGCGATAGTCAGGTCTAAGAATTTGAAAGCGATAGTCAGGTCTAAGAATTTGAAAGCGATAGTCAGGTCTAAGAATTTGAAAGCGATAGTCAGGTCTAAGAATTTGAAAGCGATAGTCAGGTCTAAGAATTTGAAAGCGATAGTCAGGTCTAAGAATTTGAAAGCGATAGTCAGGTCTAAGAATTTGAAAGCGATAGTCAGGTCTAAGAATTTGAAAGCGATAGTCAGGTCTAAGAATTTGAAAGCGATAGTCAGGTCTAAGAATTTGAAAGCGATAGCAAAGGAAGCTAACCCTTTACCTTTCAAAGTTAAACCTTGAACTTAAAACTATTACTAATCCAAGACTGATTGGCTAACTACTGACCAATCAGGACCCCTTCTTAGGGCCACGCAGTAGATTTGAACCTGAAATTTTCCCCTTTTGCAAAGTAACAGCTGTAGTGACAGGTTTATTGGAGCCATCCTTTCCGAAGTAAATGGAGTCCTGAAGCCAAGAGGCTGCAAATCCTACTTGTTCTTTGGACACTCTTCTATCAGTTAAGTCCACAAATATAAATTATACTTGCAAGCCTTTTACCTATTGTGAATACACTTTGTACATTAAACATTCAAATTTAGTACTGTCATTGAGTTGCTTCTCTTCTACGAGTGTGTGTCTTTGACTTTGTAGAGTTTAAGTGCACCCAACGAAAATCTTTATATCAGAGGCAGTTTATGCAGATAGAAGTGGAAAATAATGGTTAACCCTAGACTTGAACAGGTTAAGACTGTAGTGATCAGGGAAACATCCACTTGGGAGTCTGACTTGTGTGTGTGTGTGTGTATATATATATATATATATATATAAAGAGAGAGAGATATTTTCTTTAAAATAAAAATCTTAAATTCAAAATCAACTGTTTCAGATTTGAAATTCTTCATAAACATAACAGATAAAAGCGTGTTGATTCCAATCAGTTTAGGAATGAAACATCCCACTCCCCAAATTTATAGACATGTCATACAGATGCATGCTGGGATTTCTACCTAGCTAATAAGATAGACCACTTCTTAGTCTCATCAATCATATTTCTGTTCTTTCAGAATGCTGCGATCACTTGTCCTTATACCTTTCGTGTGTTAATACCATTCTTGGTTTATGAACTTTTTGCCTTCTTACTGTTGCTTTGCCTTGCATTTATTGTTTGCTTGCTTAATATTATTTTTGCCCTGTTCTTTTCTTGTTATTGTAAACTCTGTCAATTCTGTTTGTTGGGCATTTTTTGACAATTATATTTAACCATAGACAATTATTCTACAAATTGATACTATTTTTTTATTTTAGGGTAGTAAAGGATGCATTTCAAAAGCTAAGCAAAATATTAAGCAGAAAATTTTGTTGGAAACAAAGACAAGTGAACTGTAATATCAGTCCTCCTCTATGGCAATGAATGATGGACAATCTCCTTAAAGATGAAGGGCCTTGAAGGCAACAGAAATGTGGTTTGACAGAAGGATGCTGAGGAAACCATAGACAGAACGACGACAACATTTTAGAGAAAATGGAAATAAAACGTACCTCACATTAGAAAGAGAGAGTGGAGATTTTCTAGGGCCTATAATGAAGAAAGAGGGCTTAGAAAATTGTCTTGAAGTCAGAACACTGCAGTCACTTGTCTGTATCCATTTTGTGTGTTAACATCATTCTTAGTTTGTGGATTTTTTTCCTTTTTGCAGTTGCTTTGCCTACTTTTGTCTTGCATATATTATTTGCTTTGTATTAATTTTTTGCCCTGTTCTTTTCTTTCTTTTGTTATTGTTTATTGCAAACTTTGTCAGTTTTGTTTGTTGGGCATTTCTGCCAGTTACATTTATCTCTGGCCAATTACTCTACAAAGTGACACCCATTTTTCACTATTGTATGCATTGAGTTTACTTCCTTGTAATCGAAAAAAAGTTAGAACAATGATAGAAAAATTGTAAATGTATATTCTATAATTTTTCGAATAATCATATCAAGCATTGTTGTGATAATACTACAAATAAGTGATTAAAGCATCTGAATGATGTTTAAATCATTTATTTGTTACCATATCAGAACATTTCAGCTAATCCGGTCTCCAGGCCTAGTTTTATATTTATAGTTAAAGGTAACATGAAGGTAGAGATCTAAAGTTGCCATTTTGTTTCCATCGGTTTATAATACCATTGATATTAAACAAAATTCAATAAAGTTTGGTTTTATTGGAATTGATAAAAGAAAAATCAAAAGTGGCATAATCAAATGAAGACGAATCTCTAAAGTAAGAAAAAACAATTGATTTTTTACTTATGTTTCCTCTGTAAGATTTTCAGAAATCTAATTGACTGAAGTTTTCACTTGTTTTATTCTTTTTAGTCAGAGAATCATAAAAATATTTTCCGTTTGAAAAATAATTCAACTTAAGCAAGAAATGAAGAATACCATTTTTCCAATATTGATCGCTTCCAAAATTCTCCAATTAAAATCATACCTACTTTTCAGTAAACAGCACTTAACAGGTGGTTTTTATCTGCATGTGTATGTACATATATTTATGTGTGTGTGTGTGCATGCATATATATATATATATTCTGTTTATACATTATTTTTAATAGATACAATTTATTTAAAGTAAATGCTCTGTTTTTTTTAAATAAATAAACAATATTAATTACATTTATCGGTATGAATGGTTCAGAAATTTTTTTTAGAAAATATGCATCCTATTCTCTGATAGGAATCGAACCTGTGTCCTATACAGAACTGTCAATTGATCTGCCGTGCAATACCACTCAGCTATAGAGAAGCAGTAATTTGGACTTTGCTAATCAGATGCTTCTAACTTGTCTCTTTCGAATACCTAAAAATCTCTCTCTCTCTCTATATATATATATATATATATATATATATATATATATATATATATACATACATACATACACACAAAATACACACAAGATATACTTTAATGAAAAACCAAACCAAAATTTTTCCAGACATCCTACTGCACCTCACTAACTTTTACACACTTTAGTCTCCAGAATGTTTCTCGCACATATTTGAATATCATTTGTTACTTCATGACATGTGACACGTATCTAACCAATAAGAAACAACCAAACACAACATACCATTAATCTGCGTCATTTTGCTTTTTATCATTTCTATCTTGATCTCTGATGAAGCTTTCATAGAGTGAAGTGATTGAGATTTGTTTCCTACTTGTTCTTTATCCTATCATTTTGTTGGATTCTTATTCATACATGATCGAGATATATATGTGTGTGTGTGTGTGTGTGTGCATGTGTTAATAAAACAGTGCTCAATGTAATAAAACAGTGTTATTGTTTAAGTATATATTAATAAAAATACATGTTACCCCTCATCACTAGCACAACTCAGTTTCATGCACAATGAAATCTTCAGCTGCTGAGTATGAACTGACCTTTACACAATATTGAATCCTAATATATCAGGTTATCACAATGTTGACATAGTTATATATTATGCTGGGATTACAGTTTTTTTAATTTTAAAATTATATATGGCAATTAAAATAAGTGAGGTTTATATATGTATGTAAAAAAAAAAATTAAATCTTATATACACGAGTGAGGAATATTTATATTTTCATTTTTTAAAATTATATAATTAAAGGGAGATTACTTGTTCTTATTTAAACATGAATATATTTATTTACATTATTTACATGGTTCAAAGTGTTGTCTTCATCTTTGTCATATTCACAACATTTCAGCCTTGTCGACTCTGGCCTTCTTCAGGTGATTGTAATTTTGAACGGAACCCTTTTTTTCGTCCACTGGGGTAGATTGTTCTAGTCCATGTGCCATGTAATCTCCCTTTAGAAGTATTTGCAAATTATATTAAGAGGAAAATCCGGATGAAGAAAAATTATTAAACAAGAGGTAATATCGAAATGCAGACATGTAAATAAATATATTTTGGGCCTGTATAAACCGGATGAGAGTGCATCCAACAGTAAATAATTTTTTTTTCCTCCATTCCAGTTTGCATTACTCTTGCCATACTCCTCCTCTTCTGTGGATCTTCTGGTTATGGTATTAGGTATATAAATGATGAAATGGAGCATTTAAAAAAAATAGAATTTGCCAATACCACCTGAAGAAATCTTATGGTTGAAACTCTGGTCATGTAACTGGTAAATATGCCAAGTTTTTAATATTATCTGCTCCATGCATTCAATTTTTCTGTTGTGCACTGAGCACTCTTTTAAAATATCTGTTTGCTGGTCAACTTTATCATATATATATATATATATATATATATAAAATGTGTGTGTGTGTGTATATATATATATATATATATATATATATATATATATATATATATATAGTACAGGTAATAGATCTGTTGGTATATAATCCAGTTGGATCTTATTAATATTAAAACTGATCCACAAAGAGAGCTCAATATATTAGGTCATCCCATAAGTTCTGTCCGAATTTTAACTTTTTGTTAAAATGAACAAAATTTAAAGAGTATTTTATAATGTCTAATGGAGCTGAACATTATTTTTATGTTTAGATGCACTGAAACTGATCAAATTTTATTTCAGAGAACAATAAAATAAAATTTTGTTCGATTAAAACCCTGCTAACATGGAAGTACCCAAGAATCATTTGGGGCACATAATGCTTTATGAGTTCAAGAAAGGAAACTCAGCAGCCGAAGCGGTTAGAAACATTCACTCAGTTTACGGAGAGGAATGTGTGAATGAAAGAACTTGCAGAAGATGGTTTGCAAAATTCAGAGGTGGAGATTTCACCCTTGAAGATGAAGATCGAACCGGACGTCCAGTTGAGTTTGATGAAAAGCTTCTTGAAGCAGCCCTTGAAGAATATTCCTGCTTTATCAGTTGAGGAATTGGCAGTGGTTCTCAGTTCAAACCATACAACTGTTCATCGTCATCTTCAACAACTTGGAAAAGTTCCTAAACTTGGGTGCCTCATGAATTGTTTGAAAACCACCTCAAATCCCGAGTTGACATCTCCAACTTGTTTCACCTTTTTTGGATAGACTTGTGACTGGTGACAAAAAAATGGATCTTTTATCGAAATGTTAAGCGTCGTAGACAGTGGCTTGATAAAGGGGAAAGACCCCAGCCACTGCCGAGAAGGGAACTTCATGGGCAAAAGGTTCTTCTTTCAATCTGGTGGGATTGCCAAGGAATAATCCACTTTGAATTCTTACCACCTAATGCAACAATTAATGCTCAAATATCTGTCAGCAATTAGAGCATTTGAACCAAGCTTTGAGGAAAAAAAGACCTGCTCTAGTGAATCGAAAATGGGTGATGTTTCATCAGGACAATGCGCGACCACACACAGCAAGAATCACGTCACAAAAGATCGAAGAACTTGGTTGGGAGAAAATTCCTCATCCACTTATTCTCCCGACCTTGCTCCTTCAGACTACCACTTGTTTTGTAGCTTACAGAATCATTTGGAAGAAACAGCTTTTGTAACACAGGAAGAGGTTAAAACTGACATTCGTGAGTTCTTCAAATCAAAGCCAAAAGAATTTTACAGTAATGGAATTAGTAAGCTTGTTAATAGATGGAAGGAATCATAGATAATCAGGGAAAATACATTGTTGATTGAATCTGTAATTAAATGTAACATTTGATCACTTGTTTTCTTTATTCAAAATTCGGACAGAACTTATGGGATGACCTGATATATCAGACAGCAAAAAATCCAAAATTACCTCATGTGGGTATAGCCCATTTCAGTTGGTGCAAGGTTGTACCAATCTTTTTCAACTCAAGGTTGCGACAACTGAAATGGGCTATACCCACATGAGGTAATTTTGGATTTTTTGCTCTGTGTGTGTGTGTGTGTGTGTGTGTGTGTGTGTGTGTATATATAAAACACACTCATTGCAAGCTAATATAAAAAAGTTCAGTAAAAGTGCTCAATACTTTGTACAGCATAGATAAATACGGTGGTAATAAAATAGTCCTCAATGTATAATAATAGCACTATAATTTATATTACTAATAAATATACATTTTTTTACTTTACTGGTGAGGAAAGAAATTTATATATATATATATATATATATATATATATAAGAGAATAAATGCAAACAATATATCATACTTCACTTGCTACAATAAGTATCGGATAAGATATGCAACACTAATCCATTTCAGGCTCAACGCTGCAACATATATTTTAAAAACATGGCTGGTAAAATATTGTCAGTGCAATTGTACTAATGCTGACATGTAAGAAACTATGATTCACACTTTTCAGACCTCACATTTACCCACATTTCTTACAAAGTTGCTGTCTATTCAATTCACAAGTTCACACCTTATTTTTTTTAAACACTTGTCATTTGGTGATATGTTAGGAATAGCTATGAAAACAGATATGAAGTTGATACAAGCCCTTATCTATTTACGTTATGATTTCAATATTACAGTATTTGTGAGCGAGATATTAAGGGTAGGTAGAACAGGATTCTATAGCTGCAATGAATATAAACATTTGTATTTACATTGAAATGTATTTAAAAAAGACAAATTTTGGTCTTTCCTTGATAAAGTGTCTGTTGACAACCAAATTAACTAACTAGATTGTCAGTTCAAGACATGAAGTCAAGAAAAAAGAAAAGGATAAATAAACTTTATATAATAGAAACCTGTTTTGAGGACTATTCAAACAACCTTGACATTTCTGGTCAGGTGGCATATCTCAAATACTGGCGCCTCTTTGCAACATTACCAATTTCTTTTATGAGTTGCTTTTCTTTTGTTTACCAACAAAATCAAAGATGGATTTTATGAAGACATCAAGTGGGAGATCCAGCTTGCTTGATCTAGAATTCCCAGAACACATAACAGAATACAATAAAAACTTAAAAGCTAAAATAAACAAAGACACGTTCACATCCAAAGATCAAAAACACTCATTTGTTGTTTTTAAAAACCATTATATTTAACTTTGAAGTTAAAAATTATTACATGAATGAGAAGAAAATCAAGTAAGTAAAGAGAAAGAACATCAGAGGAAAAAAAAAAAAAAAAAAAAAAATTATATATATATATATATATATATATATGGAGAGAAAAAGAAACTGGAAAATGATTATAATGCCAAGACCTACTCTAACTTCTTAACAGGATTTCTTCCCATTCTTGCTATCAACGCAGGTGCCTCAGGAATTAAGCAAGATGTTTCTTGGAAGAGTTCCATAGATAAATGCATTCTCATTCAAACAGTGAAGAGGTGCAGACATAGGAACACGCGTTGACATGTTGGAGATCATAGAAATCCAATTGTATTCAAACTTTGAAAAATATTGCAAGTGGAAAAAAAAAAAAAAAAGAAAAAAAAAAAAGAAAAAAAAAAAGAAAATGGAAAAGGAAAGTCAAAAACAAATTTAAAAATAAAATCCCATTCCTGATTGCAAGACATGGGGAGGGGGGCAGGTTCTATAGCGTTGGCTGGCAACTGGTCTACCGCAGAAAGAAATGGCAACCTACTGTGGGAAAAAGTCTGCCTCATCAGTCATGTATCAAAAGATACATGATCGCCTAAGCATGTATCCCGCATGGCACATAACTGACTGACTGATATAAATGTAACAAAGAAATTTCATTTTGGCATTATATCTTTATAATTTCTCCATGCGTTCCAAATGCTAAGCACAATATTAAGAAACAGAAAGATTTTGTTAAAAACAAAAAGACTACTGAACTGTTATGTGATATTGGTCCTCCTATATGTGAGTGAATGTTGGACAATCAAATCAAAGATGAAGAAAAAACTTGAAGAAACAGAAATGTAGTTCTACAGAAGGATTCTGAGCATACCATAGATCGAACATGTGAGCAACAACAAAGTTTTAGAGAAAATGGAAACAAAAATGAAACATACTTAACATCAAGAAGAGATGGTTGAAATTTCTATGGCACATTATGAGAAAAGAGGGCTTGGAAAATTTGCTACTCACAGAACAGATGGAAGGCAAGAGGAAAACAATGCATAACCTACTTAGTAAGCTTGAGTAAATGGATGACAGAACAAGGCTTAGGAGAGATAAGAAAAAGATAAAATTTATTAAGATCTACGAAGGACAGAGAAATTGTGGAGAGCCATGATGGCCAATTTCCTGAAGGGACATGGCACATAGAAAAAGAAGACTCTAAAATGATGCCCAAGTATGGCCTGAAATATCATCTGGTAAATTGAGTATGTACTTTAAATGTCACTGAAAATGAGAAAACAAGTCATATAAAAGCAGCCTTTTGCTTGCATACTGACATAGCAACATATACCATATTTTCAGTAGCACTTGTTTACAGTTTCATGATGAAATATTAACATCATTCCATCAATTATTCATAGTAGCATCCTTGTCTTTATATTTTTGTCACACTGTTTCATCTGACAATTTAAGCTTTGTTTTTAAAGTGTTTCCATTGTCATCGAAAATTCTATTGATCATTTAATCAAAATTGTTTCACATAGCCAAGCATCAGATGTTTCTCTTGTTGGTTGAATTTAATAAAACTTGTTTGTATGAATAATTGCTGTCTAAATATACCTTGTTTAATATAGTTCAATACATGTTTTGCAAACATTTTTATTAATAAATTTATTTAATAATAAGAGTGTACAAATGAAAAGATTTGAAACTGACAACTTTTTTCATTTCACTGAAAAAGACATTAAACACATCTTCCCTTCTTTCTTTCATTTTCTCACTGAAACCAAGTAGTGTTTCTGATATGTGTTTTGTCTTTGCACAAGCTATCAAAACAGAATAGTCCATTATTTATGAGGTATTAGCAGGAGAAATTAAATACTTCTATCTTTCCTTTCATTTTCTCACTGAAAGGAAGTAACATCTCTGATATGTAAGTTTTCACATGTCAAAAGAGAATAGTTCATTATTTATAAGATATTGGCACTACATAACTAAGCCAAGTGAATGAAAAATTCTGGTCTGCCATATTCAACAAAACAGGTTTAAAGGAAAGAATAATATTATATATATATATATATATATATATATATATATATATATATATATATATATATATATAATCTTAGTGATCCAGAAACTACCTGCCAAGGTTTCACCTAACAGATCTTCAGGATAAACTGGCTAGTTTGCCCTGAAGATCTGTTAGGTGAAACCTTGGTAGGTAGTTTCTGGATCACTAAGATTTTTTTATACTCTGTTCTACTTAGTGTATTGAGCACTTTACATATTTCTTATTTAATTGTTTTTTTTTTCTTCTGGCTAGGTGTCAGGCGATTTTTTTCAACTAACTTGGATGTTTTTAGTCTTCTCTTTTTTTCCCCCCAGATACCAGTTTGTTTATTGTACTATCCCGTTTTTTTTATACCAGTCAAGTATAGGTATTAAAATAAACACACACACACACATATATATATATATATATATATATATATATATATATAAGCAAGAAACATTGTGGCTACAATGTTGAATCGTGACCCATTTTTAATAACCTACAGGACGTAAACTGGTCAGGCCAATGATTGCGCCTTTATTAATATGAAGGAAAGAGTTCATACTTTTTACTTCCTTCTAGATTTTCTCTCCTCCTCCAAAATACTTTTTAATGCTTAAGTAATCAGGTTGGTGGGTGCTAGGAGTGAGACATCAGGATTCTTTCCCACCTGACGACATTTACCCGAGTCAAATTGATAGGTAGAACTGGCCAGCACCTAGAATCTGCTTGTGATTATCAAGCTGACCAGTCAGACGGAACCAGAAACAGAAGGTGGCGTCACCAATCTCAGGGGTAAATTCATTCAAACGGACAAGGGAAAAACCTATTTATACGACAAACTAATCACTGGAGAAGAAAATAATTCTCTGCAGAGGACGAATAAAGATTAAAGTAAAAATTCAATCAAACCAACAGCTATCATGTGTATTGCATTGCAACTCAAACCAGACACAAAGTTTATTGACAGGGTGCAGCTTTTTCCAATCAAACGCCTGTGGCTTAAAAATTACCCTTCGACCAGCTTGTTACCCACAAGTGAAAAAAAAAAACAAAAAAAAAACAATTTCTAGCAGTAAACCAGAGTTGAAATGAGGCATAGGTGAGGTGCACAGTCTAATCAGTGTCTTCTCTGAGGCCTGCTTCATCTCGGTGTCTTTTTGGGTACTGGTCAGTTTTATGTCTGGGATGGTTCTTTGACCTGTCGTCTTTTTCTAAAAATACAATTTATCTTCATTCAGAGACTTCTCTTTGTCTGGGCCACTTGTCAAAGCTCACTTCATGATAATGATGACTATGGGGTTGAAAATAAATGTTCTGAATCTGTTTTTGTTTTGCGACAGGTCCAGCTGTCTTCAATTTAACAAGACCTCAGCTGACTTACATTGCTACACATACCTCTCACCAAGAAAGAGGTTAACAGCAGACTCTCTAGCCTTGGGTGGCAACTCATATAAGAGAAGGCAAACACTGAATTAAAAACCAGACTGAAGAGGAACAGGCTCTGTTAGGTTAACTTTCCCTAGCCTCACCCATTGCTGCTATAATTACAGTACATGTGGTTCCCTAATGATCTTAATAGTTTACGAGACTTATTACATATGAATACTGTGAATGATCTTAATAGTTTACGAGACTTATTACATATGAATACTGTGAATGATCTTAATAGTTTACGAGACTTATTACATATGAATACTGTGAATGATCTTAATAGTTTACGAGACTTATTACATATGAATACTGTGAATGATCTTAATAGTTTACGAGACTTATTACATATGAATACTGTGAATGATCTTAATAGTTTACGAGACTTATTACATATGAATACTGTGAATGATCTTAATAGTTTACGAGACTTATTACATATGAATACTGTGAATGATCTTAATAGTTTACGAGACTTATTACATATGAATACTGTGAATGATCTTAATAGTTTACGAGACTTATTACATATGAATACTGTGAATGATCTTAATAGTTTACGAGACTTATTACATATGAATACTGTGAATGATCTTAATAGTTTACGAGACTTATTACATATGAATACTGTGAATGATCTTAATAGTTTACGAGACTTATTACATATGAATACTGTGAATGATCTTAATAGTTTACGAGACTTATTACATATGAATACTGTGATAAGGCTTTATGCACATTCCTTTTCTTTTTTTAAAATCTGTTTTCTACAGTTTATCAACCCTTTGAAAGCTATTTAAAGCCAGAAAATATTTTAGATTGTAAGAATTTTTTTTGAGATAATAATGATATAGTGATACAAGTTTTACTAATTAACCCATAGATGGATGGAGAAGAGGTGGATTCATACCTTTCCCAAGGGTACTTGTGCATAAATGAGTTTTAACAAACCCAATTGGAATTGAAACTCAGCTCCCCAATTATCTATTCTGAGTCGTCACATGCACATTCAAGCTTACAGCACTTGGTCCCCTATTTAGGGGACTGCATTTCTATCAAATACTTGGGTTTCATGTATTTAGGAGATTATAATGACTTTCCCATACCCTTTTGGTTTTGTGCCATGTTCCTTCAAGAAATGAATGATCATGCCTCTTCCCAATTTTCTTTGTAGCTCTTAGTTTTTTTTTTGCTATCTTATGCCCCTGTTCTGCCATCCATTTACACAAGCTCATTACGTAGGTTATGCATGGCTTTCCTCTGTCCCTCTTGCCTTCAGTATGTTGTGAAGGTCAAATTTTATAAGCCCTTTTTCCTTATTACATGCCATAGAAATTTGAATTTGAGTGCGGCAATCCTAATGAAAAGAAAGTGATGCTTTATGGCAGAGATAATTGTATACCTTGCACCGGTGCTATAGATTAGTGTTTGGAGCGAAGGGAAAAGTTTTTGGGTTTTTTTTGTTAACAAGCAGGCTCATCAAATTTAGATGCTTGGCACAACACAATCTTCTTTGGTTATTTATTGGTTTTATGGCACAGAGGATGGAAAGTGTGTGACATTGAAATTCAAAGATACATTGAGGTAGTGAAAAATGCTTACCAAAAGCTAAGAAAATTATAAACAAGCAGAAAAACTCCATTACAGAGATAAGACTACTGAGCAGTTATGTAATATCAGTTCTCCTAAATATCAATGAATGCTAGACAATCTTCTTGCAGAAGAAGAGATTTGAAGCCACAGAAATGTGGTTCTACAGAAGAATGCTGAGGATAACATGGACTGAACATGTGAGCAACAACAAAGTTTTAAAGAAAATGGAAACAAAAAGGACACTTATACTTAACATCAGAAATAGTTGAAATTTCTAGGGAACATGAGGAAAGAGGGCTTGGAAAATTTTATACTCACAGGACAGATTGAAGGAAAGAGGGATAGAGAAAAACATCACATGACATGAGTGAGTTCAAGAAAATGGATGGCAGAACAAGTTTTAGGCAAGACTGCAAAGACAAAATTTATTAAGAGCTACAAAGAACAAGAAATTGTGGAGAGCCACGATCACCAACATCCTGAAGAGATACGACATTATAGAAGTTATGCTTACAAAATATTCACCTTTCCAGGTTAGTACTGAACTGCAATTGCATAAAATTACATACCAGTTCAAAAAACCTGAAACAGAACTTAATCATTTTTTGTTGGTGAGGGAGCTATCATGGTTGTCACATAACCCTACCCCAGTCTCTGCTGTAGCAGATAAAACTATGACATTCAGCAGACATGGAAACAGACAGGCTGCTTCTGTATTCCTTTGTCTACGAGAATGGTGCTGACTGCTCTGGCAAAGCAAGGAAGTAAAAAAAAAAAAAAAAAAAATTGACTGAAAGCAGATGAGCAGAGGACGAAAAAAGACAGGCAGACAATTATTCCACGATTGCTTCCAACTTTCATTAGATGAGAAACCTTCATTTTTTTTTTTTTAAGTATTGATTCAATCTGTATTCCTCAGAAACAAAAAGAATTAACTTTACAAATAATTCTAACCCACAGACTCCTCTTACTAATTACTTTTTATAAGATTTTGATTAAGAGAGATTAAGGTGCATGAGAACAAGAAATTATAATGGATTCAACTATAAACATTATAATTGCTTCAATAAATATTTTCTTTATAAATCGAGACATTTATTGATGTATACATAGAATAGACATTCTACTTAAAAAAGAACAAAAAAACAAACAGTTTGAGTATGTATGTGTCTATAGCATTATCTAATGTCAAAATTCATTGAAGTTCTACTAAAATTCATTAAAAGAACTACTTATAGGTTTTTTACCAATATCTATTATATCTTTAGTCACTGACCATTCTATAGTCACAGGATCAGTTTAATTTGGAATACCCCATAAGTGTATGCATGTATATGAGATAACAATATATTTTTATATATCAATTACAGTATTGGGAAAATTGTATGACAAAATTTACATGTGACACGTTTTGTCTTCAAAAATGTATCACAAGTAAACTTTGTCATACAATTTCCCCCATGTATGTATGTATTATATATATAGCTCAATTAGGATCCATTTAAACACACACGGATACTAACAAAACTCCATCCACAACATACTTATAGAAAACAGAATTATAATAGCCTCATCCATATGTAAAAAAAAAAAACAAAAAAAACAGAAAAACCTAAAAATAAAGGAAGTACTAATAATAGAAAAGAAAAAGCTAACACTTAATAACATCAGCTATGAACACAGCCACAATGTGATGACCCTGTTTAGAAAATAAAGAAACATCCCTATAACTCTAGATACATAAAAAAAATTCATACATTCAGTTAAAAATAAAAATCATCCTTGGTAATGGCTAAAAGAATATCTGAAAATGCACTTGATGCAGAACATGTGGACATATTTATACACTTTAATAAAAGAAAAATGAAAAGCTTAATTGCAGCATATTGTCAGTTGTCTTTAATAAAAATTTTATAAAAGAGGGAATGCTGCTGAAATACACAATTTTATATATATATATATATATATATATATATATATATATATCTGATGCGATGAGAGCGAAAGTAATATATAAATTCCAACGTTCACAGCATTAATCCAAAAGAGGGCACGATACTGATAGTAGAGCAATAATTGTTTATTTATTATAATTTTATCATATAGACAAAACCATTTTACTCACTACAAAGATGCAACTTGGTTTCAGTGCATTTCAACTGCACTTTGACGGGTGAGAATCAAAAATGGTTATGAACAATCTTGCTTGTAGGCAAGCTGTATATGAAACGTCACTTCCTTTTTTCCATTTGTTTGAGAAGAAAAATATACATAAAAAAAAAATAGGTGACGGAGTGAAACAATAGTGCTTGTTGATATATATATGAAGAAATATAGTCTTAAAGTGTGCTATATTTATGGGATAAAGTGCTCAATATCAGAGATAGAGCGTGTGTAAATATAAAAGTGAACATAGAAGTCAACACTTAGAGGCAACAGTGTTTCATGCTAGATGCAATCGTCAGGCCTGACGATTGCATCTAGCATGAAACAGACTGTCACCAAGTGTTGACTTCTATGTTCACTTTTATATATGTGTGTGTGTGTGTGTGTGTGTGTGTGTGTGTGTGTGTAAAATTTCAATATACATGTTGCCAAATTGTTTTTTTAAAATCATTTTTATGTAAACTGAGATGGTAATTAATAAAAAAAACCTACAGAAAAAAACTAAATGAATGCAAAAATTAAATGCCTTTGATTGATTGAAATGCCATTGTTTTCAAGCAAATTACTTGTGCATATACATACATTTCTCAAAGAAGGGCTTTTGTAATCATTAAACTTTAAAAAACAAAAACAAGCTAAAATTAAAATATAAACCATAAAAACATTAGTTAAATAAAAAAAATTTTAAAAAAGTTCTATTGAAAAATTACATTAAATTTTCCCAACGGCCCTCACTTCACCACCTTTGAATTTGTGTCAAATTCTTTATTAACTTTATTTTTGTAACAGATTACAAAACAACTACAGGTTAAACTAAAGACAACAAGTCTATTCCAAATTTTTATGGAAAAAAAAAAAAAATTTATTGAATAATAAAGAAATATTTAAATTTCATTCACATGAACCGCCATTTCCATTAATCCGTTAAAGAGACGGATTGGAAAGCAGACAGCATTAATCTAATCAGATTTTGTCAATTATTTGTAGCCACTTTCAGCAGCCTTGGCCTTTGGTTGCAAATAAACTTCACAAAGCATTTCTGCCTGATTGAAAGGTTAAATATTAAAATAGCATACAATGGATTGCCCTTTTCTAAAAATAAATTTCTCTTAACAACAGAATTGCAAACTGCAGCAAACCAAGAGAAAGAGAAATTATGTCAGAACATTCTATTGTCATCAATCAACAGAATGGTAAAAGACTAGAAAAGAAAAAATGTTTAAGTGTAAACTAAGAAACTTCAAGAGAAATGCAGAAAAAAAACCCTGCTAGCATTTATGCCTTTTGGTTTTTAATAATTTTTACTCCAAACTAGACAACTCAGATGCAATCAGTTATTTGGATCAGTGTTTCTCAACGTTTTCTTTCTTATGGTCCTTTTCTGGTGTACAAAAAGAAAAAAAATCAGGCCAACATAAGCACAAATAGAAATTCCATATAATAGGAAATACATTTTATTAACAAAAGCAAAATGTACTAGAAAATATAAATCCTGACTAGTGACTAAACTGCTTCAGGTGTCCCCAGGCAAATTCAAAATATTTCTCAGGCCCACATTGAGAATCACTGATTAAGATTGAAGGAAATAGAGAAAACTTTACTGAAGAGAAAGGACAATAAAAAGAAAGAGACAGAAAATGATGACTGACCTTGCATTTAAATTTTTGAAGATTGTAGTTGATAGTAAAGCAGGAAGGGAGTTCCATATGCAAGAAGTGCAAGAGAAACTCTTAGTATAGAAGTTACAGTTACATTCAGCAATTTCAGCAGTAAAATTGTTAGACCTAGCTGCCAATCTAATCCTATGCTTAAATTCATAACATCAAGGAACCCAAGCAGAAAGTAATATTTATTTTGTAAAATACAAAAATGTGTCACAGGGCCAAAGGTGGGGATGGGGAAGGCTGGTCTTCATCTGTCTTATAATTAAACATAGCTAGCCACGATCACTGACCCAAACGTTCTACAGTATTCCTTACACCAAAACATTCTTATTTACCCTTCTTACTACAGCCACCATAACAAAACCTCTCAGTCTCTATGAAGTTCTAACTGGTCCCCATATGTACAATTTGTCTGTTGGGGTGGAGAGTAAAATAACTCTTAAAAATGAAACCCCAATAAATATTTGCAATGATTACAATTTTAACCAGAGACTAAACAAAATAGTTTTAGTAATAAAAAAAAATACTTAATTGTGGCAGAAACATCAGTTAAATGGACAAAATTAATGTGAGACGAAGTAATTTAAAAGCAATCATTTGACCAACCACTTACTCAAAACACATTCATTCAGACACAAAAACAAATACAAAATACACAGTAAAAAAAAAAAAAAAAATGAAAAGTGTCCTACATCTACCAGAGAACTGACATCTGTCACCTAACTGGAGAGGTAAGCAGAAATTAAACTCAAGAAAGTGGGGACAAAAATAAAAGAGGCTAATGAGCATAAATCCCCTAAGTTAACTTTGCAAGAAACAAAATAAAGATAAAAAAAACAAATATAAACTACCTTATTTTGGGTGGGGGGGGGTTGCTAATGTTCAACCCAGATAACCAATATCCTGACGCATAACAGGCATCAAAATGCCACACTAAGTAAACTACTTTCACTCAGTTGATACATGCAAAATTCACCCACCATTTGCCAAATTCTGATGGAGGGAGTTGTTGTCTTTCTGTCCTAATCTTGACATTAAACTGATGATTAAAGTACAAGATCAGTTGGGAAGGGGTAAACTTCTAACCCCCATAGAATTCCTTCTGTCATGTCGTCCATATCACAATTTGTATAACACCTAGCAAGAAGAATATATAGTGTTCAGCCTTAGTCAAATGGCGGTACCATATTGCTACAGACAGAACTGACCTCGAGGGCAAATAGGTCCAACAAGAAGACCTATTTTTCTGCATTGAAGCAGCATATAACACGCACTCAGTTTTATATATATATATATATATATATATATATATATATATATATATACACGCGAGGGTCATTCAATAAATAAGGTGAATTTTTTTGGTATAAGGACTTCTAATACAGATAGAAGCTTACTCTTTTTTATTTTACTTCTTTTTCACATGGATTTAATTTCTTTTGTAGATTTAAAAAAAAAACTTTGAGAGTTTTGGCAATTAACAAAGATGGCCGACCAAGAAGCATGCTTCAGGATTGAACAGCGGTCAGTTATCAAGTTTTTGGTTGCTGAACGGTGCAAACCAGTTGAAATTCATAGGAGAATTTCAACTGTGTATGGTGCCACATGTTTCAGCCAAAAAAATGTCTACAAGTGGGCTAAATTGTTTAAAGAAGGATGGAGCAGTGTTGAGGATGAAGACAGGCCTGGGAGGCCTACAGAAGTGAGGTCTCCTGAGGTGATCGAATCAGTCAATGACCTCATTCAGTCTGACAGAAGGGTGACAGTGGATGACATTGCAAGGATTTGAGCTTATCTGTTGGGACAAACGCAGGGGTCATCAGTCAGAAGGAGTCATCTTGCATCATGACAACACAAGGCCTCACACAGCAGCCCAAATGGTGCAGACCCTCAACGAGCTGGGCTGGGAACTGCTCCCTCATCTCCCTTACAGCCCAGACCTTGCCCATTCAGACTTTCACCTGTTTGGTCCCTTGAAAGCGTTCACGAGAGGCACAAAGTTTAAAAGTGACGATTAAGTCAAAAGTGTTGTCAGCGACTGGCTGAGACATCAGTCCAAAGATTTTTGCGCTGAGGGAATATGGAGGCTTGTGTACAGATGTGAAAAGTGTGTGATAGTGCTGGGAGACTACGTTGAAAAAAAAAAGAAGAAAAAAAGTAAGCTTCTATCTGTATTAGAAGTCCTTATACTGAAAAATTCACCTTATTTATTGAATGACCCTCATATATATATATATATGATGGACTTTTCTATTGATTTCTACATATGAGGATCTGACAGCCTCATTTAGTTTTATCTGTGTTGTATGTGGCACATCAGTCCTGCTAGTGACTTGAATACAACAATTATTTTAATATATTTTATGTCCATACATTACTTTTATAGATATATAGCTATATATATAAGTAAATGCTCTGTTTATAATAATTTACCATCCTGAAATTCCTTGGACATTCAGGCTAGTAAATGTTGTTAATACTGTTTATTATAAACAGAGTATTTACTTAAATATATGTATCTATAAGAATAATGTATAAACAGAAAATGTATTAAAATAAATATATATATATATATATATATATATATATATATATATATATATATATATATTATATAAATAAATAAAATGTAGTATATGTTACATGAGGTAGGTGCATCATCAGTAAGTCTAAAGTCTATTGATAAAGTATTTTTGGATCTGTTCAATCCTAACTTTCTAGCTCTGACAGTGTTCAAATACATTTACATGGCCTTGTGGGTGATGAATTTCCAACCCTTTAGCTCATTTCCCCATAGATGAAACATTGCAATTCTATTACTATTTTCATGATAAATGTTCAGATGTGCTATATTCCTTAGTTCCACTAATTCAGACCTTTACATCCAAGACCTGCCATGCTATGCAGATGGGGTTGGATCATTTTCATTCCTCTTGTATTCCATTGGTAAGAGGAAAATTCCACTCAGACAGCTTCTTACTGAAAACCTGAAATGATGCTTCTCTGATCTCACTACAATCTCCACGTCTAGGATCAACTGTTATCTATCCTACAAATCCTCATTATCTTCACTTATTCCTCCTCTTACATCCATACAACAACCTCACTTAGTAATCATCTACCTTAAGTGGCTCTTGGGTCTTGTGATGAGTAAAAAAAATTGTTGAAAAAAATAATTCAGTAGTGAGTATCAATCAACAAATATTAAACAGTAAAAATTTCAGATTAAAATTCACCTTATAAGCTGTTAACTTATTGATGCACCTTATATATATATATATATATATATATGAAGAAATATAGTCTTAAAGTGTGCTATATTTATGGGATAAAGTGCTCAATATCAGAGATAGAGCGTGTGTAAATATGTAAGTGAACATAGAAGTCAATACTTAGAGGCGACAGTCTGTTTCATGCTAGATGCAATCATCGTGGCCCGATTATTGCATCTAGCATGATATATATATATATATATATATATATATATATATATATATATATGCAGTATATCTTCATTCAAACATGTTCCATTGAAAAATATAGACATATTGTGTCTACTTATATTTATACTGATCCTTTAAGATGAAATTCATCATGAAAGATGCTGTAGTTTTTTTTTTTACTCAAGTACTTCTGACCTTTTCTAAGATCATCTCCAGGGGTAAATTACAATGACAAACATGCTATTGTGACTACAAAAAAAAAAAAATCTGCATCAAGTCATGTATTCTGTTATAGTTAATTATTTTAGAATTTTTAAATCTATCCATTGTTATTATGGAATTTTTTCCAAAACAAGCGTTTCTTTTTAAGGGAGCTGATTGGTAATTGGTAGAAATGTAAAATGGCATTATATAAATGTTATATGCATTTTAATATGTTATATGCTCTTTAACATGTTGTTGCTATATTTGTAATAAATTTGGTTGAGTGTTGGTTGATTTTGATATAAAAGGTCCTCAAAAATTTGAAGTTTTTGTTTATTATTTTCATGGTGTAGTATATTGGTGTTGTCAACAAGTATTTTCCTGTATTTTGAAAGTGGATAGGAATGTGTTTTTAGATGTTAAAAAAAATACTGCGCCTTCCTTGATGAATTTCATCTCAACATCAAGAAAATAATTAGACAACTGGAAAGGATCAGTATAAAAAGAAGTAGACACAATATTTTTATTCTATTCAATTAAACACACACACACATATATATATATATATATATATATATATATATATATGGTAGCATGGTGCTGTAATGGATAGTAGCTTAGAATGAAAAATCAGAGATCAGAGTTTGAATTTCAGTAGAAATCGTTACATTCACTTATGCACGAATATCCCTTGGAAAGATATGAATCCATCTCTTCTCCCCACAGCTATGGGTAAATAGCAGGACAAACTGGGCCTTATAGCCTTAGTTGGCAACCAGCCAAGGAGAAGGAAAACAGGAATCAAACCAGCCTGGAGGGCGTTGAGCTCTGTCAGGGTATCTTGACCAAGACACAAAACTGCTGCTATGGTCCCAGTACTTATGGTGCTCCTGCCACCCTATTGCATCATTTTTGTTTTATAACAACAGTAAATTCATCACAAAATATAAATTAAGGAATTGTGTTAAACCAGTTTGCATAATTCATAGATGTGCAAAATTTTGACAGCTGTTTTGTCACAACGGAATCAGCTGCATTAAAATACTCGCAAGTGTAATTCAAAATTTTGGAAATTAGGAGCTTGGTGTTTTGTTTTTGTTTTTTTTATAGTTATGAATATACCAATTCTTTTCCAAACAAGAATTGAAAGGAATGAATTCAATGACAATCGAGACATTATAACAGATCAAATATTTTTTCATAAACGAAGCAGGTGTTTTCAAACAATATTAAAATGCTGCCTAAGATCCGCCCTCCTACCAAGTTACTCAGAAATATAGTATCAACCATAATATTTACATAACAGAATATTTAATCCAAAAAATTTATGAACAACAACAAAGTAAAACAATTATTCTATTCGTGAAGAGAATCAATTTCATGCATTTACCACACTTCAAATAGTGCCAGAAAATAAAATTCACACAATATCAAGATTATATATACAAGAATATATAGCAAGAAGCTGTGGAAATTTCACAGTATTTTTTAAAAACTTTCTACATTAGTGTCTTATACAAGAGTGACTTTGAAGTGAAGGTGGCAACTGTGTCAAGACAGACACAAAAGAGGCCTCAATTCTCATGCAGACATGTCTGTTGAAGCTAGTTACAGATAGGTTTTCCCTGTTAGCAGCAGAACAGCTTGGCTTGTCCAGATATGGGCCTCTCTGCAAAGATCCGGATCTTTGTCAACTGTTTCATGTCAATAAATAACTGTCTCCTGTCAATAAAAGTGACAGAAAAAAACAGCAGTGGGCACTCAACAAGACTCAGTATCTTGTGAAGATGTTCCCTTGGCACATTTTATACCGGAAGTTGCATGCTGCTCACCAGGAAGTGGCCACACTAATCATTACACACATTTTATTTTGTTTCCACCCGTCTTTTCCCCTTCTCTGCCTGTCATCTTGTAATTCTTAAGACAACACTCATTTAAGTGTTTCCCCACAACACACCCTTGCCTTATTTTACAACAGTAAAATTACAAATTAATTTTTTTTTTTTTTTTTACAGCTAATGTAAACTTTAAATACTTTACCTAGTTATTTGCATCAGGTCATTTATATAAAATAGGTAGTGAACATGCAGAAACTGTTTTAATGCCTCAGCATTATTAAAATAGGTTTTTATTTTTATCATATTAACACCCTTGGAACTTTTATTTTAGATATAATTTTGGAGAGAAAAAAAATGAAAGTAACAAAATTTATTTCCTAAAGGACAGAAGAAAAAACAAAACAGCCTTCAAAATAAAGGGTCTTTATTTTGTAAGAAGAGTATATGAAGTAATTTATTTGACATCATAAAAGACATGAGGGCATATTGTGCACACCCATTTCAGCAGGGGCATGTTCAGGAAAAAAAGTTTTTAGTCTAAATATGTAATGTTTAAAGCAAACTATCTGTACATTTCAAATGAATTTTATCTATAACAGAAATGATTACTGTATATAAAAAGCAAAAAAATGCCATTACAGTTTCATCATCATCCCCTTGACTTTTGTAATCATAGGAGGGGGGGGATCCAAATGCAGAAGCCATATTGAATCTCCTCCACAACAATCTATCAACGGCAACAATCAGCAATTTTGGTATAGTCATACTTGTCCACTGTTTGACATTGTCCAACCAGTTTTGCGTTGGCGTCCTTTCCTATGTCCACCTTTAACAGTGCTTTGCATAATGGTTTTGCACAGGCTGTCATGCCTTGTAACAAGTTCAAACCATGCCATTTGACAGTGGTGAGAAGAGGTTCCTGGTGACCCAGAAAAATTTCAACCCTTTTCCGCACAAACTCATTGGTTTTATGTTACCAAGAAGATGCCAAGCTGTTTCCTCATGTATTTGTCTTCAAATGCTTGGATCCTTCTTTCTGTTTCTGCCAAGTGCCCACGTTTCACATCCATATAAGAGAATGGAGACTGCCAGTGATTTGTAAAATCTGTACTTCATTTGAAAGCTGATTTTGCTCCTCCATATTCTTGCCAATTTGGCCATCGCTGCTATAGCTGCGGCAATCTGTGCACATATTTCCGAGCTGCAGGTACCATCTTTAGACAAGATTGCTCCCAAGTACTTAAAACTGAACACTTTTTTTATATATATATATTCAGTCAGTTATGTGTCACGTGTGATACATGCTTAGGCAAACATGTATCTTTCGATACATAAATGACAAGGGAGATTTTTTCCCACAGTAGGTTTATAAAAAAACATTACTGCATATAAAAAGTAAAAAAAAAAAAAACCCTTACTGTATATAAAAAGCAAGTTAGTAGAAGAGCTGGGTATCAAGCTGGAAATTATAATGTAAATTCATCCCCAACTCTCATTTCTTTTGCTGCTTCCTATGAGGGACAAATTTCTCTACAGCCTTAATGTTGCCTTTATAGGGTAGTATTTTAACCATAATAATATTTCCTTTCAATTGCATGTATCCTCTCTAGTTTTCAGCTGGTTGATGATAGGAGTGTACTAAGATATACTTAAGTATGATGGATCAGCTGGTACCAATAGAACGCTGCAGGTACTTTATTATGATAATCCTTTTACAGTAACAACAGTCATAGTAATGTAATTTAAGTAAATAATAAATGGATTTGAGTTAGGTAGAAATGACCAGCAGAGAGAAAATTATAGCTTATGTTAGTGAGCATTGGGAATAAAATTAGCTTATCTATAACAGAAATGATTACTGTATATCTAAGATGGTGAGTGAATGTTCTTTTTAGTTATTTAGAAAAAATTAACGTGCATCAAATATGCTGTCAAATAACAAATGGTAGATAAAAAAAAACATGTTTTTCTAAAATTATGTTATATTCCTTATGTGATGAGGGATGGGGAGAGAGAGAAAGAAAAACAAGGAAAAAAAGAGAAAAAACAAGGAAAAAAGAGAGGGAGAGAAAAAAGACGAGGACTGTGTGTGTGTGTGTGTGTGTGTGTGTGTGTGTGTGACAGAGAGAGAGAGGACAGAGAGAGAGAGAGAGGACAGAGAGAGAGAGAGAGGACAGAGAGAGAGAGAGAGGACAGAGAGAGAGGACAGAGAGAGAGGACAGAGAGAGAGGACAGAGAGAGAGGACAGAGAGAGAGGACAGAGAGAGAGAGAGAGGAGCAAAAGACGAGGAGAGAGAGAGGAGCAAAAGACGAGGAGAGAGAGAGGAGCAAAAGACGAGGAGAGAGAGAGGAGCAAAAGACGAGGAGAGAGAGAGGAGCAAAAGACGAGGAGAGAGAGAGGAGCAAAAGACGAGGAGAGAGAGAGGAGCAAAAGACGAGGACAGAGAGAGAGAGAGGGGAAGACAAGGACAGAGAGAGAGAGAGGGAAAGACGAGGACAGAGAGAGAGAGAGAGGGAAAGACGAGGACAGAGAGAGAGAGGGAAAAGACAAGGACAGAGAGGGAGAGAAAGAAAAAAGGGGATCATGAATAAATAAGCTCCTTTCATACTTTGTGGACAAAAATAATGGACAAAATAACAAACCTGTTTGAATTTGAAAGCCATAAATCAAATGTAATAATTTACCTGAAAAGAAGAAGAAAAAAATAATTTAGAATTTTAATAAAAATATTGTACATTTGATTCATTTAACACAAAAATGTTCAAAGATTTTTACGATAAAAATAAAGAATTTATCAATTTCTTTTCCTGAAAACTTTAATTTCCCCTGATATTGGTTCACAAGCAATCATTTTCTGTAAATTAAACTATAAATCTTTATACACTATCCATGAAACCATTTCTCAGGATTTATCTAAGAAAAAAAACTCATAACAATTTAAAATATCTTGTATTTTATTTATTTATTTATTTTTTTTACACAAGCTGATTATTTTAACCAAGCAAGGAGGAATATAATAATGCAGCTGGGAGTGGGGTTAATACTGACTGCCTACTTAGATCGAGCCATAAAAGATCATATTTTCACCAAATCTAATCACCAAATTCATGCTCCAAAATTCAGTCTTTTATGCAAAATCAAAGAGTACCAATTTTTTTTTTATGAGAAATTTATAAAGAATCAAAAATCAATTTTTTCTGCAAAAATGGTTCTTTTTATTACTATTATTATTATTCTCACTGTATAAAAGATGAAATGTAATCAAATTTTTCTTTATAAGCTAACAGTGCTTCCTACTTAAAAGATTTTTTAATTTAAAAAAAAAAAAATCAGTTTGTAATATAAGCTACCACTGAATACAATTTTAGTTCAAAATATTGATTAAGATCATAAAATAACCTTAATATTTTTTTTTTGGATGAGGAAAGAAAAATTCTTGGTTCTAGTACTTCTGTATTTGATGATGGTGGTTAAAATCAGACTAATACTGAAGAGCGGCTTTTTTTCTTTCTTTTTTTCTTGCTGCAAAGCTAGGAACCAATTTCAGACATTGGTAAAAATTTCACTGTGCCATGAGTTAAATACTTTAAGAAACCGATAACAACCCTAGAATATTCTACATTTAAAAACAGTGTACCTTCACATATTTATCAATTACACAATTCCCTTTTTGTAATGTGATATTCCGTTGTGAGGATAACAGAAAGGGTTATAGTGTGTGTGTATATATATATATATATATATATATATATATATATATATATATATATATATATATATATATATATATAATTTTTCAATTAGTTCTGTGTCTTTTTCAATTTGTTTTTATTTTTACTATGTTTTGCCCATGTGCATATTCATGATTTTAACATTCTTTTACATGTGCATGTTCATGAATTTTGGGATTTTGTTTATGTCTTCGTTTTTGTAAATTACAAGGTAACCAAAAAAGTTCTGTCCGTTTTTTGATTATTCATTGAATGAAGTTGAAATATATATGAAATGCGTGTAGCATTTGTTTTCAAATTCGGACAGCCGGAAGTAGGAACATCAGACGTTATAAAAAACATGCACACCGTGCCCGGCCATCAGTTATAAGCTGGACAGCTGTGAGAAGGATGGAAGTGTCTAGAGATCTTGTTCGGGGTTGTTTGCTTTACGACTTCAAAGTGGGCTTATCAGCAGCTGCATCAAGTCGCCGCATATGTCAAACGTTTGGGGATAGTGCTGTGGATGAACGTACTGCAAGGCGCTGGTTTCGAAAATTCAAGTCGGGAGATTTGTCTCTCCATGATGAGCCTCGCAGTGGACGACCACAGGTCTTGAATGACGGAGTCCTGAAGGCGGCCATTGAAGAGGACAGTAGTCTAACGTGTGGTGAACTTGCAAGACAGTTTTCGATAAAACAGTTAGACTTCACCTGCACTGCCTAGGTAAGACGTACAAACTGAGTAAGTGGGTTCCGCAAACGCTGTTGGAGGTCCACAAGAGACAACGAGTGGCAGCCTGCATATCGCTGCTTTCTTGCCACCGTACCGCATCCTTATTCAATCAAGTGCTTACCAGTGATGAAAAGTGGGTTCTGTACGAAACTCCCAAGCATTCTAGACATTGGTTGTCTCCTTAGGATGCTGTCCCTCACACCGCAAGACCGCCTATGCACCCACGCAAGATTATGGTTTGTGTGTGGTGGACAGGTCGTCAAGTGGTTCATTATGAACTGCTACCAACAGGCCAAACAGTCACTGGAGACCTATACTCGCAGCAATTGAAACGTGTGCAATAGGCATTGCGCCAGAAGGAGCCAGCACTGGTAAATCGCAAAGGTGTGCTTTTCCTCCATGACAACGCCAGGCCGCATGTCGCGCAAGTGGTCAGGGATACCATACAGCAACTTGGGTGGGAGACTTTGTGCCATCCACCTTATTCACCTGACCTTGCACCATCTGATTACCACCTCTTCCACTCCCTGGATAATCATCTTCGTGGGAAATCCTTCACCAATGAAGCAGACTTGCGCAAAGCCCTCACGGACTTCTTTGCGTCAAAACCCCCTCGAGTTCTACCGCAAGGGCATTGAACAGCTGGAGACACGTTGGCAGAAGGTGCCGGATGCCGATGACGATTACTTCGAAGACTAAATATAAGTTACACATACTGTGAAGCGTTTTCTTTTTTCCTTTAAAAACGGACAGAACTTTTTTGGTTACCTTGTATTTCTTCAAAATTTAATTAAATTGTAATATTTGTTAATTTGTATAATTAATTTTATTGATAATAGTTTTTTTATGCTGTATTTGTATTATTAATAAATATTTTAATTGATTTATTATGTTATATTATTAAAGTAACAAAGTAAATATTTGTTAATATGTTGGCATCGACCCATTATCTCATTCTTCTTATTTAAAACTTTAATTTGATTAATTAACATTGAAAAAATTAGAAATATTTGAATCAAAACCACCTGAAGAACAGAAATTTTTTACCAAGAAACTTTGAAATCATGGAAAAAATTTGTATTTAAGAAATTCAGTAATCATCCTCAGTAACAGCCCTAAAAGATAGTGCATTCCCAGCAACACAGGAAAAAATGGTTCAACCTATCATACAACGAAAACAAACATAGAAAAATATTCATTAGACACATACACAAACACTTCCCCGCATCAAGCATTCGCCACAAGATATTTAACAAAATCAGTGAAAATCAGCTACAGTTGCACAGAAAAAAAGACACAAATAATAAAAAAGCACAACAGGAAAACAACCAACAAACCACCAGAATAAATCATACCCACATGTAACTGCAGAATAGAGAATGAATGTCCCTTAAATGGAAATTGCTAACAGCACAATGTAATATACCAAGCCACTGTAAAATCAGTATATAATGAAGAAAAATATATATGAAAGTAACTGAAGAATTCTGGAAACAAAGAAAAACATCCTTTACAAATAGTAAATACGCGAACAGCACAATGCTTTGTAAACATATCTGGGAGATCAAAAACAAAAAACAAATCACATCAAAATATCATTTAGATACTCAATGAGTGACACATACTTACACCTTTGGGCTACATTAAGATAAACGCATAAGAAATTAAATGAATTTCAACTGAATCATTAAAAATAACCAATGGTAATGGTAAAATTAACCCTTTCCATACAAGGAAACATTTGGCATGCATTGATTTAATAGTTAGCATTACTTTCGGTTGAAATTTATAAAATCTTTCTCTTAAAATAATTTTTTCAGGGAAGTAGATTACTGAAGTTCACCAATTTAGGGAAAAAATTCATATTTAAAAGTAATCTTTTTTATATAATATTAATACTCTATTTTTAATATTATTTTAATATTGAGAACTATATATATATATATATATATATATATATATATATATATATATATATCTACTGTTTCTTAAATTTTTAATTGTGTATATTAGAGATAGAAGTGTAGACTTTAGAGATAGAAATCCTTCAGAATGGGTAGAAAATAAATGAAAGAATCTTTTTTATCCACGCATTCTCCATGGATAAAAACTTGGAAACTTAAAATGGAGAAAATGAAATGATTAACAATTTTTTTTAAAAGTCACTCATTATCTTTCTTTTTTTTTTTCTTTTTTTTTTTTAAAGTCACAAGCAGTGCCAGCTTGGGAAAAACATAAAATTTCATTATTTTAAACACACACAAATGCATACACATGCAACATCTTTTCATCTTTGATCTGATGAAGCTGAACAGGTGAAATGTATAGTCGGATGTTTTTTTGATAATATTTTCCTGAAAGTTTTTCCAAATGTCATATATATATATATATATATATATATATATATATATATATATGAAGAATTAATAAATTTACTTTTATCCAACATTTTTATTACTTCAAACATTGTTATAGATGCTACATTTTTACTTTAAACATTTTTTGTTGTGTATATCAGACTGTGTATTTAAAAAAAATCTTAAGAAAATGTGCTCTCTGGCAGGGATCAAACCTACGTCCCCCTTTGTTGGAGAAACCACCATTTGATTCAGTCTGCTTTACTACTCGGTTATGAAGAGTGTCACAATACATCAAAGCTATATTTTCCACATATATAATATTTACCAATAGAGGGATATGATGCTGATAGGTAAATATGTACTAAATAAGAGAAAATACCTAAGTTATACAATACAAGATAGAACAGAGACCTTGTTAAGAGTTGGCCAAGGACAAACTGACAAACATTTCGGTAGTACCAATGTACTTGGAGAGACTACAGACAAATCTAAAGCCAAAAGCCAATGAACAAAGCCAAAAATTATTGAGTTAGCTGACATCTCAATAAAAACTCATGTAGACATTTGGCAGATTTATTCGCCTGGGAACAGATCTGCAATGAAGACAACAGACACGATAGTGAAGCTACCATTTTGTGATCATATGGAAACTGATGATTTTTTTTTTTCATCTATGAAAAGTGGTCATCAATACTAGATTAGTAATGGCATGTTGGATAGATTAGAATAAAAGTCCCATTGCAACAACCGCAGCATACAAACCATTTCCAGTGACACAAGTCATTACTATCAGGAATTGAAAATAATGTCAGAATAACATAAAACCAATTATCTAATCCAAAGTTAAAGACTTTTTTTCTTTTTTTTTTATCAATTCACCCCAAGCAAGGCAATGATGCCACTAAGACACAAACTGTTACTGGAAGTGAAAGAGAATGTGAAGACTTTAAAAGGAACTGGAAACCCAATCCTGAACAGGAAACAAAGGATAAACATCTACTCTGGTTCAAAAAACCGGGAGGAGTATGAACTGGATGATAGGTGAATGTATCTATTCTTATTAAGGAAAAAAAAATAAATAGTAAATACAATTTCAGATTTTAGGTAGGGATTTTAGAAATATAGAGTTGTAGACTTTAGAAGAAATTGAAAATTCAGTCAAACAGGAACAAGGGATGAACCTCTATTCCTGTTCAAAAGACACGGAAGGAGTGTGAACTGGATGATAGTAAAACCTACCTACTTCTATTTGTGATTTGGTGTACTTAATCTAGAGTAATAAGGAAACAAAGGGCAAAAAGAAAGAAGGGAAGGGCAAAAAGAAAGAAGGAAAGGGCAAAAAGAAAGAAGGAAAGGGCAAAAAGAAAGAAGGGAAGGGCAAAAAGAAAGAAGGGAAGGGCAAAAAGAAAGAAGGGAAGGGCAAAAAGAAAGAAGGAAAGGGCAAAAAGAAAGAAGGAAAGGGCAAAAAGAAAGAAGGAAAGGGCAAAAAGAAAGAAGGGAAGGGCAAAAAGAAAGAAGGGAAGGGCAAAAAGAAAGAAGGGAAGGGCAAAAAGAAAGAAGGGAAGGGCAAAAAGAAAGAAGGAAAGGGCAAAAAAAAAGATGGAAAGGGCAAAAAGAAAGAAGGGAAGGGCAAAAAGAAAGAAGGAAAGGGCAAAAAGAAAGAAGGGAAGGGCAAAAAGAAAGAAGGAAAGGGCAAAAAAAAAGAAGGAAAGGGCAAAAAGAAAGAAGGGAAGAGCAAAAGGGGGGGGGGAGTTTCTGGTCATAGTATCTATTGTAGAACTCCAAACAAATAAGTAATGAAGTCTCCACTGTATTTTTGTTTTTTTAAAATTAACCAGTGAGTTAATGTTGCAATATTTATTCATGTTTCTTGAATGAAGCTTCCATGGAAGTATGGTGGCATAATGGATAGCGGCTCTGGTTGAAGTATCAGAGAGCCGAGTTTGAATTACGTTCAAGTTTGTTACATTTACTTACATGCTATTAATCTTGGGAAAGGTAGGATTCCATCTCTTCTCCCCAAAGCTATGGGTAAAATTTAAATTAATATCATTTAAAACCCTTTTATTTTAACTCCTAAGGATCAATAAGGATTAACAGAAGGTATAATCAGCAGCGTGAGAATAGGCTAACCTTTATATAAAAAGGGAGAACAACACACATGATATGTCAGGGGTGAGAGGTTTTGAAAGCAGTTTTAGATTTAACATGTGAAGAGGAAAGTAAAAAAAACCTCATTCAAAAAAATTTCTACTCTGGAAAAAGTAAAAAATGACACTCATTTTCTGTTTGAATCTATTTGAAATGACAATTTTTTTATTATTCTTTTTTATTACTGAACCATCAATTCTACAGTTCTTCCCCTCACAAGACAAAAGGAATCATAGAATTGGTATTGGTAATTTCTATAATTGAAGAGAAATGAAAAGTAGAGGCTTTTTTTCATGTGCGGGAATACATGTAAACACGAGACAGTAAGAGACGAAGTGGGAGGGGGAAGTGAGAGAGAGAGGAGGCAGTAAGAGTGGTAAAGATAGGTAGAGAAGAGACATAGAGAGAGGGGGAAGTGAGAGAGAGAGGAGGCAGTAAGAGTGGTAAAGATAGGTAGAGAAGAGACATAGAGAGAGGACAGTACGAGAGGTAGAGAGAGGACAGTACGAGAGGTAGAGAGAGGACAGTACGAGAGGTAGAGAGAGGACAGTACGAGAGGTAGAGAGAGGACAGTACGAGAGGTAGAGAGAGGACAGTACGAGAGGTAGAGAGAGGACAGTACGAGAGGTAGAGAGAGGACAGTACGAGAGGTAGAGAGAGGACAGTACGAGAGGTAGAGAGAGGACAGTACGAGAGGTAGAGAGAGGACAGTACGAGAGGTAGAGAGAGGACAGTACGAGAGGTAGAGAGAGGACAGTACGAGAGGTAGAGAGAGGACAGTACGAGAGGTAGAGAGAGAGAGTCGTTTAACCTCCCCAAGTCCCATTCTTTTTTAAAAGAATGCAGAGTAAATGTAAAAATTACTGTTTCACTTTAAACTCTGATTCCTGTGATATTATAGACTGATAAATTAAAAAAAAAAAAGATTTTTTTTCAAATGTCCAACTAAGCTTAAACACTCAAAGAGATATCATTAGATATGATTTTAGATAACATTAATACAAATGCTTGGCCACTGAAACTGTACATCAGTCATAGGGAAAATCCCATAAACATGTTTAATGAACCAATTTAAAAGAATGAATACCACCCAAAAATACGTTCTGAAGATGACATGAACACTGAAATATTAGTTGTCCAATATTATTAAAAACGTTCAAATTTCTTCTTTGTATAGTTGTTGCTGTTAACACGCTTTGGCTGATTCATTCATCAGCCTTCATCAGGTGCAATCCATGTGAAAAAAGAAAGGAAACTTCATTACCCAAGCAGGTATCAGATATTGTTCATTAATCCACCCCCCAAAACAATTTTGCTAAGCAAAGAAAGCCACATGGCAAGGAATCTATGCTAGCTTGACTCATGCCCCTGATCAATAGCCTGGAATATATCATCTACTTCAGTTATCTTACTCTCCAAGGTGCTCTCTGTCAATTAATAGGGCTTTATTCCAAAGAGGCAGTGAACCATTCTCTTTCAAGATTGCGCCAAAACATTGTGCTGACAGCAACTATACATAGGGTTTGTTTTATTTTTATTTTAATCAATTCACCCCAAGCAAAGCAATAACACCACTAAGACACAAGAGGCTATTGGAAGTAAAAGAAAAGGAAAAGACTTTAGAAAGAACTGGAAACTCAATAATAGCATAAATTTCACAGTTTAGACGGAGATGTTAGAAGTATAGAGATGAAGTAGAATTTAGAAGGAACTGGAAACGCAATCCTAAATAGGAAACAAGGGATAAACCTCTACTTCTATTCAAAAGACCAGGGAGAAGGCTGAACCGGAGCATTAGAACAAGGTTGGATATATTAATGACTTTCTAAAGTTATACATATTTTTTTTATTACAATTCACCTCAAAAGGGCTACTGAATGAGGCATGTGATGTAAATATAACAATAGATAATAGGAAGTGAAAATTATGATCATACGGAGGATAGATAACAATTGACCCTTGACTTGAAGATGTTAAGAGTGTAGTGTTTAAGGAAGCATCCACACAGAAGTCTGTTCCACAAATAGCAGTTTTGGAATATGGAGGAAATAAGAGTGATTTGACTCTATGGAAGTAGTATGGTGAATCCTTAATAGGAATAGATAAGCTTGCCTACTGTCCGGTTCACACTCCTCCCTGGTCTTTTGAACAGGAGTTGATGTTTCTGGTTTCCAGTTTCTTCTAAAGTCTGTTTCAGCTCTATACTCCTAATGTTTGTTCTTTCCTAAGCTAATATTAGTCCACACAGTAACCCTCTACCTTGAGTGTCACTTGGGCCTTATATTGAGTGAACATTAGTATTAAAAAATAAAAGTTAAAGTTTGAACTGGTGGAACTAAAGAATGGTGCTCAACTGAACATTTGCCATGAAAGTTGCAATAATCTTGTGATCTGTGGAGAAAGAGGCTGCAGAGTGGAAAATAAACGATGAGAGGAGTTATATGACAAGGAGGCAGATGCTGCCAAATGTTTCCTTATAAGGAAACAGCTAATATTGCCATTACCATTACATCATAAGAATATATTTTTGTTTTCTCATTTTGGTGGATATTCAGGTGTCCCCCAAAAATTGACATTTTGTGTTCTAATAATATAGCCAATTCTCACTCAAATGATCTCAAATTTTAACAAAATGTATAAAAACTAAATAAGTTGACTGCGCAGATTTATCTCAATGAGAAATCTACCAGGAAGATTAGATTGGGTGTGCCAGTGATAATGACAATGTGTCCTTGAAATGGCCATCATGCTCACCTGACTTGACACCTTGTGATTTCTTTTTCTATGGGGCTATGTAAAAGGACAGTTCTATATCCCTCCTCTTCCTACAAGCAGAGAATCACTGAGGTGCTAGAGAATGTTACCAAAGACATGCTACAGCATATTTGGCAGGAGCTGGACCACTGACTTAATGTGTCATGTAGGTGGCGTGCATAGTAAAGCTTTGTGAAACTGGTTATAAAATGTACATCCCTTTGAATATTGTTTGAATTTTTTGATAAATAAATCTTTTATTGTTCAATATGAAGCCTATTTAACCTTTACCACACCACAGGTGACAAAAGTCGGCATAGAATTCTCTCCCTTTGCTACTCTAGGCACATTCTGTCGCCTTAGACGATTGCTATAAATAAACACTTGTCAAAAGTTATTTCTGGAATTTTAAACTGGAAATTGCCTACTACTGCTTTGGAACAAGGCTAAACTTGTTTTCCAATGCCATTTTGAATTCTTCTACACATTTTACCTGAGGTGTAACATTGATTAAACCCACGTTAATTTTTCATGATTTTTTGTAAACAAAAATGGCCATCTCAATATCCAACAAAGCCTTTATTCAGGAGTTTTTCTTTGATTAGGACTCCAGTGATGATTTTGAAGGCTTTACTCAAGTGGATATTGACGGCAAAGTGGTCAGAGATGATAACCATGCTAGTAACGTGGAGGAAAGTGACAATGACCACTAGCGACTACTATCATCCATGCCTGAGTAATTTTATGGAAGCTACTGGTGACCATTGATATATCTGATGGTCTTTCTGAAGGCAAATTATTTTGTCTATTTATAAATAACAAAATAATAACTTTATTTGTCAACGAGACAAATAAATATGAGTCAGGTGAAAGACAGTAAACAAATGCTAGTGTCTTCTTGTATGTAAAAACGGAGAGTCACGTAACCTTTTTGATAAAATAAAACCCTTTTTAGCAATTTTGTTTTTTACTGTACCCCCAGAAATAATAAAAGTTAAAGTATGTTGAATTATTATTTTTTTTTTTAAATGTATTTGTTTTTTATTTTGCATTTTTTATTTCGTGTTTCAATCTTTGTTTTCAATGTCAAAACATGCATGCAAAATGTAACGCATTACATACTGCATTACATGAAAATATTACTCATTCATTCTTTTATTAGTGTACAAAAATTAAAATCTATACACACAATACAAAGAAAGTTATAACAATTTTAAAACAGTAGGTGTTCATGTTTTTGCACCCTCAAAATAAATAAATAAATAAAAAAACAGTGGCTGGGGAAACAATTCTAGTAAGAGATTAGTGTGGTAAGGGTTAATTTTGTTTGCATGGGACATGTAGTTACTCAGATATTCACATTTTAAATGTCGTCAATTTTTTGGGGACACCTTGTATTATTCTCTGGTGATTATCTCATGATATAGTTAAAGGGTTACATGTTTTATCTAGATTTATTCACTTAAGCCTTCTGGGGGTTAAAGAAGTAACCTGAAAGGATTAGAAAACAAAGGCCAGAAAGGAGGGTAAAGTTGGATTATGTTCAAGCTATACTAGAAGTCGTTCCCCTAATTTTCTCACAACCATGTTCTGAATTAAGTAGTTAAAAGAATCGAATAAAATAAAACCCAAACTTGATTTTGACAAGGAAATAAATCTGATTAAAATAGTATTGAATAAAAACAGTGATGAGGATAATCTTTGCAGTTACAAATGTCAAGGTAACCTTTGGAATATTTGTCGTACTAAGAAAACTGAAACAATATTTGAAATATTTGAAATCTACAAGCGAATATAAATATATATATTTTTAATCTGTAAAAATCGGCTTCTTTAAAGTAGTAATTGATGTTATACATCAAAGAGAAATTTGTTTCTAGAATGAACAAGTCTTTATTTTTGTAATACCTTCATTATATTTCTTGATAATCAAGCAATCTGGTTAATTAATAAGGAGGGATATAGATGTATATTTTGTGGCACATCTAATCTTAACAAGTTATGTAATGTCAAGTGCGATTTTTGTTTATATTTTGACCGTACGAAGCCTTTCAAAGAAAAAGTAGAAAGGACTTGTAGGAATAGATATGTTGCCTAGAACAGTTGATATGTTCTCCTGCCAACTACTTTAATCGAGTTGGTTTATGGATAGAATTTGACAAAAATAATTGATAGAATCACGGTATATGGAGAGATTTATGTAATTCTCATATCAAATTTTTAAAATGGATCCTTCAATTTAATGACCTATTTCATTGAACATGCAATAAACTGGTTAACCTCATGAGTTTTATTCTTTCAGAATCGACTTTGTCAAAAGACATGTTTACAGAGCAATATGTACATACTGAAAATCACATCAATCAGCTAAATGACAAATTTTATATTTGCATTAAATCATATATATATATATATATATATATGAATAAATATATAAATTGTGTATAAATTTGTGTCATGACAGATTCTGAAGAGAAAAACTGTCTATGTTGCATATCTATTTGTTCATCCTTAGAATATTGCTGCCACATGTGATCTGGTGCCCCTGTTATTTACCTTGAGCTCCTAAAGAATCAGCAATATCATTGGTCCTGATCTGGCAGCTCAGCTTCAGTCACTTTCCCACCACTGTAAGGTTGCCTCTCTGTACCTTTTCCATAGTAATGGTTTGGATGCGCTCTCTGCTATAGTACCTAGACCTTTTTTTTTTTAAATTTAAGTGCAGTACTAGATTGGTACCGAGATCTCATCAATTTACAGTTGAGCAAACTAAATGTAACCATAAATTCTATGCTAACAGTTTCTTTTCTCACTTGTGGAACTTCCTTTTGGCTCCATGCTTTCCAGCCAACTTTAATCTGCAAAAATTTAAATGTGATGTCAATCACTATCTACTCTCCTCCTGATTACTCTTTCTGCTCATTCTTAATGTTCCTGTTACTAACTAATTCTCCCACGTTCTGTAACCCATTGTGGCTTTACTGCCTTGCTTGGAGTGAAGCAGATTAAAAAAAAAATTGGGGTAGCAATCCCTCTTGTATACAAGTTTCATTACAGATGACTGACAAGGTACTGCAATTAACCTTTTTATTTGATTTTCTATGTGTTTGGATATAAAGTGTGTAAAAACTGTTCAAATGCTCTATATATCCTAGCAGCCATTATGAAGGATGATTTTTGTTTTGTTTCTAACTGAATGTGTACATTTTTTCTAGATAGAAGAAATGTTTCTGTTTATTTTCCAAAATGCCAGCCTGTTGTGGTAGTGTTCATAATTGATGTCTTCAAGATTTTACACACTTCATGTCCAGAAAAGAAAACATACGTACGAACACAAGAAAAATTGAATAAAAGTTTAATTGCAGTACCTTGTTGGTCATTATTAATGAAACGTGTGTGTGTGTGCGCACACACTAACACACAGCCTCAAGATTACAATCAAGCATGAAACAGACTGTTGTCTCTAAGTATTGACCTCAGTGTTCACTTTTATATTTACATATGCTCTATCCCAGATATTGAGTACATTTACTGGTAAATATGGCATACATAAACCTATATAAGGTGACACTGATGTCAACACCCAGTGGTAACTATCTGTTTCATGCTTAAACACAATCTTCAGGCCATGTGTGTTGTGTTTTGGCTCGACTATTTATATATGCTGGTCAATTGTTCATTATGAATAGAAGGTCTATTGTATTATCCTAGCAGTTACTGAGTGAGCAGTAACACTTAGGTTTCAAATTATTCTAGAAGCTATTGAGTAGAAATAACTGTACATCTGAATGCAGTTATTTGTAGCTATTTTATAGTGTTTGATAACTTTTTTATTCATTATTTATTGTTGATTACTTTATTATTTATTATTGATTACTATTATTACATTTACTTGTGTTTATGTGTGCATTGATAGTTTGTTAATTTGTTTATTATTTACTTAATTTGTTTACTTATCTATTGATTTAGATTTTTTGTCTATTTTATTTATTTTCGTTTTTCTTCTGAGGTTGGGTATTTTATTTGTTTAAAGTATTGGCTTTAAAGTATTAGCTCTAATTGGTATTACAGTGCATATTTTTTGCATTTTTTATGGTTGTATTTTACAAAGTACTTGTTTTTAGTTTTTGATTTTTAAGTAGTAACCAGAGAGCAGAGTTCTAATTCTCATTGGGTTCATTATATTCACTTACACACAAATACCCTTGGGAAAGGTATGAATCCACCCCTGCTATGGGTTAATTAGTAAAACCTATATCACTAAACCATTATTATTTCCAAAACAATATTCTTATGATCTAAAAATATTTTCTAACATTGCTTAACTTTGGTAGCTGTACAGGAATTGGTGTTTCAATGTGATGTGACTGCGAGTAGACAAAATTATATTTACTTATAAAAATGAACCCTTCAAGATGAGTAAATGTTGCCAGTAATTTGTCCTCTGAAATATAAATTTTCTGAAATTCCCTAAATCTTCTCTTCGAGGTGCCATGTCCATTCACGACATAGATGATCACAGACTTCCACAGCTTCCTATCATTTTTAACTCTGAGCAAATATTTGTGTTTTTACTATCCCTCCCATTCTCTGTTCTGCCATCCATTTGCCAAGAATCGATCAGTAGGTTACGTGATCTATTTGCCAGGACTCTGCTGGTAGGTTACTCGATTTTCCCGTCTGTTTTTCTTAGCTTCAGTATTTCTTGTGAGTGTCAGATTTTCTAACCCTACTTTTCTCATTATGTATCCTAGAAATTTCAACTCTTTCTAATTCTAAATATATGAACAAGTTAGAAAAGTTTTATTGAAATCAGTACTTGAAATGTATGAGACATTTGTTTCTGAGAAAAGGCTATTGAAGAGATAAAAATTAAATTTATTTAAAGTATTTTGTAAAGGACTAAAGAAAGCTTAAATAATAGACACTTTTGCACTGGGCACCAAACACAACTCATTTATACAAGTTCAATATGCGAAAAAAAGAAAGTGACTCGTGTATTTATTCAACCATACATGCATACATAAGTAGGGAAGAAAAAAAATCACCTGACACAAAAAAAAATAAAAATAAAAGTAGAACCTAAAATAATCCATCATTCATAACCAAGTTACAAAGATGTCTTTGATTCTGCTCCCAATTCTTTTTAAGAACACAAAGTCAGGAAGACTTCTTTTTTTCTCTTTCCATCTTCTCTCACTCACACATCCCCTCTTTCCTAATAACAAAAATGCGTTAGGTCCAAAAGAATCACAATATAAATATATAGGTCTGTAAGAATCTGTTTATTTTCCTTTAGCAGAACTGAAACATTTCAGCATCCAATGGTAGCCATAATTCTGGTTCCCTTTGGTTAACACAATTAACTCAGTTCTTACTAGTTATTTTAAAATGTTATTGCAGCTTGTTAGGTAGAATACTCTAAAATGATTAGAAATTAGCAGAAAAACAGTGTGTGTGTGTGTGTGTGTGTGTGTGAGTGAGTGTGAGAGAGAGAGAGAGAAACGGTCCCAATGAGAGAGAGAGAGAGAGAGAGAGAAACGGTCCCAGTGAGAGAGAGAGAGAGAGAGAAAGAGAAACGGTCCCAGTGAGAGAGAGAGAGAGAGAGAGAAAGAGAAACGGTCCCAGTGAGAGAGAGAGAGAGAGAGAAAGAGAAACGGTCCCAGTGAGAGAGAGAGAGAGAGAGAGAAAGAGAAACGGTCCCAGTGAGAGAGAGAGAGAGAGAGAGAAAGAGAAACGGTCCCAGTGAGAGAGAGAGAGAGAGAGAAAGAAACGGTCCCAGTGAGAGAGAGAGAGAGAGAAACGGTCCCAGTGAGAGAGAGGGAGAGAGAGAGAGAAACGGTCCCAGAGAGAGAGAGAAACGGTCCCAGTGAAAGAGAGAGAGAGAGAGAGAAACGGTCCCAGTGAAAGAGAGAGAGAGAGAGAAACGGTCCCAGTGAAAGAGAGAGAGAGAGAAACGGTCCCAGTGAAAGAGAGAGAGAGAGAAACGGTCCCAGTGAGGGAGAGAAACGGACCCAGTGAAAGAGAGAGAGAGAGAAAGAAACGGTCCCAGTGAGGGAGAGAGAGAAATGTGATAATAACAAAGAAGAGGCTGTGTGCAAATAATAAATCTTTATCCAGATAGTCACCACAAACTTTTTGCCTATAGTATACATGAAAAGAAAGTAAATATTTCAATCTTCTTTTGTTTGGTGTCCAATAAATCTATGGTGTCCTCCACCTGTAATTTTGTAATGCAATTCTATCCCCTTCTCCCTTAAAAGAAACAGAGTTGATGTCTTACTTTCATGAATTCTGGGGGTGAGTTAATTTGAAAAATAAAAAGGAAAAAAATCATAATAAAAGGGGGTATGGAAAATTTTATATTCATAGAATAAAAGTACGATGGATAGAGGAATACATCAAGTAACATGTCTAAAATGGTTGTGTAAATGACTGACAGAACAGGGATTAGCAGAAATAAATAAATAAAATAAAACTTGCTTAAGAGCTACAAAGGACAAGAAATTGTGGAGGGCCATTGTTGGCCACGTCCTGACATCAAATATAGAAGAACTGATGATTTATAACAGTAAGTTAGTCGTACACTAGTTCAGTTTAGTATATTTTATTTCTGGAATTATTTTCTCTGAATCAATTGCAGACACTTAGCAATATCTTATTCGACTCGTATCCTCCTCCTTAGTAGGAAAATGTCTTCACAAGCTGCACATTAAATATAAGAATATATCATGTGGTGCTGAATTTCTTAGATGATCTTCATCAGTTAACTGTTGTTATCATAAGAAGAAGGGAAAAATATTGGACAATCCACATCTGTTGCGGTTTAGCAATCTGATGAAGAAATGGTGAAGTAAAAAAGTGGGACGCAAAGTGTGTTCTCTTGAAAGAAACTATCAAGCCACTTTATTTTTAAGCTGAAAAGATCAATTTCTCATTTTCAATAATTATTTATTGAGATCACTTTGAACTCGTGCAAAATTTCTTTTAATTAGATTGTTCTCTGCTACTCAGAGTAGAAATATAACCAGAAGTTCTGGAATCCATACCTGTCTCTCATAAATTGGTTGATTTTTGTTTAGTGGTATATCAACTGCTATGGCTTATTTGAAGCTGAAATCTACCTATTTTCAATACAATTCTATGGTTTCAACTACAGACAAAATGTACTGTTCATCATTTTGCTTATATATTTATGGTAAAATTACCAAGAAATATATGTATTTTTGGTTGGTTGATTTTGTTTAGTGGCTTATCAACCTCTACAGGTTATTTAATGCCAAAACCGAAATATTTTGCATGTTTCTTCTCGTAGGACACTTCGCGCACCCTCGGCGCCCCACCGTCTCGGGTGCGCGCGGGATAGTGTTCGCAGGCGCTTCAATTGTCATCATTGGTCGACTGAACTTGCGTTGTTTCAATGACTTTTGTTTTGTTATAAATTGCTTTGTTCAATAAAAACATTACCAATAAAAAAAAAATAAAAAATAAAAATTTCATGCTTTCAACTACAGATATTTTGTACATAATTTTTTTACTTTCAGGGTAAAGGTATGTTTCTTTTAGATATATAGCTTGTAGATCATTAAATGTATTGTTGCTAATTTTACCATAAAAATATATTTTTATATTTTTTAGTGTTGTCATTTTGCTATAAAAATATTGTTGCTCATTTTATTATAAAAATGTACCGTGAATTATTAGGGGTTCACTATTTGCCAATAGCTGGGACCCTAACAGGTTCTACCACCCCAGATTAGGGTGGACCTGGGAACAACAGCAATTAAGAGGTGGTTCTACACTCCTCAAAATCTCTAGTCTGCCGATCAGAAGATTTGCTGCCAGATGTAGTTTATCATCATACCTAGGACAAGACTCTCATAAGAGTGGTTCAATGATGTTAATATTCTAGCAACACTTTTAGTTTGGCGTAATCGGGAATTCAGATCAAGATTATTCATTTACTCTATCTCTTTGGCACCTTGACTTCATGAATTTAAGTGCAGTACTAGATTGGCAGCTAGGTCTCATTTTACTGTTGAAATTGCTAAATGTAATCATAAGTTCTAAGTTTTTCTCTCACACTTCTCACCTGTGGAACTTCAGTTTCTTGCTTGCCTGTTAATTATGAGTTTCAAAAATTTAAATTCAACGTTAACCGTCATCTGTCTCCTTGGACTTTGTTCTTTTATTGTACTTTCTCCTTCATAATGCTTTCTCAATTTCTTTCACACTCAGTAACTCCTTGCATCTTAGTGGCATTATCACCTTACTTGGAGTGAAAGGATTTTAAAAAGTTAAGATGGGGATATAGTTTGAATTTTTTGGATGGGGAGTTTTTTGTTATTATTTTTATTATTATTATCATTATTTTCTGATGCATGTCATATTTATCATTATCATAACATTTCAGCCATTGTGCACCCTTCCTTCATCAGGTGTTTGCTAATCTGATCCAAGATCAACAAACAACTGAAGAAGGCTGAATAAGAATAACAAAGATGATGACAGGAGTTCAAATTTAGATAACGGTGATGTATTGATTAAGGATCAATAGTAAATAAGTCATAATAAAATGATCCCCTTTTATTGGATTTGACATATGCAGGTGGTGTAAGGGTTAAACAGCTCAGAACAAGAAATTGGCAAGCTGAGTTCAAATTCATGTTCACTTTTGAGCAAACATACTTGGGAAACATCCAGTTTAATAGCAGGGAAGACTAGGTTCTTTAGTCTTGGTTGGCAAGCAGTCTAGAATAAGGACAACTCTGAATTCAAAGCTAGTTGGGAATCTTTAATAAGAATCCTCTTTGGTTTCCTCAAGGCATAACATATAAGACCTATCATTCAAAAAGTTACCAAGACACATCAAGCAGTTTTCCCATAAGCATACCTAAATATACATTTGTACTGGGTATGATGATAAACTACATCCAGCAGCAAGGCCTCTGATCCAAAGGTTTTGAGGATGACGGAATCATCTCTTAATTGGTGATGTTCCCAGGTCCACTCTGACCTAGGATGGTAGCACCTGTTAGGGTCCGAGCTATGGGCAAATAGTTAACCCTCAAACTGGGGCCAAACTATGAAAGTATAAAAATAGCAACTCCAGTCTGTAAAAATGCCTATTTGGTAAAAAAAGAACAGCAATACCTTGTGTTGAAAATGGTTTAATTTCCCCTCAGTGGAGTCCATAGGACTTAAGTTTATTGGATTTGAGAAACAACTTGATAAATGGGAGGAATGTATTCAAACTTATAAACGTTTTGCTACTGGTGAACAAGAAGGTATTGACCATAGTTGTGGAATGTGTAACATAACAGAAAGTCATACATGGAAAAATAGTAGAATGTAAAAGGTTCATGGAATCATTGAGTTACTATAGAAAATAATTGCATGTATGCAACTGTTCTATCTGTAGGGATGTGCACCATTTGGTAACTGCTGCCGCTGCTGAAAAGAATTCTGACGAGAGAAAGAAGCATGTGGCTGTGTTCCAATAAAACATTTTGTGAATTCAGCTCCAAAGTAAGCATCCGAAAACAGGAAGAAGACAGAAAGAAAATGCAGAGACATGCAGCTGCAAAAGTAGATGAATTTCATTTTCTGAAAAGCAGAGAGATGGTGGGAGGAGAGAGAGAGAGAGTAAGATTTGAGAAGAGAGGGTGAATAAATGATGGCACAGTTAGAGAGAAAGAGAAAAGAGAGAAACAGGTGGGGAGTAAAAGATGGTGATATATCAAAGCAGATATAGGCAGGGGAGATATATTGATTATAGTTTTTTTTTCCTCTCCTACCACTCTCTCTCTCTCACTGGAGAGAGAGACTTATTTACAAAAACCTAATTTATCCAGTCTCCAGTTCAATAGTCTTCAACATGAGCACATGCATACTATTGTGCTGTCACGTAATCAGGTTTTTCTCATATTTCACAAATCATGTGTTCTTGGAAGAGATTCAAGAAGGATAACTTGATGAAATTTATGCACCAACTTCAGTAATTGCCATTGCAATATTTAATGAATTTAAAATCAGCCTCTTGTTTGTTCTAACACTTGAACTAAAACAGGAAGTGGCACTAATAATGATATACAATCTGTGAAGACCGATCTCTTATAAGGTCCAGAACAAAGACAAAATGGTGGGAGCACAATGAAAAGAAGTTGTATACATGTGTAATTCCTCAGACATTCTAGGATTGATTGATTTTTTTTTCATGGTTCATCAACAATTTATGGGTTATTTAAAGCTGGAACCGATTTTGGATTGCAAGATTAATTCATTTTCTTTGCCAGGGAATATTGCATTAACAAATTTTTGGAGCTAATGAGTGCAACAACCCCCCCCCTCCGGCCAGATACAAGCTCTATTTAACCCATAGCTAGAGGGAGAAGTAAATTCATACCTTTCCCAAAGGTATTTGTGCAAAAGTGAATGCAATGAACTGGAATTCAAACTCAGCTCACCAATTTCTTATACTGGGTCACTATCAATTATACTACCTGCACATCCAAGAAAATGAATTAATAAACGAGTCCAGCAATTTGGAATGTAGAAGACGTTTTTTCTTTTTTTCTTTCTTTTTGTTGTTGTTGTTTTATGTCAGCCTCTCTGGTTACAGCCAATTCCAGGTCATTTCATATAATTACATTGTATTTGTGACTGACTTAGCTGATTGCTAACCACAGCTAGAGAGCCCAGGTTGTCCTACTATTTAACCCATAGCTGGAGAAGAGATTAATACCTTTCTCAAGAGTATATGCATGTAAGTGAATGTTAGTAACTGAACTGGAATTCAAACTTGCCTCGTTGATTTTTCATTCTGAGCCACCATCTACATATACACCACCCACACATCCTGAGACATTCTAGGAATTACACATATGCTCGTACACACTGAAACGTTTTACACTTTCAGAGTGTCCGAGGACAATATCTGAAATATTTACAGACAGACTAAAAATAAGGCAAAATATGTTCTAAAGATATAAGGCTGATGTGGTTCCATTTTATTGAATAAAATGTTTTTTTTTATTATATACAGTGGAACCCGGATACAAGATAGATTTTCTCTGGTCCCAAATTAGAGCCATACTTACCTAAACAAAATAGACAAAACCCGGATATAAGAGACCCTGATATAAGAGAGATTTTCTCTGGTCCCAAATTAGAGCATGTGTTAATAAAACAAAATAGACCAAACCCGCATATAAGTGAAACCCGGATATAAGAGGAATTGTCTCTGGTCCCAAATTAGAGCCTGTGTTAATAAAACAAAATAGACCAAACCCGCATATAAGAGAAACCCGCATATAAGATAAACCCGCATATAAGAGGGATTGTCTCTGGTCCCAAATTAGAGCCTGTGTTAATAAAACAAAATAGACCAAACCCGCATATAAGAGAAACCCGCATATAAGATAAACCCGCATATAAGAGGGATTGTCTCTGGTCCCAAATTAGAGCCTGTGTTAATAAAACAAAATAGACCCAACCCGGATATAAGAGAAACCCGGATATAAGAGACTTCTTCTCTGGTCCCGCCAACTCTCTTATATCCGGGTTACACTGTACTTTTCTGTTTGAATCTGGATTCTGATCTCTTCTACTATCATCATGTAAAAACTTTTTTATAAATATTTTGATGGCAATTGTTCTGATGAGCTTTCCTCTTTGGTACTTTGACTTTACAAATTTAGGCACAGTACTCAATTGACTGCTAGGTCTCACCATTTTACAGTTGAAATGGTTAGGTGTAACTAAGTTCTATGCTGTATCCTCTCTCGCAATTCTCGATTATGGAACTCCCTTTCGGCCACTTGCTTTCTTCAAAAATTAATTTCAATCTTTAGCTTCTGCCTTCTTAATTTCTGTTCTGTTATTGTTATCTCTTAATAATATTTTTCTTTTTCTCATTCTTTCACACTCAGCAACCCCTTGCATCATAATGGCTTGCTTGGGAGGGGGGAATATTAAGGGACGAAGGGAACCAGTGAGTAACTTACCTAATGAGGTTGTGTAAATGGATGACAGAACAAAAACTGGGAAAGATGGTGAAAAGACAAACCTGAAAAAGAGCTTCAAAAGATAGGAAGTTGTGGAGAGCCACGATAGTCCACGTTCTGAAGGGACAAAATATAATAAAGCATCATAAGGAAAAGTTTACACTATTTCATGGTGATGTGGAGGATGAGCACTCAGTTGGCAAGCTGATTCAAGTAGTGACAACCTCAGCCATATTGAAGGTTTCTGTTGATTTAATAATACAAAGAGGCTATCACAGCCAGACCAAAAAGAATAGTATAGGGGTCATGATATTCACCCTATAGTTCAAACCCACCTGGTATATTATTTCTTGAGTTTCTTTAAAACCATTGCCCCACTACCCACCAAAAAATCTGAGTTTGGTCTATAAAATACCAATTTTAGGAAATGGTTCAGGCCAGGATTTGCAGACATCAAAGAAAGGACAACTACAGGGCAGAATTATCACTTATATCATAAAGAAAGATGGCACTTAAGAGATACAATGGAAAAAAAAAACAAATTATAAATTAGACATAACAATAAGTTGAACACTGGACTTTGGGAAACAAGAAAGGAAAAAGAAACAAGAAACAAGAAAAGAAAAAGAAGAAAAAGCATATACAAAGAATTTTGGAGTTTTGTTCTTCCTGTATGGTCAAGCATCTTCGCCTGCCTGCACAGAGCAAGTACAATCAGAGAATTTCTCATAGGAACTTAAGGCCTTTCATCTTATTCAATAAATTGTCCCACTTAAAAAGGTAGAGTGGAGAGTGGGGTATCATGAGGTGAAAAAATAAAAATATATAAAATTTGGATAACAATAAAGGATTCTTCTTTTTTCTTTTTATGAGCATTGCTCCTTCAGGATACGGTCGATCATGGCTCTCCACAACTTCCCTTTAGCCTTCTTTCTTTCAATAAAGAATTACTGAATGATACATGCACTAGAAGAAGGCAAAAAACCATACTGGTTGAAAAATTACGAGAAAGCCAAGGTGAGGATTTTTTTTTTTAATGTCATGCCACCTCAGGCTGTAGGTGATAATGCTCTTCACAGACTCTTTTTCTTCGGTGTCTATGAATTAGCACACCTTTTTTGCCTTTTCCACGGTTTTGAAATTAAGAGTTTTCTTCCTTATGGAATGGTTGCTACCCAAAGTGGGTGCCTAGTCTTACCCTGATATTTAACCTATAGCTTGTGGGGTGGGGAAGAGGAGATGGAGTTATGCCTTTCACATGCAAAAGTGAATGCAACAGTCTGTTACACTTTCCACACTGATAACTATTATGCCACTTGCACACATGAAGAATTCATACAATAATGAAAAGTTAAACATACACAACATCAATCCTGGACACAAAAGGAGGAGTAAAGAGAATTTTTGGAAAGCATCATAAGGATATATAAAAGATTGAGTCTTGTATTCGCTGATTGTAATGTTTATTTGCAATGTCAAAGAGCATTCAGCCATATCACATTGAAACATTGGTTCTTGTATGATCACCAAAGTTAAGCAACATCAAACCTGGTCAGTACCAAGATGGGCGATGACTTGGGAATACCAGATACTGTAAGCTTGGATGTGCGGCTGGTGTAATAGAAAACAGCTCAGAATTGGAAACCAGAGAGTAGAGTTTCAATTCCAGTCAGGTTCATTATATTCACTTACGTGCAACTACCCATGGGAAAGGTATGAATCCACCTCTTCTCCTTCCAGCTATGGGTTATTAATAGGACTTGTATTTTTATCCAAAGAATTCTTGCAATCTAAAAATGCTTACTGGCTTTAAATAACCTGAAAAGGTTGATAAGCCATAACAAAAAACAATTAACTGATCAATAAAGATGATCTTGGAAAATCAAAGCAAACCATTTTAAGCATCATTTCCGAAGGTGGCACTAAAGTCTCTCATCTATACGTCTACTTAAATACAGCTATCCACCAAAAATAAGCCAATTAATGAAATACAAGAAATAAAAAGACAGCAAAATGATAAAAACATTGTCAATAAGACTATTTATTTTATATTAGTAGGCCTTTTGAGTGTGTGTGTGTGTGTAAATATATATATATATATATATATATATATATATAAGAGAGACAGTGGAGTAATGGATATCGGGTCGATTTGAGAGTGGAGTTAAAATTACAGTCAAGTTCATGATATTCACTTAATACCTTTGCTAATGTTAATACCTTTGCGAAACATGTTAATCCATCTCTTCCCCTCCCAGTAAAATAGGTAAATAGCAAGATTGGGTCCTATAGCCTTGGATGGCAGCTGATCTAAAAGAAGGAAAATCTAAATTCAAAACCAGCCTGGAAAGAGTTGGTCACCATTAAGCTATCTTGCCCAAGACACATCACTGCTGCAGTACTTGTGGTGCCCCTATGACCATGAAGGGCTACAGTTTTTATAAATCCAATTTTACAGAAAGAAAGCTGAAGATTCACGAATGCTTAGTTTTAAATTTTACAAATTTTTTTCAAACTCATTCAGCTTTTTATCTAAAGAATGCCATTTTAATTAAAAGTGAAAATAATTTATAGCAAAATCTTATTGAAAGTGCACTAATTTTAGAATCCTCCACAGTCAATTTACACACAAGATCAGATAACCTGTCTCCCTTCCTGACAAAACTACTGCTAATTACAATATGGAATATTTAAAATAATGGTAAAAATAAAAAACCAAAGCAATAAAAAGCTGGATGAGGTCAGCAACGTTATTCATCTAGATGCATCTTTAATGTTTCTTTATGTAAAATTATAACTGACATTTCTTGCATTCACTCCCACTGTATATCTAAGATGGATTCCATTGAGAAAACCATTGTTAGTCTGAAGCAGTTTGTTATAGGCATAAAATAATGCATGGCATAGGAGTCTTTCCTATTTTGTCATTCAATTACACACACACACAAATGTTAGATTTTATTATGTAATTCAACGTTTTCTTGAATGGTCTTATAATTCAGGGGTCACACTATACATTAAGTCTGCTTATACACGAGTATATTCAGTAATTATAGAAAGTGCACAAACTTCCAAGTTCTCCACAGTAAATGTATAGACATGATCAAACAACATATCACCTTTCCTAACAAACCTACCACTATTACAATGTGGGATATTTTAAAAAATAATGATAAAAATAAAACACAAAGGAATAAAAAAAAAAAAACCTGATTGGCTAGGTTATGAATTTCAATATATCAGATGGCAAAATTTTTGAAAATTTAAATCTGAAACTAAGACCATCTATATCTTTGATGTTCTCGATTTGATGTAAAATTGTAACTGGTGTTGATTGTATTCTTTCCCCTGCCTCATAAATTATATATAAGACTGACTACATAACTAAAACTTATTAGTCTGAAGAAGTCCCTTCTAGGGACGAAACATAACATTAGTTTTTCTTTTTTTACTATTTTGTCATATGTCCATGTATTGAATACGGTTGCCACATCTGGCCCAGTATTCCTGCTATATATCTCTAGATTCTTGAAATCCAAACAATCTGAAATGATTTTGGTCTCAATTTCAGTCATTTTCCCAGCAATGTAACACAGCTTCCCAGTTTCTTTTCTATAAATATTTTCATGGCAATTGTTCTAATGAGCTTTGGTACCTTGATCACATTAATTTAAACATAGTAGTAGATTGGTAACTAAGTCTCATCATTTTACTGTTGAAATTGATAAACATAACAGTAAGTTCTATTCTAATAGTTTCTTTTCTTGGAATTCTCACCCACGGAACTTTCCACTGGCTTCTTGCCTTCTGTCAACTACAATCTTCAAAAATTCAAGTGCAATCAGAAATCTTTTGTGTTTTTTTAATCCTTTTCTTTTATTGTCCTTTCTCTTCATTAATGTTTTATCATATTCCTTCACTTTTAGTAAATCCTTGCATCTTGTTCTTTTATTGTCCTTTCTTCTTCATAATGATTTCTCAGTTTCATTTACCCTCTCTGGATCTTAGTGGCTTTATCGCCTTGCTTGGAGTGAAATGATTAAAAAAAAAAAAAAAAAAATATAAAATCATACACAACTAAGAGAATATTAACACCTGTACGATTTAAGAAAGATTTATTGTGTGAAATAAGGGTGGAAACATCTATTTCAGAACAAAGGAGTAGGTGAAATCATTGAGAATGATAAAAACATTATACGGAGAGAGAGAGAGAATGAATTTCCTCCTAATCAAAAATTTTTCCTTAAAAGAATTTAATTCATATTTTTTATTATGCAGTTGGCAAAAAAAAAAAAAAAAAAAAAAAAAAAAAAAAAAATCAAATTAAACTCCAAAGTGCAAAACAGTTGCCATGGTTACTATTCACACATGCTGCTTCGCTCAACCTTAAGTGTTTCCACAAAAAAAAAATTGCAATGACAGACAGTAATATTTTACAGGAACCAGATTAACTACTCATGGGAAAGGGCTCTTTGATCAGATTAAAATGCAATTATTTTTCTTTTGATATTAGTTTCAATATCTTCAAACTTGGCAACTCATCAAACCTCAACTCTCTTGGCCACCAATCCACTACTTCAGCTACAAGTAAAAGACAAATAATAGAGTTTTACGGAAAAAAAATCCTGATCAATATTTGTGTCCTTCCATCTGAGTAAATAAAGCAACCTTCCCAATATGCATCTGGCTAAATTACAATCTGAATTCTTCTGTGCTCAAAGAGCAAACGCAATATTTTTTCTGTCACTGCACATTAAAATCATAGTCTATTATACATACATACCAACCAACAGCAAATGAAATATATCTCGAGAAAAATAAATGCTTTTAAAGTACTTAGAGTAAACATTTTATGCAAGGGGAAATACAAGAGATTTTTATGCTGTCAACTTCTACCTCGATTTACATTTTCTTTAGATTAAATATTTCATTTTTAAAAGAATTTATTTCTTTACTGCCAGACTGTTTTCAAGGTTAAAGTCGGGAGGCTGTTGACAAAAACGATCAAATAATGTTTGTGACTGAATGGCATATCCGCCCTACAGCAAATTCTTTCTTTAAAATAGAATTAAAATAAAATTGACACACACACATATATATATATATATATATATATATACACACACACACTGCAAGGGATATTCTAATACAATTTGGAAAACTAATTTTGACATGGTCTACTGATCAAACAGTGTCATCAGAAAAAAAGGATTTTATTTCAATCAAATCTATATTGGCGAGACAAACATTGTTCACTTTAATCATATAGGCAATGATTTTTTTTAACACTATAGTTTTTTAAATTAGATTTTACTAATTTCAACCCATCACACACACACATATATATATATATATATATATATATATATATATATATATAGAGAGATTTTTATAATCACATATTGTTTCAGCCCTAGTTTGGTAAGAACAGGTAACAGGCCAAAGAAACCCAGTTAGATATTACCACAGAAAGGATTTGAAAATTATGGCACTTTCAATGCCTCCTTCAGTAAATTATATTAGTCTTTTTAATAAAATAGTATTTACTAATTGAAAATTGTAATCACGAATGTTTCCGAGGTATATCAGTGTATTGAGGGATTTATTTAATTATAAGTCTCTTTCATGCACATCCATTCTTCTTCAAATTCCAGTGCACTTGCCGGTGTGCACAAGGAAGGCACAGTGGAGTAATGAATAGCAGCTTGGATTGAGGAATCCAAGAGCAAAGTTCGAATTCCAGTTGAGTTTGTTGAACTTCACTTACACACAAATGCACTTGGGAGCAGTATGAATCCATCTCTTCTACCCCCAGCTATGGATAAAATAGCAGGAAAGACTGGGTCCTATAGCCTTGGGTGGCAACTGATCTTGAAGGACAATTCAAAACCTCCAACTATGGGTTAAACACCCTCACCAACCCACAGTTGGCCAACTATGGTGAATGACTGCTACACCCTCGGATAGAAGATCGGATAGAGAAATCGGAGAGTTGAATTTGAATTCCAGTTGAGTTTGTTAAAATTCACTTACATGCAAAAACCCTTGTGAGCGGTATGAATACATCTCTTCTAGTCCCCCCCCCACCGCTATGGATAAATAGCAGGACAGACTGGGTCTAGGAGAAGCACAATTCAAAACCTGCAACTATGGGTTAAATGTACTCACCAACCTGCAACTGGCCAAGCACGGTGAGCACAGCCTTGAGGACATAGTGAATCAAGGAGGGTACCTCCAAGAACATGAAAATGGAACTGTTCTAATGAGATTTCATCCCCGATACTTTTTGTGTGTGTGGTGGTGATGGTGATTGGGGGGGGGGGGGTAAAGTTATTTGTCTGTCTTTTTTTTTTTTTTAGATTATATTAAACCGTTTTTAAGTTTGTGATAATTTTTATATCGAGATTCAATAAATGTCTTTCAGATTCATTAGTCATTAATGGAGTTTATAGGTAATGGAATGTGTCTAGTTTTTGTGTTTATACATCCTCCTCACCTTCAGTTCTTTTGATTTTGTTCACTTTTTGTTTTCTCCCTCACACCTTGAGAAAGGTGAGAAAGATATTCTCTGAAAGATTTTTAATGTTTCTATCATATAGAATGAAAATCAAAAAGGATTTGAAAACAATTGTGAGCAAACCCCTCCCCAAAATATCACCCCCCCCCCACAAAAAAACATTATCACAAAAGTAGACAGTGGTGGAATTCAAATATGATATATATCTGACACTCATTCTACTGATGTGAATTAAATTCACAAACCTATTTATGAATTTCATGGGCAATCTACGAAAAAGAGAGAACAAAGTAATTTAAACATTTTTATTCAGATAAAGCATTTATTACTGTTTAAACCAGCACACTGAGGCACCCTGGAAAAAAAAAATCTTTGTCATTTAATATTTTAAATTTGATGCTAAATTTCTTAATCTTTAAGAAGTAGTGGATAATCTTTTCCGTTTTACCTTCCTCAAAAGATTTAAATCATTCATTATCACCCTCTCTAAAAACAAAAAAAAAAAAACAAAAAAAAAACAGGTTCTTTATAAATCCCTCCAAATGAAAACTGTATTGGGAATCTTCTTTTATGTGCTCTTCTGAAAGGCATGAAACCATCTCTCACCATAAGTGAGTAATTTTATAATGTCAGCAGCATGCACATAATGGGTGTGCCACAATTTCAAGAGAATATAGAATTGTCTAGAGCAGAGTTTCTCAACCAGTGCACCTGGGCACACTAACGTGCCCTAAAAGGGTAGCCAGGTGTGCCTCAAGTTAACAGAAGAGCAATTTATGAATTATTTTTATATTTTTAAAAAAATCTTTATTTATAAAAAAGCTAGAGACACCAAGCACAAGGCTTCCATGTTTAAGTCAAGTCTTTGTCATTTTGAACTGGATGCTAATAAGGAGGGGATAAACCTTTCCTCTTTGATTTCCTCAAGGCATAACATATAAGACCTATCATTCAAAAAGTTACCAAGACACATCAAGCACAGTTTTCCCATAAGCATACTTAAATATACATTTGTACTGGGTATGATGATAAATTACATCCGGCAGCAAGGCCTCTGATCCGAAGGTTTTGAGGAAGGTGAAATCATCTTAATTGCTGTTGTTTCCAGGTCCACTAACCCAGGGTGGTAGCACCTGTTAGGGTCTCAGCTATGGGCAAATAGTTAACCCCCAAACTGGGGCCAAACAATGAAAGTATAAAAATAGATTTTCATATAAAAATACCAGCAATACATTTGACTCTCGACAAACCCACTTTACAAAAATGTCAATTGAAACCTGATCTACAAACTGATTTATTACAAAGAATACATATTCTATTCATATGAACCTATCCTAAAAATCTTGTTGGCATTAAATAACTCATTGAGTTGTTGATATGATGTAAAACAAAATAAACCAAACCCAATCTAAATATACAATGTAATGTCATAGAATATAAATGCTTATTTCAGGAGACTTCTTTATTATTGTCCTATTTTCAAATTTCATTACTAATTTTTCCTTATTAAAATTTAAAAGGCATCCCAGAGTTTTAATTATTCTACAAGTGTGGCCTGAAGTCAAAAAGGATGATAAACACCGATTTAAATGAATCGTTTATCAGTATACAAATAAATCGACAACAATTTGTGACAAAGTGATAAGATTCTCATAGTCAATTTTTAAAATGTTTGAAATGTTTCTCTTGTACCCATACTCTGAGTTTTTCACTAACTGAAGAAAATCAGCCAACATTATTTCACTTCTCATTTGTGTAGGTGTGTGCAAATACTGGACAAAGCCAGATGTACATATACAAAGAACTGGAAGGTGAAACTAACAACACAGTGAAATATGAAAACACAAATCAGGTTTTCAGTAATTTGGTTACTGACTGAGTTTCGAGTTGGGACTTGTATTCTCACCAAGGGTAAGTAGGCGGCATATAGATCCCTTTGCTTCTTACTTCCACCAAGTGACTGTTACTGGCAAGATTGGTTGGATGGACATTCTGGTCTAACATGGACTCTGCTTATTTGAACTTGTGAATGGAAATTTGTATCTTCCGATTAAGTAGCACTTGACCTCAAAAGTTTTAATTTGTTATTTTATTCACTTTTGGTCAAGTCGGTAGCCGCTTTGAAGACCTTGCTTTGTAGACTGTAAAGCAAGTTCCACTGACGGGAAGTGCAAAGAAACTGTTGGCGTAGAAGTGGCGGTTGCATTTAACTATTTCAACAGTAAATGGGTGGGACCTAGATGCCAATCTAGTAGCAAGCTTAACTTCACGTAGTTGGGGCACCAGGGAAAAAAAGCTTGCCAGAGTAATAGCCATGAAAATATTTGTAGAAAAAACAGAGGGAAGCCATATCACGTCTGTGAGAAAGTGTCTGAAGTCAAAAAGCCAATTCAGGGCCAATTACATTGAAGATCCTTCCTTAGATCTTGTCGAGAATCTCGAGATGAACAGCAGGGATAACAGACCAGATATGGCAACAGGATTCAATGCAAGGATGAATGGTAGATTTGTAAATGTGTAAAATGACATGAAATACCTTCAGAGCGAACCAACTTTCCTTGCAGTAGATGCAGCTATTGATTCAATGTCGTTGTTCCACTTCAAGTAAGTTGAAAACGTGAAGCCAAGAAGGCACAGTGAGACACTCTCACAGAGACGAGCATCAACCAAGCTGCAAGTGATATCGTCAATCACATTCTTAAGCCTGCTGAACCAGCTTTGTTTCTGTGGTCGGAATAGTGGCCATGTAGACACATCACAGATCAAACAATCAACTTTTCTAACTGGTAAGCCAACTGGTTCAACGGGTTAACCATGTGGCTATAACCATATCATATTTGTTGATCAGCAGCTATGTTGGGGTGGCCATGTAAACTTCGTGCCTGGGAACCAGCTCTTGTGACATGCTTTCTTTGGTGAATTGGAATCAAACAGAAGGACTTGATGACCAGTAAAAAGCAATACAGGGACCCCATCAAACCCAGTCTGAAAAACCTGTAATATAGGGGCTTATTTTCCATAAAAACAGATGGGAAAAATGCTTTACTCCAGTGTTTAATAACACCAAAAAATTAGACAGCTTAACATGTAACTAGAACATAATGTTTATAAGATCAACTTTGTACTAGCCATTGGCAGCTCTTCACTGTTCATTTGTTCTGTAATAATGAAATTTTCCAAAAATGTCTACGAATAGTGTATTAGCAAAGGTTAGGTTTGATTTGGTTTGCTTTGCGGCATATCACCCTCAATGGGTTATTTAATGCCGACAAGATTTTTATTGCTTGTAATTTTGTTTTTTTTTTCTTCAAAAATGTATTGATGGTAATATTTTGTTTTTTTTTTCTTCAAAAATGTATTGATGGTAATATTTTGTTTTTTTTTTCTTCAAAAATGTATTGATGGTAATATTTTGTTTTTTTTTTCTTCAAAAATGTATTGATGGTAATATTTTGTTTTTTTTTTCTTCAAAAATGTATTGATGGTAATATTTTGTTTTTTTTTTCTTCAAAAATGTATTGATGGTAATATTTTGTTTTTTTTTTCTTCAAAAATGTATTGATGGTAATATTTTGTTTTTTTTTTCTTCAAAAATGTATTGATGGTAATATTTTGTTTTTTTTTTCTTCAAAAATGTATTGATGGTAATATTTTGTTTTTTTTTCTTCAAAAATGTATTGATGGTAATATTTTGTTTTTTTTTCTTCAAAAATGTATTGATGGTAATATTTTTTTTTTTTTTTCTTCAAAAATGTATTGATGGTAATATTTTTTTTTTTTTCTTCAAAAATGTATTGATGGTAATATTTTTTTTTTTTTTCTTCAAAAATGTATTGATGGTAATATTTTTTTTTTTTTTCTTCAAAAATGTATTGATGGTAATATTTTTTTTTTTTTTCTTCAAAAATGTATTGATGGTAATATTTTTTTTTTTTTTCTTCAAAAATGTATTGATGGTAATATTTTTTTTTTTCTTCAAAAATGTATTGATGGTAATATTTTTTTTTCTTCAAAAATGTATTGCTGGTAGTATTTTTATTTTCTTCAAAAATGTATTAAAGGGATCAAACAAAAGAAAATGAAGCAGAATATGAAATGAGCTTCATATTTGAATTGCTAGAATTGATTCTTGAATTTGTGTCCAAGCTTACAGACATTTTTCCTCTTAGCAATTTGGTCACAGAAGATGGTGCAGCATACAGATGGAAAGGAGTCCTGGGTATGATGATAAACTATATCCAGCAGCAAAGCCTCTGATAGGGAGATTGGAGGTTCTCAGGAGTGTGAAACCACCTCTTAATGTCTGTTGTTCCCAGGTCCACCCTGACCTGGGGTGGTAGCACCTGTTAGGGCCACAGCTATGAGAAAATAGTGAACCCTCCGACAAAGAAAACACTAAGAAAGTATAAAAATAGATTTTTATAGTAAAAATACCAACAATATGTTTTTATATAAATAAAGGACCAGCAATACATATTTATAGTAAAATGACCAGAAATATATTTGATCTTTAGTTGCGTTCATATTATTTAGATTTCAGCATTATATAACCCATAGAGGTTGATATGCTGCTAAGCAAAATAAACCAAACGAAACAGTTGGAAGGGCTAGTTATAATCTCTTATCACTTCATTGTCGAAATCAAATATGATAAAATGATTAATGCAAACAGATTGTGGACATCTGACTGAATGGCTGACAGAAATTGAGCTACCCATTCCTTGACATCAAATAATAACAGCAATAGATTTGTCGTATGAATTTGATTTATTTGTTACAAATCTTTGCCCACCATATATTCTTAAGAATTACTGGGCATATCTCCACTGGAAATGTTCAAGCTAATGACATCTTTCACTTCTTCAAAAAAGAAGAATAAAAAAACCCAAGGACAGCTATCTGAAGAAGGCTGAGCTTTTACAGGATAAAAGTATTTAGAGAACATTTGACATAATTTCGCTTAAATCAGTAGTTCCCAGCGTTGTTTGGCCGTGCCCACCTACTCACTGTGACTTATAATTCTTATTATTCAAAAAGTGAACTATTCATGTGCAGGAAGCCTAAAAAATCATTAACTTTCCTTAATAACTTGAGACTGCATATATACAATAATATTATCATTTCATTTTACAATATTTATAAATATATGTGTATATATATATATATTGCCTGGGAAGAAAATTAGTAAACAAATTTTTTTTTCTCCAATATTGACCACTAATATATATATATATATATATATATAATACACACATACACATTTTTATGTGTGTATACTGTATATGCACTGTATGTATTAACTCGCACACACAATCATACTCACTAGAAAAAATTCAGTATTAATAACTCATTCTCAAATTACCCCCTTCAAAAAATCGAAACCACCCCCATATACACAATCTTTGGAAACCACATCTTAGTCATCTCAGCTTTCCTTATAAGCATAATATATATCACCATCAGTCCCTTGACGGCTTCAATTGTCATGGTGGGGGGAGTGAGGGAAGAAGAAACAGACAACTTCCTTCAGGCTGATATGTTGATCTGGCATAGTGTTACTTGATTCTTCCTACCTGTGATCCTTTCAGTGGGCTTGGCAGTACCCATCTCCTCTTGAAGCTACCTTGACCAACAGCTGAAGATCATCAAATATGCTGTGGGTCACTGTTGGTCTGTACTCCAAACAACTCTCCCGTTTCGAATTTAGAGTTGACCCTCTCCTAGACTGGTTGCCACCCAAGGCTTACAGTCTGTCCTGCTATTTACCCATAGCTGCAGGGAGCCAAAAGACCCTCCTCAGGTGTGAATGTAATGAACTTGACTGGAATTTGAACTTGGCTCTCTGATTCCTCAATCTGACCTGCTATCCATTACTCCACATGTACATAAAAATGGATACTGAAGTCAATACTAAGCAGTGACAGTCTGTTTCTTGCTTGAATGCCATCTTTATACCATAAAGATTAGATTCAAGCATGAAAAAGACTGTCACAGCTTGATGTTGACCTCAGTGTTTACTTTTATATTTATATACACTCTCTGATATTGAGCACTTTTACTCATAAATGTAGCCTTAAGACTATATATATATATATATATATATATATAAAACACTTCAAACATTATTATAATGGATACTCATATTTGAAATAGATACCCCATTTTTATTTTTACTTTAAACACTGTGTATTATGTCTATCAGCCCTGTGTATTTGAGGAATTTTAATAACTAGAATTTTTTTTTGAAACACAATATTTAATATCGTCAAAGTTATCGCTAACATTTTTGACAAGATTTTCAAACTCTACATGTCATGAAATATAAAAACTTAAGATATGCAAAAAAACAATATTGCATTTTTATTAAATAAGTATTTGTTATTTTAATCATCCAATTGCTTTAAAAATATTGGGAGTATTTTGATGTTAAATAATAAAACTTTTAATTTTTCAAAAACAAAAATTAATTAAAACTTATTGTGATAAGCTGCACACCCTTAAAACCAACTGTACTTTTTAACCCCTTACCTGTTTGCACTTCTCCCAAAAATTTAGTTTCGATTGGTCTATGTATAGTTATTTTAGAGGTGTGACGGATGGACTAACGGAAGTCACAGAATTTTATATATAATATAGAAAAAATGTGCTCTTTGGCAAGGATTGAAACTGCATCTCCCTTTGAAAGAGAAACTACTGTTAGATCAGTATGCTTTAGCACTAAGTAAATACACAGGTTGAAATTATAATACACTGTTTAAAGTAAAAATAAAAAATGGGGTGTCTATTTCAAATAGGAGTATTCACTATAATAGGATTTGAAGTAATAAAAATGTCAGATTAAAAATAAAACTATGAATTCTTTAGAAAAGAAAATATAGATAGATAGTAATTGAGCAACAATTTTTAATTTCTAAAAACAAAGAAATAAGAAAACAAAAAGGCAAAAAACACAAAAGTCTTCAATAATGGGTAATGGTAGTTCAAACTCAAACTCGGACAATTTATATGTAAATATGTACCTGAAACCAAGAAAAGGATTAATACGAAACTGAGAGGAGTGAATTTGATAACAATGCAGGGCAAAACAACAATGTATTGTCCTCATATTTGTTAAGTATTTTTCTTGGACATCAGGAAGGCTTTTATGTGAAGAATATCATTGCACACTATTGTGACCATCACTTTTCTGTTATGAATAAATATCTTTTATGGTAACAATTACTGTTTGTAACCATTTAGTGTAAGGCTGTAATTTCTCTTATTAAATGTCCTGGACAAGATAAATATTTTTGTGTTGTGAAAAAACAACTTAACAATTCAATTTCTTACTAACTCTTACATTTTATTTATTTATTTATTTTATATATATATATATATATATATATATATATATATATATATATATATATATCTCAAAGTAATCAGATTAAGCTGTTCTTGCACAAACGCCCACCACTGAAATTTTTTTTTCTTTTTGATTTAAATTATATTTGAACAAGGGAATGACTTCTATCCGAAATATAGGAGAAAACCAGAAGATGGAGGTGACATCAGCAAGATCATTGAGTAACTTTGAAATGTATCATTTTTCTCCACAAATTATAACAATTTAAAATCAAATTATCATTTACTTACAAAAGAAAAAGAAAAGAAAAAAGTGTAACATGCATTACATTAATTTGTGTGTGTGTGTGTGTGTGTATAGCTTTCTAGATAAAATAATATTTGAGTGCAGTACTAGATTGGAAGCAACACATTATCATTTTACAGTTGAAATGGTCAGATGTAACCATAGGTTCAATGCTAACAGTTTCTTCTTTTGCCCTTCACGCTTGTGGAACTCTCTTCAAGCCTCTTGCTTTCTAGTCAAATTTGATCTTTATAACTTTAAATGCCATGTCAGTTATCTTCTGTCTGCTTCATTCCTGTTCTTTTTTGTTTTAATTCTCTCTCCCATATTTTCTCACACTTGCATCTAAGTGGCTTTATTGCCTTGCTTGGAGTGAAATGATAAAAAAAAAAAAAAAAGAAAAAATTCAAAAAGAACCAAAACAAGACTAAATCAGTAATCCTAAAGTATATAACTGGCCCAATGGATAAAAGTATTGGTTGAAGTAATCCAGTGACTTGACCCAAAGAGTTGTGAGTTCAATACCTGGTCACAGCAGAGATCAACAAAAACCTGGAGAGTTGAGTTACTAAAGTGAAATAACTGAAACAGATATCTGGAAGAGACATGGCATGTGGAACTAGAACAATCTACCCCCCCGGTGGATGAAATAAAGTGTTCAGTTCAAAATTCCAATCACTTGAAGAAAGCCGAAGTATACACTGGCTGAAATGTTGTGTATATGGCAACAAAGATGAGGACAACAGTCCAAACAATGCCAGTAGTGTAAAAATAACTGAACTTTAATTATATCAATAAATGGCAGAAGGTGAAAGAGTTTCAAAGCAAAGCAATTGACAATCTACCAAGATATAACAAAATAGATCTGAATTAGTTTTTTGTTAGCCTTGATAGAACTGATATTGAATAACGGAAATTACATTAGGGGGAAAAAATAAAAATTACGATTAATTGGAGAGAGAGAGAAAATCAAGTGGGCATTTTGTAATAATACTGTATATAGGTAGCAGAGTTTTTAAATTGAGTTTTTCAAGCAATTTCATTCTTTTGGATATTGATCGATCGACTTATTTTTTGTTTGTTTTATGGCTTGTCAACCCTGAAACATTTTGGATTGTAAGAATTGTTTTTTTGAGTAAATATTGCATTAACAGTTTCATTTTGGCGATAATGATGTTTTTCCAGATCCAAGTCATAGCAGGGGAGAGGAAGAGCAAGATTCGTACTTTTCCCAAAAGGTATTTGTGCATAAGTCAATATAACCAACTCAACTAGAATTGAAACTTGGCTCTCTGATTTCTCAATCCAAGCCACCATCCATTACACCAGCCCCACATCCTTCCACCGAAGAGGAAGAACAAATATCAATATTTATATATTTTGAAAATCAATTTAGATATATTATTGACAACCCAAACATTTGTAACATTCTATTGTTTTTCTTAAGTGCATAGCACAAACTTGGAAGATTGCATTCAATTTGGTATGCTAAACTGGATAGAATATTCATACCTGTCAAAAAACAGTATTAAAAGGACCATTTTTCCATTGATACCACTGTTATTTCATCTAGCTTTACTCCTCAGCAATGTTTGTTGTCTTAAAACGTTTTTTTTTTTTTTTTTTTAGGTGGGAATATAAAAGATAATTTACAAAAATAATTTTATATTTACATTCTAAAAAAACAAAAACAAAAAAAAACCTAAATGTTTTAAAACTAATGCAATGCAATATTTATCATTTACCAATTTATAATGAAAACAATTTTTATTCATAAATTTGTAAATATTTACTAAATTATAAAAATATGTGAACCAACTAAGGAAATCCTTATTATTTACAATTTATAATTTTACCAAATATGACAATAAACAATACATAGTGTAAATAAACAATCTAATAATTAAATAGTGTTTATTATTTTTGTTGTCAATTCCCAAGAACAAAGAAAATGTATAAATTCACTTTCAAATGTTTAGGTTTTATTACAATCGCTGAGAGAGAGAGAGAGAGAGAGAGAGAGAGAAATGAGCTCAGAGAGAGAGAGAGAGAAATGAGCTCAGAGAGAGAGAGAGAGAAATGAGCTCAGAGAGAGAGAGAGAGAAATGAGCTCAGAGAGAGAGAGAGAGAAATGAGCTCAGAGAGAGAGAGAGAGAAATGAGCTCAGAGAGAGAGAGAGAGAAATGAGCTCAGAGAGAGAGAGAGAAATGAGCTCAGAGAGAGAGAGAGAGAGAGAAATGAGCTCAGAGAGAGAGAGAGAGAGAGAAATGAGCTCAGAGAGAGAGAGAGAGAGAGAGAGAAATGAGCTCAGAGAGAGAGAGAGAGAGAGAAATGAGCTCAGAGAGAGAGAGAGAGAGAGAGAGAGAAATGAGCTCAGAGAGAGAGAGAGAGACTATCAGGCAAAGAGAGGGAAATGGGAACACACAGAGAGAAATGTGATAACAACAAAGATGAGGCAACGTGATAATAATGAGAACTCATTTTCCCAGAAATTCAAACTTCAATTCTTAGGAAATTTTCTAAATTCAGTGAATTGCCCCAAACTTTTGGCGTATAGTGTACCTGAAATGAAAGTAAATATCCTGTTTTTTTTGTTTTTTTTTTTTGGTGTCCTGATAAATATATGATATCCTTCACCTGTAATTTTGTTATGCAATTCTATTCCCCACTTGATAATTTCACAAATACTTGCATAAGAACAGAGTTTATATACCTCTACACCTGATTACCATTTACAGCCGCTTTTGTACAGTTGACTGGAGGAGGACAAAACACAGGTGGAGCCATGTCAAGCAGTAATATTCAGAGTCTTTGTATAAATGTGATAAGGTCTTGTAAACACAGCTCAGTGCTAGATGACTAAGCCTGTAAGTGGTAGATACAAAAACATTGCCTCAACAGAAAAATCTATCAAATGAGTGAATTACCAGGTTAAAAATGATTATCTCTCCAACTTTTTAGATTATCTTTTGCTCTATGTACCTTTTGGTTCCTTACCAGCCCTCTAACTGGTTTGCTAGTAGGAAAAGCAAAATAGGGGAAATGATTTTTTTTTTTTTGTTTTTTTTTAATTTTTGTAGATTAGTTTTTACTAGACCTGGCATTTGTCAGAATTCAAAAACATTGATTTTTATTTTTTTTTTTTATCATTTTAGAATTAATTATGAATTAAGTCCAACATCATTAGCACAAAGTTATCAATCACATTTGTATTGCTCGATTGATTTGTTTTTTTTACAGCTTACCAACCTTTTGCTAGTTATTTAAACCCAAGAAGTATTTTTTAGATTGTAAAAACGTTTTGGAAATGATAATGATTGATACAAGTCCTACTAATTAACTCATCACTAGGTGAGAGAAGAGGTGGTTTCATGCCTTTCCCAAGGATATTTGTCAGCAAGTGGATGTAACAAACCCAACTGGAATTGGAACTTGGCTCTCCGATTTCCAATTCCAAGCCATTATCCAGTACACCACCCACACATCCAAGTTTACAGCATCTGGTATTGCCAGTCAGCTACCCATCTGTTTCCCATAAGTTTTTATCTACCTCAGGATGTTTCTCAACTTTATTCATCTTTAGCCTTAAAAATCCAATACACTATTATTGTTATTATCATTATCATAATAAAAACCACAAGTTCAATATTATTCACATTTGTAGGTGTAAATAGGTTACTTTTCTCATGGAACACACTTGCAGCTGCTGAGAAGAAAAGTAACCAATGAATAATAAGTTTGTGATCATGTGACACACCTAAAAAAAAAAAAAGAAAAAAAGGTGACCCATGAATAAAAAGTTATTTGTCATGTGACACACCTACTTAGAATATACTGATATTCTCCATTAGAAAGAACATCTTCATTTACTTACTTAAAATACCATGTCTAACAATTTATAAAAAGAGGTTATTTCGAAGATAAATTTCCCTAACATTTTATAGAAAGAGGTTATTTCGAAGATAAATTTCCCTAACATTTTATAGAAAGAGGTTATTTCGAAGATAAATTTTCCTAACATTTTATAGAAAGAGGTTATTTCGAAGATAAATTTTCCTAACATTTTATAGAAAGAGGTTATTTCGAAGATAAATTTTCCTAACATTTTATAGAAAGAGGTTATTTCGAAGATAAATTTTCCTAACAATTTATAGAAAGAGGTTATTTCGAAGATAAATTTTTCTAACAATTTATAGAAAAGAGGTTATTTCGAAGATAAATTTTCCTTATCGAAAAGGTTATTTAGAAGATAAATTTTCCAAGAGAGTTTGCCAATATTTAAATTGTCAATATTCACACTATGAGAATGTAAAGTTTATATTTCTGTCATTTATATTCATATTATGTGAAGATTTTTTAAAAAAAAAATAGTTCTCATCATTTTACTGGTGAAATAGCTAGATGTCACCCTAAGTTCAATTCTAATAGTTTATTTTCTCAAGACTTCTTGTCTCTGGAGCTCTCTTCCAGTTTCTTGCTTCTCTGCCACCTACGATCTTCAAAAAATTAAATGCAATGTCAATCACTTTTTTTTCTTTTCTTTTTTTTTAAATCCTGTTCTTTTATTGTCCTTTTCTCCTCACTAATGTCTTTTCCTTCTCTTTCATTCTCAGTAACTCCTGGTGACTTAGTGGCATTATAACCTTGCTTCAGGTGAAATGATTAAGAAAAAGAAAAAAAGTAACTTAATATAAGGCTCGAGAGCCACACAAGGTAAAGGATTTATTCTGAAATGGTTATGTTGAATAAAGTGTGATATAGAGTGATAAGTGAAGATTATGAGTATAAAGAGGAGAGATAATGATTGAACATTGACTTGAAGAGGTTAAGATTGTAGTGTTTAGAAAAACATCAACATGGGAGTTTGCTCTACAGAGTAGCAGTTTTAGGGGAAAAGCTGCCTATGTGGAACTTTTTCCTTACATTTGGAATATGGGGGGGGGGTATGAGGGTGATAAGACAGTAATATTTAATTTTTGGTCTAATTTGACTCTTGTAAAGATAATAAAGCATGCCAGAAGGAGTCAGGTACTTTCTGGAATGATAGAATGAGTGGAAACAGGTCCTGCCAGATATAGCAGCAATATTCCATTTTCGGTCTCATCTGACTCTTGTAAAGATAAAGCATAGCATAAGGAATCAGGTACTTTCTGGAGCGACAGAATAAGCCAAAACAGTTCTAATCCAGATATATCAGCAATACTCCATATTGGATCTAATCTGAATCTTGTAAAGCATGGCAGGAGTTAGGTACTTTCTGGAGTGATAGAATGAACTAACCATTTTTCCAGCACTTTTAGCAATAAATCATATATAAATTCAACTTGTGATCTGGAGTGAAGTTGAGTCCCAATGAACATTCAAAGCAGAGAGCCTCGTTTAGGGTGGAAGCATTCATTGTGACTGGAGAAAATTCAAAGTCTGATCAGAGATGATGAAGCAATACTAGCTCTTTTTTTTTTTTTTTGTTGAGATATTGAATGTTCCAAGCCAGTTTTTTCCCTCGCCGTTAAGCTGTTAGAGAGATGAGCTGAAAGGTTCATTTATTTAAAACACATCTTTGATAGAATATATATTCATTTTTTTCAAGCTTTTAAACAGATTATTTTTATTATATTTTATTGAGAAAAAGTTATTTAGAAGATAAATTTTCCAATAGAGCTCACAAAGATTTATATTGTTAATATTCACATTACAAGAACATTATGTGAATTGTAGAAATAAAAATGTGAAGACAACATGCATTAATTAAAAATTTCACCCTTTTCTGTTCTTTTCTGAATTTTGCTTTGCTATGTTATTGAAGAAATTGGAATCGTTAAAAGTCATTAATTTTTCTCCTTTCTGAGCTTTTGAACAGGTGTAGAGGTTTATCCCTTATTTCCTGTTTAGGATTGGGTTTTCGGTTCTTTCTAAAGTTTACTTCAACTATGTTTCTAACATCTCCACCTAAACTCTGAAAATGAATTTACTATTTATCTTTTCATTTTTTTTTCTCAACAGGAGTAGATAGATTCACTCGTCATCTGGTTCACAATACTCCCTGATATTTTGAACAGGAGTAGAGGTTTTCCAGTTCTTTCTAAAGTTTTTTTTCATTCTCTTTCATTTCCAGTCGCCGCCTTGTGTCTTAGTGGCATTATTGCCTTGCTTGGGGTGAATTGATTAAAAAAAGAAAAAAAATGAATGTATGTATACTTTGTCAAAGGTTGAGTTGAAAAATCATGGAGCCAATTCCATTTCCACTAAAGAGTATTTTCATGGAACATTTTTAATGATTTTAGTTGTTATTTAATCATTTTAAATATCAAAAGAGAAAAAATATATTTTACATTTAATAAACTATCCATAGACTACTTCATTTGTTCTGCAAAATCAAAGCATAAAATATAATCACTGATTGATAAAAGAAATCTAAAATGATCACTATAATGAAAAAGAAAAAAAATAGCCCTTTTCATAAACAATTGCACACATACAAAAAGCTTGGAAGAGTTCAAACATTTTTAAAATCAACGGTTGTCATGGTGAAGTAAGAGGAAATATGGAAGCCCAGTTGAGACAATTGAATGACCCTCTGTACAACTATACCAACATTTTCCTACAGAGTCTAAAAGCAGCAGCTGCTAGACAGCAAGTAAAAGGAAAATATGAAGGTAAAGTGATTAGATGAATGAATGAAAAAGTCTAGACAGTACATGGCAGAGTAGACAAGATTTAATACACTCTGGAATAAAAGAACAGAATAACAAAAACAATAAAATAAATAATCTGACATTATTACTACTACTATTACTACTACTACTACCACCACCACATTATTACATATATGACCAAAACATGTATATATATATGTACATTATGTTCCAAAGGTTGTCATATCAGGCGGTGATAGTGGGAACAAGCTGCCATTGTCTATAAAATGCTTCCATGGAATGAGTCTCAGATAGTATCTGACAACTTCAAGCCAGAAAATGGGTGGAGGCAGAAAACTGGCACCTCATAACCAGCTGTTTTTGGGTAGGAGCTTGAGAGCCCAGGCAGGCCGTTCATACAGGGCAAGAAAAACCCTAAATTTAAACCTCCGCTGCCTTGCAGTCATATCCAAATATGGAAAAGGCTACGGAAGTAAATCCAGACAGGAGTGGAGCCCTGATGGTGGTCAGCAACACCTGCAACTAATCCATTCTGAATGTAATGTACTGTATTCCTGGGATCTTGTCAGTACAGCCAAGGGAGAGGGCTGTAGTCTGGGTTTTGCACGGTCTCTATATACCATCACCCAGGAGGGGTCACTACAGTCTCACCACCAAAGGACTGAATCTTGACCAAACAGGGTGCTACCTTTATCTCACAAGATTTAGCAATGGATCGTATATAAGAATTCCACTTGAGGTAAAGTGTGAGTTTGAGGCCCAATATCCTCTCAAGATACTGGGGCCTTCTCGAGGGGATATCTGTTCATCGTGACTGGCAGTAGTTCGGGGTCCAATTGGTGGTGATGGAATGTAACCAGACAGTCCACCCCCACACACACACAGGGAAGTTTGTGTTAGATCAGAAGAGAGTTCAGTTGCCAATCTTTGATTATCAAGAGTTGTACCTGTATATCATTGGCAAAGATATTTACAAATGATCAGAGCATATTGTGAGGAAGATCATTTATGTAAATGAGAAAGAGGGATGGTCCGAGAAGTGACCTATGGGGGATGCCTGCATTGACAAAGGGCCTCAGAAGACTGGCTGTTAATAACTACCTCCAGGGATCTACCTGTTAGGAAGAATTTTATAATAGAGAAAACCCTTCCAGGGATTCCATAGCTGGAGAGCTTGTGCAGCAAATCTTTGTGTTGCACCTTGTCGAAGGCTTTCGCGATATCTAATGCTATGGTCCTTGCCTATGACATATTTCTGAAGAAGTGTTGGCCAAAAGGTATTTTTTTTTTTTAAGATGATTTTTTAATAGTATTAAAATGATTTCATTAGTATTATTTAAGGATTTGTTAAGTATCAAGTCATTTATTTACATATTTTAGGATATTACACTGAAAACATGTCAAAATCGCTAAACAATTGCAGTCATGTTCCGATGTGTATCAATGTACCTCATAGCCTGATGAGATGCACTGATATGTATCGAAACACAAACTGCAATTGTGTAGAGATACTGACATGATTTTCAATGTAATATCCTAAAATAAATAATACTGATATACTTTGTATTGATACCGCCTTTAAATTAAATGTTACAAACATAATTGTATTCATTCTCATCTTACCTGGAGATTTCCTCTCTATATATATATATATATATATATATATATATATATATATATATATATATATATATAGGAAAAGATGGCATAAAATACAAGTATATGTTTATTTCTGTTACTATGATGCTAAGAGAACAAAAAATTGGGGGGGGGAAGCACTCAAATTTGTGGGCAAAACAAAAACATCTTTGAACAATCTTTGGTTGATTTTTTTTTTTTTTTTTTTTTCATTGTTTTTCTATGATTTTAAAAAGATTAAATTATCTTTGAAATAAAACTCACGATAAAATCAAAGAAACCCAAAACATAAATTCTAGAAATTTCTTTTATCCGATTTGCTCCTCTGCTTGAATATATGCCATGACTTTTTGGATTACAATTACCAAGACATTCTGCATTTTGGAGGACTGGCAAACTCTTAAAATATACATTTTTACATAACAGCAAAACTTTGATTTAACTAACTGGGAAGAGGGTCATTAAATACAATAATACCTTACAACACCCATTTTATAAAGAAGAAACAAGTTCTGTAGATCCCTGCATCATTTTGTTAAATCCAAGATAGACATCATACAAATGTGATGTAAAACTATATAAAATCATATAAAACAGCCTCGATTTAACTAGGCAATTTATCAGAGAGGACCTTACTGCATATGCATGAACTGACTCATTGGGTTACTCAGTTGGCAGTAAACTAATTTCGCACACACTGTGATTGACATGTTCACAGCATCCATGTGAGTCGATCCTTTGTGCCATGTTCAGAGTTTTTTCTTAAAATATTTTATTATCCATGTCTGTCAGCCAAACTTACACTCCAGATTTGACTCCTTGCAACTTATGATTTTTAACTTTGGTAAAAACCCAAATTCAAACAGTAATCAGATAAGATTAAAATAAAGCAGTAGATTACACTCTGGAAAGAGGATGCTGTAGACTCTTTTGGAAAATGGAAAGGTGTCTGGGATAAGCACAAAGTACCAAAAGTAGTACTTTGAAGGGGACTAAGGCACCATTGCCATAGGTAGGTTATTTATTTTTATTTTTATTTTTTTATTTTGTGGCTGTGATAGTTTCCAGACACACCTCATATTGTTGTTGTCGAAAAGATCAATGAAGAAAGAAAATGAGAAACATTTCAGTTTGTTAAATTCGCTGGTGTATATTTATGAATAATTATCAGTTTTATAATTATGGTAACAATTGTGTACTGCACACATAATTATATATTGATTAACAGACAGGCCATATTGGAAAGAAAACGTTGCTCAGTAGTCGGTATATTGAACAGGAAGTCATTAGGTCTATGATTATATAGAGTGTCGGATAATTGATGCTGATAAAAATGGAAAATACATAAGGAATTAATTGCCAATATCAAAGCACGTCTGAATCTTTGGATATGGATGACACTGAAGACAGAAGTGGGGGGAAAAACATCAAGCTGACAGGGAGAATCATTAGTTTTCTTTGACAATATTTCGAGCTAAAAAGAGTAAATTATAGATAAAACTATTTTATAAACCACTGGTTTGCGAGCAGTGGTCACAATATGTTTTTGTTTTGGTCACAATATAAATCGCAAAATTTTAGTTAAAACTATCTTATAAAAAGGTGGTTCTGCAGTGGATCTCAAGTATTGGTCACAAGTCAATTGAGGGTTGCAAGGATGCTCCTGATTGTTAGAGGAGGGTTTAGAAGAAATAAGAAAAGATATTAAAAGTAAATAATTTTAATAATGGAGACTAACTGAAATGGGGAAAAACAGTTATAAATAATAAAGCATGAATAAATGTATGATAACTCTTGGCATATTCCATAGCCAATACTTGCAAGCCAGTGCTTGATACAATCGCAGTATCATTTTCATGAAATTGCAACTTTTATTCTCTTTGGTCAATATTAGAAAAAATTTACTGGTTATTGGAGAGAAAAAAAAAAAAAAAATCAGTGGATAAAGTCAAATGAAGAAACACTCAATGCAGGTTTTTGTCTTGAAGGTTTAAAAAAAAAAAAAAAAAAAAAATTTCTGTAAACTGCAACTTTGTGGGACAGACTCCTGAGAGTATGCTTCTCTGATCATTAGTATTAACCTTTAGCACTCTGAAGGTGACTATTTTTGCCAAAGCAAAAATGTTAGTCTTACCAATGCAAGTTGAATTTGAATTTCTTGGTTGTGTAGTCATATCCTTCTACGGCAACACCTAAACAATCTTGTCTGAAATTGAGAGCCAGGCTATTGCAATTTCAAATATATAGAACTAATATATAAAACACAGTATTTTAAAGGGATTCCATACACAACAGAAGGGGAAGTAATATTTATAAATGATGTCAAGTGCTAAATATTAATGATGATATATAGTCTAGACCCTGGACTAGGGTCTAGACTATATATCATAATCTGCACCTCCTCACCTCATTTAGTAGCGCTCTTCCTTGAGTGGTTCTTGGGACTTGTGTTGGGTAAACAATTAAAAAAGAATTCATAATAATGTTAGGATTCATGCATTTATCAAATTTTGATATTCTATTATTTCCAGAATCAGTTTCTAAGTTCCTTGGATATATATTTCCAGAACATCAACATTAAAAGGGGACGTGAAGCATAAACAACAACAAAAAAAAACAATTTACCTGCAGTGACGAAATTATCGTAGCAAAATTACTTTTCATAAATATTCAAAAGCTTAGATTATATATTCTGAAATGTGTTCTAAAGAGCAACATCACAGCCTGAGGTAATGGTTCCAAGCTAGTCTGGTTGACTATGACTACCAAGTTCTATACTCACTCGGTGCCCCCTATTATGGCCTTGGGTCAAACTAAGCTAAGCTTAGTAAATAACTACACCATGATTATACAGATTTTTAAAAATACTATATATCACTATTTATTTGATTTGAGCTGTTATCATCTTGGTTGTCATAGTTCTGGGAATTTCAAATTTCAAACTGAATTGTAGTTCGGGGGCAGAAGAGTAAAGCTTAGACTCACCATAGTTTCTCTCAACTTTGATCTCGATAGGAAGAGACAAATTTCCATCTCATTTTCAGTCACGGTCATGGCTGCTATATAATCAGTAATCTTTTTGCATTTTGTGTCTTTCTCTATCTTGATTCTTCTTTTAGAAACCCCACCTTTACCTATAATCCCTCACTTCCGCCCTGTAGTGGTCACCAGTGTTTAGTCACTTACCTTACTCCTCACTTTATCAGTTCATTCACCTTGTCTCTATTCCAAAAAGGTAATCTTTTATTCAATCCAGTGGGTTAGAGCATTTCCATTCCACTCTTCATCCTTTAGAATGAACAACAGAATTAGAATAACTTAACCATAGTGAATCAAATAAAGGGTTCAATTTGAAATTCCTAGAACGCTATGAAATACAACTGGCAGTAAGAGAAGATCAAATAGCACAATGACCAAAACATTATTGCCTATAAAGACCAAAACACTATTGCCTATAAAGACCAAAACACTATTGCCTATAAAGACCAAAACACTATTGCCTATAAAGACCAAAACACTATTGCCTATAAAGACCAAAACACTATTGCCTATAAAGACCAAAACACTATTGCCTATAAAGACCAAAACACTATTGCCTATAAAGACCAAAACACTATTGCCTATAAAGACCAAAACACTATTGCCTATAAAGACCAAAACACTATTGCCTATAAAGACCAAAACACTATTGCCTATAAAGACCAAAACACTATTGCCTATAAAGACCAAAACACTATTGCCTATAAAGACCAAAACACTATTGCCTATAAAGACCAAAACACTATTGCCTATAAAGACCAAAACAAGGACACCAGTTCAAATAATCAGTGTAGTATAATAATATTATAGCGACTAATTGATGAAACAGAGAGCCAAGTTTAAATTCTATTAGAGTTCATTACATTCATTTACATGCTAATAGCTTTGGGAAAGGTATGAATCCATCTCTTCTCCAGCAGGACAGACAAGGCTTGTGTGGAAGCTGGTCAAAGAGAAAGACACCTCTGAATTCAAAACCTGAGGGCCTAGTTTACAGACCGAGGACAACACACACCATATTCTCTGGTTTTGGCTCATGGTCAGAGGAGATGGAGAGATGGGCACCATGAAGCTATCTGAAAGCACACTGAAAGGATCAGGAGTAAGAAAAGTCAAAAGTCTGTTTCTTCTACACTCGGGTCCCCCTGACGACTGAAGAAATCAAGAGAACAAAAAAAAAAAAAAATTATAACAAGAATGGGTCATGTAAAAAATTCACTATTTACCAGTAAAAATAAACAGAGATTAATTGACAAAGTTTGTTGGTTTTTTATGCAACATGGAAAGTGTGTGTGTCTTTTGTCACAAGAGACATCAATACCTACCACCATAGAAACCGTGATAAAAATATAATCTAAATGCACAAAAATCAATTATCACAATAAAATAAATTATGTCAATGACACAAGAAGACACAAGAGATAATTCTATAAAATGACAGCAAAAAAAATAAAAAATAAATAAATAAATGAATAGCTTTTCCTACAGCAATTCTGATAACTAACTTTTTCCTCTTTTGTAAACACATGGTATTTGATGATGTAAACAAGTCATCTACATTTTTTTGTTTTAAATCATTTCACTCGAAGCAAGGCAGAAATGCCTCTAGTACGAGGGGGCTACAGGGAGTGAAAGTGAGAGAAAAGACCAAGTATAGGGAGGATTGAGGAAAGGACAAAAGATGAACATGATTCAAGAAGATGGTGATTGATGTTACATTAAAATTTTTGAAGATTGTAGTTATCAGGGAAGCAAGTAAATGGAAGGGAGTTCCACAGGTGGGAAGTGCAAGAAAAGAAACTTTTAGAGTAGAGCTTAATTTTTTCAAAGCTGGGAAAACAAGTTTTGACCACACAGCTAATTTTTAAAAGATTTTTCTGACTTTAAACTGAAATAGAAAAAGTTATTTTTCCTGGAAATATTGTATAATTTTAAAGTTCTCTTAAGTGGTTATAGATATTGAGATATTACATTTATCAGAGCTTCTCCTTAATTCACTGATGTAAGGTTTTAGCCTCCATGACCAGTAAATTTTAATAAAAAATAAAATGTCTTTATTAAATGGATTTTGTTATACATAATCTAACAAGGAATGACAAATTTATTTACTAAGAATACACTAGAAAGTTTCCATTTGCATATCATTTCTGCTTCAATACAACAGCTAGATACTTAGAGGTTCATGTTAATTTGTAAACATGCAGCCACAGCCCATGAAGAGTGTGTCACTGATTAGACAACATTATCCCATTGTTTTTCTTCTTGTTTACATTGCTATGAGAAAAACTTGGAAACGCTAGATGTTTTATTGATTGATTCATCTTCTACGACTTACCAAACCTTTGCAGGTTATTTAAAGCCAGAAAATATTTTTAGATTGTAAAAAAAAAATTTTTTTTTTTTAAGTAATGATTTAGCAATACAAATTTTTAATTAGCCCATCGCTGGGAAAGAGGTGGATTCATACCTTTCCCAAGGATAATTGAATATAAGCGAATATAATGAACCCAACTGGAATTGGAACTCAGCTCTCCAACAATTTTGAGCCATTACACATTACACCACCTGCACATCCAAGCTTACAATACTTGGTATTCCCAAGCAGTCACCATTTAGATGCTGATCAGGCTTGATGCTGCTTAACTTCAGTGATTGTACAGGAACCAATCTTTTCAATACACTGGGTTCTTTATTCATGGATTTGCCTGGCACAGGCTGGGATGTGCGTTAAGTTGCACTAGGGATATTTTCGCCGATACATCCGTCTTCTCTTATGACAAGACTAATGGACAAGATATTCGTGTCAGTCAGCAAGAACTCGAATGAAAACCAGTGGAAGAATTTAAATATACGTAAGCAGTCAAGAATTATTAATCTTTCTAAATAACCTGGTTGACAATCATTCAGCAGGAAAAATTATTCTAGCAGTAATTTGTAATAATTTGAGAGACCTCGGTCTTGGCATTGTCTACCTTGTCTACTGGACCTATGTCAGGGAGTTTGTTGGTGGCAGAAGCAGCAGTAACAGAAAAGCAGGTTCTCTGACTGTTACTATGTTTTGACAGATGGCTCGTCACTCTGCTTACTCTAACTGTAACTCTACCATCACTGACTGCCCATGATTCTACATCTCCACTGACAATTTCTTAGTAGACATTCTAGAATGTAGTCTGATTATATAAGCCCACAACAAGAATTCCCTACCTTCCAGCCAAGTGGCACTTCATCCTGAAAGTATTTATTTAGTCATATATCATTTATAAGTTCTGCCCTCCAAAAGTGGCCCACTTAGCATTCACATTCAGGAGATTTAAGGGATGGTTCCATATTCAGATGAGCCCTAGTTTAAAAGAGGTTCACACTAGGACTCATCAAACTAGAAAGTGATTGCGTGTTTTACAAGATAGAATTGTATGATTAAACACCAGCAATCCTTAGGGAAACTTCAGAGGGGACCAGCTACTAGACATTAGTAAGATTAAACAGTAAAAAAATTAAAAAAACTAAAAAAAAACTAAAAAAACTTGGAAAAACTAAACAGCAAGGAGAATAAGGAAAGAAAGAACAGATTAAAAATAATAATTTGAAGCCATAAAATGAGTTTGGAAAAGGCTCTGGATAGATTTAAACTTAAAATAAACCAGGTAAAACTCACTAAGATTTAGTAAGACTAGATCTTCCCCAACCTACCCGGTTGCCTCTGGAGCTTTATAACAAGATTTATGGTCTTCTAAAATTTCCCAAATTTCAAAATAAGAACTCTTATTTATCTTTATCAGACTCTCACAATATATATATCCTTACCAAAAATTCAACACCAGGGCTTTGGCATGACCACATTACAGAGAGGGTAATCTACTATTAGACAGAAGGACATGAATATCTTATCAAAAAACATGCAATGAATCAATGCCAGAGGTGCACAAATTTTCTTATATAAAATCAGCCAGAATGAAATACCAATGTCAGAGAGAGAAATGGAAAAAGACAGATGAGAAGATAGACAAGGTCCATTATAACCCTTTTCTGTTACTGTTGCTCCTGCCATAAACAAATTCCCAGACACAAGACCAATAGACAAGATATACAGCGGCAAGACCGAGGTCTCCCAAATTATTACTAATTACTGCTAGAATATTTGTCCTGCTGAAAGATCATCAGCCTGGCTACTTAGAAAGATTAATAATTCTTTACTCCTTATGTACTTTTAAAATCTTCACCATGTTTTCATTAAACCCATTGTTGATTATCAACAGAGTTTGTTGGTTTAAGCTGTGAAACCAGTTTTCAGCAGAAATGAAAAGTTACCCTGGCTGCAAGGATTTCACACCTGAAATCTTTGCAGAATCTCAATGACCACTGGGTAAAATCCTTGTAAAATCTGATTACCTCCCAGCTTGCTGATGTCGTAAAGATCAAAAACACTGAGTGACATCACCAAGAATACTACATTTTTGATAGCACTGGGATGGGGAATAATGGACTGATAAAATAAAATAAGAGAGGGCAGTACCGTCAGTACAGACAGCTCGAGCGGTCTTTCACACTTATACCCAGTTCTGACAATTGGTTTGCACATCAGAGGCACTTTAGTCTTCCAGAGTTTCCCCCAGTTCGTCCCAACTAGGTATAGATTCATATAATTCATTTTCTTTTCCCTACTTTTGGACAGCAAGTGGTTACTTTGAAGCTTTCACACCTTGATTTTATCATTGGTTGTCGTAAAAACTGCCAGCACTTAAGGCCCAGATAAAATCATTTACAGCCCAACTTGACAATATGTTAGTTCTGAACCAATCAAGCAGAGACCAATTGTCACAAATTTAGTTACAGGTATATTCAGAATGCAAAGCAAAATTGAAAATGTACATTTTTCAATAACTGACAAAAGACACACATGCAAATATGACACGTGGAAAAAGTTTAAAAGCTAACAAATCTTTGAAGATTTTTTTTTAATGGTTTCAAAAAAAAAAAAAAAAAAAAAAAAAATGTAACTTCCAACAATTGGTTTACAAATGCTATTTCCTATCTGGAAATTTTATACAGATGACAGATTCTTGCTTATCAGCTGAAAATGAGCCATGGTTTTTGTAATAGAAACTTGCTTATCTAAAGCCGGATAGTAATATCGTGAGTAGATAATAAATATTGACACTGTACATATGAAGGCTAAAAGGTGTGTCGTAGAGTGTGTCTGTGTATATGAGTAACCAAAGAAAGATTTTTTTTTTTACCATGTTTCATATTGTCTATACAGTCATCATTTCTTTTATTTTGTTTTTATCAAGTTCAACTCGAGCAAAGTAAAGCCACTAAGATTCAAGGGATTACTGGGTGTGAAAGAATTAGAAACCAAAATATTACTAATGAGTGAGAACAAAAAGAGTAATCAGGATGACAGTAGATAGTGATTGACAATGTATTTAAATTTTTGAAAATTAAAGTTTACTCTGAAGCATGGAGCTGAAAAGGAGTTCCACAAGCGAGAAAAGAAACTGTTAGCATAGAATTTTATGGTTACATCTAACCAACTGAATACCAATCTAGTATTGTGCTTAGATTCAACATACTATAATGAAGAATTTATCCAAGTAATTACGATAAAACTATTTATAGTAAAGGCACAGGAAGGCAATGGTGGCAAAGTGAGTGAGACTGAAATGCCAGAATAGGACCATTATTATTATTATTATTATTATTATTTGGATTTTATCAAGGAGATCTACATAAATAGAGGGAGCACTGGATCATATGTGGTAGCAATATTCTAAGTATGGACAAATGGTAGATTTATAGATATGTAGTATAGATTCAAGGGCAAAAAACTGTCTCGCATTATATAAACCCAACTTTCATTTTTAAAACTCTTTTTGAAAACCTTATTGAAATGGCTTGAAACAGACAGAAAACCTGTACTGTAACTAAAAGTGGAATGAGAAAATTCATAGGGTCACATCTTAGCTACTCTCCAGTGTGTACTAATCATACCTCACCACCACCTATTAATCCCAATACCTGCCTTCTCTTATTCTACCTCCTAATTATTTTTGTGTAAACTTCTAAATTCTAGTTTAAATTAGAAAGGTAAACTTACTCTCAGATTTTTACCTGGCCATGCTTATTTGCTTTTAAAACAAATTTACTCCACCCTGCCTTACTTCAAGGCCTGACAGTGCACAACTTACAAAACTCAAAGAGTATTTGGTTATTTGACCCAGTTAACAAAAGAGGAAACTGCTGGAGTAAGGGGGATATGAACATGTAAGGTTCGATATCAAATTAATATAAGTTGACATTAGAATAATTTGGGTCCCTGTTAAAAAAAATCAGAAGCATTTTGGCATGGTGGTTTGAGTGCCATCTGATTTGGCTCCAGATTTTTCAGTACTTTGCACCGATTTTTTATCACAATGTCAAAATATCAACTCGCCGTCAGCTTTGCACAAGTGTTTCGTTCTTTTATCATCTTTTTATAACTACCATCATTTTATCAATATGATGACCAAGGAGATATTAACGATATCTAACACTTTCGCCCCAGCCCCTCAATCTCCGACGTCTTACTCTCTGGGTTGAGGTGTCTACTCCGTCTTAACCGAACTTAAGGGAATGGCCGCAGGTCCCCTGATCATCCGTAGATCATTCGACCGGTCCCCTGGTTTAATCCTGCTTCCTGCCCACGTTGTGTTTGGTTTGATCCAGAAGCAGAAGTGATGTTCATCCATTCATGGTCAACTGAAGATCTAGACACGGCTGGAGAGTCTGTGCTAAGAAATTTAGAATGCAGCAAAAAAAAATATATATATCTGCAGAAAGCCGGACAAAACAACTATTCAATGATTGAATTGTTAATGTCTTTTATATAGCAGAAAAGAATAGTATAGAAAAGAAACGGGTTACAGAAAAGAAAAGTAATTGACATAAAAACTTGTACACCGGATTCTAGACAGAGAGAGAGTATGTTGTGATTAACTTGTTACATCGTCTCAGAACGATATATGACTCTTGCGATGGAGAGATAAAGATTTCTGTGTGCGGCTTAACGTTTATAGTTGTGTTCCTCCTCGGCAGTAGTAACAGTAGTAGTAATATTCGTAGTAGCAGAAGCAGCGGTACTTATATCAACCGTACATGTTAGCGGATGCTTCATTCCAATCTCTGACATCACTTTCTTACTTCTTCAAGCCTCCAAGTCAACTCTGCTCACTTTCAATCTCCAACATCTCTCCGCCCAGCTCGACAGACGAGCCAAAAACTCTTGCAAAAAGATTTCTATGCTGTGCTTGAAGTTTATAGTGGCGTTCCTCCTCGACAGTAGTAGTAATATTTGTGGCAGCAGAAACAGCGGTACTTATATCAACAGCACATGTTAGCAGGAGTTTTGTTCCAATCTCTGATGTCACTTTCGTACTTCTTCAAGCCTTCAATTCAACTCTGCTCACTTTCAATCCCCAACATCTCTCCACCCAGCTCGACTGCGCTCGAAGACAGACAAGCCAAAATCTACCTTCCGGCTGCCTCTTCCCTCTTTCCTGTAGCACCGCGATCCGTAACGGTCGACGCGGGTGCCCATCCACGTGACGGCACGCAGGCGACGACGACGACATGCCGACCAATCATGGCCTCTCCTGTCTCTCTCTTCTGTCTGCCACTTTTTCAGCATAACTACACATTTATATAGAAAAAGCCGGCTGGTCATAACCGACATTTGGCCCTACTACTTCGCATGCGATTATCATGGGTTCTGGCTGCGTCAACCAGAATCATGTGAATTCCAAAGTTCCTCATAGCTTACTAAGCGCTATTTCAAATTTTAACCGATAAAAATTATTTCGACCATTTTCATTGTCTTCCTCATGACCTGCCCTAGATCAGATTTCCCATCAGTAAACAAAAATGCTCTGATCTAATTTTGCTACTCAGATCCACTCCAATTTCAATTTAAAAAAATATACATGTGTGTGTGTGTGTGTGTGTGTGTGTGTGTGTGTGTGTGTGTGTGTTTCCCCGACTCTTCTCTGTCACAGACGTGGTAAAAGAAATATCTGTGCATAACGGATTCCTCAAAGTAAACAAGCAAAGTTGACAGCTAGTTGGAAAAAAAGGAAAAAAAAGTAATGGTGCAATGGTTCCATACTAAAAAAAAAACAAACTTTTTTTTTTTTATTGCTGCCATATCTGGTCCGATGTTTCTGCAATATATCTGTATATCTTGGGAAAGGCATCAATCTGTGTCTGCTTCCAACAGCTATGGATGAACTAGCAGAATAGACTAGGCTCTCTAGTTTTGGGTGTCAACCAACCTAAGAGAAAGAAAACTAATTTCCAGACTGTAGAGAAAGTAATAATAAACCACTACTATCTTTTCCAAGAAAGAATGGCAGTGCACAGATAAGAAAGAATATCTGTGGAGAGCCATGACCACTTACATCTTGAAGTGACATTGTATTTGAAAGAAAAAAAAGAAAGAAAAATCAGTTTTATTACTCCACCCACCACATCTTAGATCACAAACAAAGAACTGTACCAAAAACAGAAACCACATCACTTGAGGACTTTCAACAGCAGCAACAACTAAAATGGATATCTCATGTAACTTGAAGAGAAAATAATGAGAATCAAGATGTTGACGTTCCACGCTACTTCAAACAAAAGGTTATGAAGGAAACCCCCATCAATACTGGAAAGAATGATAACAGTTACTGGACTTGAGATTATTATAATAGAATGATTTTATAAACAAAAAAAAAAAAACAAAAATGAAAGAAACAAAAACCATCTTTGGTTTAAATAGCAGGTTAGACTGGTGTAGTGAAAGAGATAATCAGTTACCCCGAAAAAAAGTTTGTGTTTTGTGTGCGATCTGCTGAAGAAAAATTACTAAAAAGTAGTTAGCAAAAATCTACTTCAATGACTAGAGTTTATGCTAATGTCCTTCCCTCCCCTGAATGGCGTGACCAATCAGAAAATTCTCTCGGTGAACAGAAGCCGTTGTTTTTCACTTATAAAAGGAGAAGACTTTTTGAGCTTGGGAAACGAACACACATTTTTGCTGGTGAGAAGTGAAGGTTGGATGTGTGACCCCATTTTGTTGTTTCTACGTTGTTTGTTGGACTGTTACGTCAGACTATCGTTTGAACTGTGATTTGGCTACAAGTGTTGCGGTCGATATTCAGAAGAGACGTTTGTAAGGACTATAAATATGACATTTTACTTAAGGACTATAAATATGACATTTTACTTAAGGACTATAAATATGACATTTTACTTAAGGACTATAAATATGACATTTTACTTAAGGACTATAAATATGACATTTTACTTAAGGACTATAAATATGACATTTTACTTAAGGACTATAAATATGACATTTTACTTAAGGACTATAAATATGACATTTTACTTAAGGACTATAAATATGACATTTTACTTAAGGACTATAAATATGACATTTTACTTAAGGACTATAAATATGACATTTTACTTAAGGACTATAAATATGACATTTTACTTAAGGACTATAAATATGACATTTTACTTAAGGACTATAAATATGACATTTTACTTAAGGACTATAAATATGACATTTTACTTAAGGACTATAAATATGACATTTTACTTTATATTAAATTATTATACCAGGTCCTATAGCCTTGGATGGCAACTGGTCTACCACAGAAAGAAATGGCAACCTACTGCAGGAAAAAATCTGCCTCATCAGTCAGGTATCAAAAGATACATGATCACCTCAGCATGTATCACACATGGCACATAACTGACTGATGACTTCTTGTCTTTTGATGAGTAATTTTTTACCCTTTACTAACCCTCTTTTCACAAACTCATTAAATAGGTTCCCCCATTCTTCTTTTGCCTTCATTGCCCTGTGAGTGTTAAATTCTCTGGGTCCTTCTTCCTCATTATATGTCCCAGAGTTGCCTATATTCAAAGAAAATTGTTTTTGCAGATTTGATTTTATAGGAAAAAAAAAATTGATGACGTATTTTTATACAAAGATAATGCAGCCTCTTTCTAAGCAGTAACACTTTTGCAACTATCAACATCAAGGTCATCACTGATAATCTCTTTATTCCACCCCACCCATCGTTTCTCTCACTATCTTCATCAACAAGTCAGTAATTTCAGATTATCTACTCAATCGACTTATACTATCCACATCTGTACCCACATGTCAATGCCAATCTTTGCTTTGTTCAAACTGGTCAGTATTCTGAAAGCTTCTGAAAGGAACAAGGAATTGGCATTATTGAAACTGCGTCTCACTTACAAATTAAACACTTCAAAGAGAAATGTTAGCAATTCCCCCAAATATTTCAGTTTATTCACACAAATAGCATTTCTTTCTTCTATGTACCGCATCTCTTCAGGATATGGACAATCATGTCTCTCCACAACTTCTTATTCTTTGTGGCGCTTAACAGTTTTCTACTTTTCCCTCTGATTCCACCATCTATTCACACAAGCTCACCAGGTAGGTGGCTTGTCGCATTTTATTTCTCTTACCCTCAATATGCCCTGTGAGAGTTAAGTTCATCAAGCCCTTCTTCCTCATTAATTTCAGCTGTCTCTTCAGGATTCGGAGCATAAATATTCTTTTTGCTACCATTAGAATTTTCTTTGGGAATTGCAAATAAATTAGCCTTCTGCTAATGTTTAAGGTAGATATTCCCAAAGGAGTGATGGAAAAATCCAAGAGTGCAGTGGATATGAGTAACAGAATGGTGTCGGAACCAAAAGAACCATATTTTTTTTGTTTTTATTTTACAATATCTATATGATATTATACAAGTCAAATGTGTCCTTGTCAAAGTTGGGTTTTTTTTTCATTTTATTCTATACTTCCAAACATTTTCCAGGTTTCTGGTGAAAATATGAATATAAGATGACTAATTCTGATAACCTTTAACTAAAACATTATATGCATGTAGTCTCAACATTACTGGCAGAAACACTTTGATATTGACTGATGCAAGCTGAAAATAATCAGACATTGGATGATTTATATTCCAATTTTCACTGGGAACCAAAAAAATGATTGAAAGTATAGAATAGAATAAAATGAACAAAAAAAAAAAATCCTTATAAAAGAACCTTTGTTGGTCTTCATCTAAACCTATATGAATGAAAAATTACTACCCCAATACATCCAAGTCATATATATTTAAACCCAGGGTCACAAACTCACATCAATCCAACTAAATATGTTAGCTCCATCATTGATATGGAGTGCTTTCCAAGTACCATGCACCAAAAATATATATATATATATGTATGTATGTGGTGGCTGTTGACCCACAAAGCAAGTATGACCATAACTGACATGTCCAGCCCTGAAAATGAAAGGGCACATTGGAAGTGATGATGAACAAAGTCAACTTCCACCACCTGGAGACGATTTGATATGCCATATATTATTTATGGCTTTATGAGCCACTTGTTCACACAACCGATGAATGCGGTATTGCGGAGGGAGATATATAAATAAATAAACTAAAAGATATATCTGTAAAAGGACAATATGAATAAAGACAGGAAGTTTTCCTTTTGTCTTTTATAGATATATGTGTGTGTGTGTGTGTGTGTGTGTGTGTGTGTATGTATGTATATATAAAAATGTCACTGGTGATAAATCTCTCAGATGCCCTGAAATCTATTTCATGAAATATATTTGAGCATTTGAATGCCAAAATGCAAAATATTTTATATAATACATTTTATCCTTTAAAAGGACTTCAGACCAAATATTTTTATTAATGCAGTTATATATATTACAGGGAGGGAAATATATAAATTAAAACGTTGGTAACCCTTCCTCCAATATATATAATTCCATCAAGAAGAACATTAATTCAGCCTGATGAAGTCCTTTTAAAAGGATGAAACATTGTCATTCAACTGCTAAACATTTTTCTGATAAAAAGAAATTTTTGTGTGTGTGTGTGTGTGTGTGTGTGTGTGTTGTATCTGTCAGCCTCAAGAGACCATGAATCTGAGCACTAGTAACATGTACACTTTAGAAAGAATGAAATTAATATTCGAGAACTTGATAATATTTATATCAAATCTAAATAGCCTTCTTCCTATAAACAATGAATGGCCACTGGGTTTAAATCTGTATTTTATACTGATAATTCGCTGATAGTAATTTTTCTTTCTATCCTCTTTTAAACATTATGCATCTATTTATGTTTTCTTCTTGATTGGCTATGAAGAGCAAAGAGTGATAAACCGGTTTGCTCTTTTCTATTTTTTTTGATCCGCAAGTTTATGATCAGTAATTTGTTTTCGTATCTACTCTTCCTCCTCCTTTGTTTACATATGTTTTTAATATATTATATATATTTTTAAAATGTCCATTTTTAAAGCCCCAGTGAGAATTTATTCACAAGAGCAATGCTTTATGTTTTTTAGCTCAAAGAGGCCTAAAATGTTCTGGATAAGATACATCACACACTGATACTGCCAGATTAGACAACACAAACAGGTGATAATCATTTTTGCAAGAACCAACACTCTCAATAAGCATGATAATAGTATTTGAAATTTGAATTAGATCCATTTCTAGGTGGTGTGCTCATTGTATATATGGGAGTGGGGTGAGAACCAAAACAAAGGTAAAATAATGAATGTGAGTAAAAAGCAATAAAATTAGTTTAGCTTTCTTGCACATGAACAAAAATAATGTGTTTCTCACAGTATTAAACTTTCCCATGTATTTTTACTATATTGCAAGTTGAACAAACATAATTCAGCACCCCCACAGAAAATGGCTTGAAAGTCATTAAGAAAATTTCAAAGTCATGATTTTATATTTATATATAATACATACAGGATATTTAATGTATTCATTTTATGCTGTGGTTGAAGGCAATGGTGATTGTATTGAATAAATTTGCTCTTTAGAATTTCAAGATATTTTGTGAGATGTCAGTGTCATTTTCATTCTTGTGTAACTTAGGCGACAATTTATCCTTCGCACCCTGTACATTTTTTCCCCCATCACCATTTTGTACAAGTTTTGTGCATGCAGCAATCTTCAGGTACTCTACATGTTACTGGTTAGTCATATTTCTTTATTGTTTTATTTATATATATATATATATATATATATATATATATATATATATATAAGTGGACATTGGAAGTTAACACTAAGTGGTGATAATCTGTTTCATGCTATTTTCAGTTGAAATTTATAAAAAAATCTTTATTGAAATAATTTTTCAGGAAAATACATTTCTCAAGTCCACTAACTTACCACTCTTTCCAATATTGAGGAGAGGGGGTTCCTTCCTAACTTTTTGTTTGAAGTAGTGCAGAAAATCAATATCTTGATTATATCATTATTTTCTCGAGTTACACATACTATCAATTTTAGTTTTTTTTTTTTTTTCTAATCATATCACCCCAAACAAGGCCGGAGGCCACTATCACGCAAGGGGTTAAAGAAGGGTTGGAGGAAGAGCAGATAGGAGTGGCAAGGGAGGGGATGTGGAGAAAGAGAAAGACAGTGGGTCGATCAAGGCAAGGGGGCCACAAAAGATCCGGAGCAAGAGCAGATAGGAATGAAAAATGAAAGGATGTGGAGAAGGGAAGTGGATAGATCAAGGCAACTAGAGATGTCGATTGACGCTACACTTAAACCGTTGGAGATTGTATTTGTCAGGGAAACAGTAATAGGGAAGGGAGTTCCATAGGCGAGATGTGCGAGACATGGAGCTATTGGAGTAGAAGAGACGTCTACATCTAACAGTTTCCACGGTGTAGGGGTGGGAGCAGGATGCCAGCCTCGTGGGGCGTTTAAATTCATGAGGCCTGGGGAACGCAACTCCTCAGAGCAATTACTGTGGAAGTACTTGTAAAAAAGGCAGAGCGAGGCAACATCGCGTCTGTGAGAGAGCGACTGCAGACGAGATGACAGATCAGGGCCAATCACGTTGCCTATCCGTCCCTGGATCTTATCAAGAACCCCGAGGCAAACAGCAGGGGCCCCAGACCATATATGGCAGCAATACTCCATGCAAGGGCGAATGGTCGATTTATAGTTGTTGCTGCTGTTGTTGTAAGTCCTCAAGTGATGTGATTTCTGTTATTTGGTACAGTTCTTTATAATTTTGTAGTGCCAATCAATTAGGCTTGAAAAAGAATGGTCCATTGCTAAGACCTACAGGCTTTGTTGGCTCAAAGCCATTCTTAATCATTGATCTGAGAAAGCGGTTGTATACAGCTGACAGTTTAGATATTTCTAAATGAGTTTGGTGATATTCATAACATTCATGTCTCAATCTGCTGAGGCTATTTAAGAACATGATTCAAGCTTTTGGTACGATAAACATTTATTTTTCCCCCTCAGGAAGCATGTCCTAGTATGACAGCTGCCTTACCAATTGAGCTATGAAGACAACTGTCTACAGAAGCTCCTATCTAATAATAAACCTGATATTTTTTTTATTTCTTATTTTCCCTGGATTTACTGGGTTTTTTAAATGTTATATACACTAGAAATATTGGTAGCAATATAAGATGAAACAGTGTCAATTATTTTTTTGACTTTCTTCCCTCTGTATTACAATTTCATTGCAATTTCTCAAAGTCGCATTCTATAATGGGGATGAAGAAAAAAAAAAGTCTCTAACAAATCAGGAATACTTTCCTTCCCTTTTTTGTCAAGGAGCCTGATAGACGATCTATATCAGGGGTTTCAAGCCTTTTTGACATCATCCCCCACTTTCACATAAAAAAGTTTTCCACTGCTCACTTGTATAGTAAGTATACAAAAGCATACCAAAATTGTTTGGTAAAAGTTTGTTATTTATTTGTAAACTTGTAGCAAAAAATATCAAAGGGAAGTAACAAATAATGCTGACTTACGCAACAGCTACTGCTACTAGTATATTATAGAAAAAAAAACAAAAGCAAACTTGACCATTGAAAACTGCATATGTATTTTAGTTTTATGCTTAGGGTTAACACTGTAAGTGTTGACAAAAAATTAAACAATTTTTGCTCATAATTATAAAATTACAAAATATACACTACTAGCAAACAATAAAAATTTGGCAAATATTTTGTTTTTGAGCTGATTCTTGAATTGATGACGTGGGGCTCCATGTGGTCTCTTGCCAGATGCAAGCTCTGAGAAGATTTATTTGGATAGGTGAATGTCTGGCATCTGGGAAAGGTGTCCAGCTCATCGGAGTTGATGGCATCTTGATGGTTTCTAGGCTCTGTGACACTGGAATCTCTAGGGATTGATCAAGCAAAGAAAGGGAAAGAAAGAAAAAAGTCTCCTAACAGGATGATAATTGTTGAAACTTGCAGGAAGATGGATTGAAAATTTAAGAAAATTAATAACGAAATGTGTTGAAAAGTCATGTTTTAAAATAATTCCAAGGAAAATTGAACCCAAATGTAACTAGACAGAATTAAGTAACATTAAGCAAAGCCAAGATTATCTATCCTTCTCTATTTCCTGTCGATAAGAAAGAGAGCATTCATGTATCTGCAAAGATGTCAGATAAAAAAAATGTGTTGTTGATAAAGAGATCAGAGTCACTGAAACAATATTTAAGGATCGCTCTGAACAAAAAATCCAAGAAAAGAAACTTCTGGTTAGAATCAGCCACCGAGAAGAGAAGTGTTCTCACAGAGATAGAGGTCAGCTTGACACATTTGTCATTATAATTTCTGTGACATTTGTCCAGAAAAAATTTTATATCTAAATATTAATTTGTATTCCTTTGGATACAAGTGATAAAGAGAAATTAATTATTATCTTGGAGTGACCATGGACAAAAAGTTGATCATAAAAATGCATAAACAGAGAAAAGATAAACTTTCGTTTTTATCACTGGAAGATCCAGAAATAATTTCTTTTCCTTTCCTAATTCTTGAGTGATCTGGTTGATCAAGACACTGCAATCACAGGATAGGACAAGCTGATAAAGTAAGATTAATGACTGAAAATCTATTTTGTTTTCGCTATGCCATCTGGAAGTTGGATTCGTAACACCAGCCCTAGGGGTGGGCTGAGGATAGCTGCTGAGAAAGTGGGAGAAGGAATTAGCACCGCCTATATGGAGCAATGGTGTGAGAGGAGACATGGAAGGAGTTGGAGTTGAGTGGTGGCTTGATTCCTCTGATCATTCTCAAAAGGGGGCTGGACAACCCCAAATTTGGAAAACCACTTGAGTAAATATATGTTGAGAATATGGAATTTTAGAAAAAGGTTGATGCTAAGAGTGAAAGACAACCAAACACAGACCCTAGTCAACCCCACTCCTGCCAGACGCAGGACAACTTAGAGAGTCCCCACACTACTGCTACTAGAATCCACATCATTTGCTGAGATCTCCTTGTGCTGGCCCTGAAGACAAGAAGTTAGAAATTTAAGTTACTGCTAACACAAGCTGCAGACTCTAAAGGGGATTCCAGTGTCATTTGATTATAACAACAAGTGGGAAGGGTTAAAACCGCTGCATACAAGTCATATATAAACTAAATCAGTCTCACATTTTTAAACTGAGTTAATTCTTTATGCCAAAGGATTTTTTTTTGTGTAGAACTGCCTTCACTTCAGTTTGTTCCATCATTGATCTTCTCACCCTGTGAGATCAAAAAACACAATGTGTCAGGAGTGAATGGTTCTGAACAAACGTCAGCTAAGTCAAGTGGAGCCATGCATACCATTATGATACCAGCAACAAACAAGTCATGCGTTAATGAGTAAAGAGTCAGCTAGATACCATGGCGGTCTGAAGGGACTCGAGGTTCAATGCAGGGCATAGTGGCCATTAACGAAATTGGCTCATGAGGTGACATTATATGGTTACTGTTGATGAGGATTGACAAATAGGGTTACAGCTCTCCATCATTGCACAGAGGAGAAGGTCTTTACATGCCAGTAAACAGCCAAAATAAATTAATTCTAGCCCTACAACAGTAACATTGGCACAATGAAACGCGGATTATGCATCCTTGACAAGATTGGCAGAGCTCTGCATATATCATTTATAGAAGGTTAAAAGAAAATCGGCATGTGGCAAACAGAAATATGTTAGAAAATACAGATAAGAAACACCGTTTCTGAAGGGTCATCTTATGTGACCATTGTTGCCTTCATCACCTTTCTCCATTTAAAGGCTGACAATCCAATCAAGTTGTCTCATTAGAGACAAAGCGTTGTTTGCACATACAATCAATCAAGGATCAAGTGGCAATATCAGAATATGACAGCTGATTGAAAGGAGGATCTCAGAGGAATGCAAGTAAACAGACAAAGAGTTGAGCAGAAAACTAATAGGAATTAAGTAAACCAATCACATAATCCCTAAACCATGAACTGAAATTGATTGCATATAATTGTGTTTATATTATCAAATCTTTTATGTGAACACAGACTGCAACATACATATATAACAAAATTACTTACAATAATATTAGTATTAAAATCTTACTCACACCTTCACCTGCTTGAATTAAATATTTTAAGTAGCATTTTCTAAATAGGTAGCATTAAGACGTTATAAAAACAAGTGGGTAAACAATGTTCGTTTCATTGATATTTAATTTGCAGCTCATGGAAATATTTTGGCCCAAATCCTTTTGCTTATCATAATTAACAGAAAAAGTAAATATGAAAAAATTTCAAGCTTGAGAAATATTTTCTGAATATGAATTTCAACCCAATTGGATATAATCCAAGTTTAATGGTTGTAGCTAATTAAAAAAAAATATATACAGGGTGAACCAAAAGTAGGTGGACAGAAGGTTGAATAAGGGTTAGTGTTAGGGTTATATTATAACTATGGTGTTTGTGTGATATTAAATTTTATAACTAAATTTATTTATATTTATGAATTATTTTTTTTCTTTTCTGATAGCTCAGAGAACCCATAATGGCAAATAATTTAAATACTGATGCTAGAAAATGGCTCTTAAAATAATATTGAAAGTCTCAAAATATTGAAACTGTAAGAACAAAATGGGTTGAAACATTTGGTACTCAAATCTCAAAGAGACAAACCATTTATGGCATTTGTGACAAATTTGATGCCACTGACTGAATTCTTAATGCCCCCAAAACTGGCTGACCCAAAACAGTTTGTACAGAGGACCAAAGGAATTTGCTGCTGAAGCATTTATTATTTACTCCCCCACCAACTTTTGACTCACCCTGTATATTAAAGAATTTAAATCCTAATTTTAGTACTAAATTTAAGTGAAGATTTGTTCTGTAACAGGCAGTGGATTTTTTAAAAAATTAAGGACAATAAAAAGTTATAGAGGAATGTTTAAGTCTGGTAATTTTGAGGTTTTAGCTTTTATACTAAGCTTATCTATCCGTCCATATATACAGGGTGTCTCAAAAATATGTACTCAGACTTTGAATGACAAGAAAACCTGTATTTATGAACATAGAGTGAAATGGAATAGCTTCGAATACAGAAGAAAAATGTAATTGAAGAATCATGTTCGCAAATGTTCAAATTGATGACCATTATTGTCCAGACGACGCTGATAACGCGCACCAAGGGAAAGTGTGAGTACATTTTTTTTAGGTACCCTGTATATATATATATATATATATATATATATATATATATATATATATATTAGTGTGTGTGTGAGAGAGAGAGAGAGAAAGTTGCAATCAAATATGGATTAAAATTCCACAGAATAAAGAACAAATAGAAAACATTTATAAATTTAACTTTTGCTTTTATTTTTATTTTCTGAAGTTCAAATAAAAGTGAAACATGTTAAATTTATAAACATTTCCTATTTGTTTCTTATCCTACATACACAAGGTGAGATGGATGAATTAAACAAAATGCCTATGTGCAAAATTAAAAATACAAAATGATGACAATATACCTATCGCAACACACACACACATATATATATATATATGCACACACAATTAATCAACCATCACATTATGAATAACCAACATACAACTATAACAGGAGATAGTCAAAAATAATTAAACAAACAGGCCCTGCCAGTTCTTTTTTCAAACAAACTTGTTTGGATGAATATTTGTTGCCTAAATATATAATTTTCACACAAATATATATATATATATATATATATATATATATATATATATATATATGAATGAGAGAGAGAGAGAGAGAGATTCCTCCAAAGATTTAAAAAAATGAGCAAATATAGTGGAAAAAATGTCCCCAAATTAATAAAAACAAAGTTTTATTATCAAAATCTTTGTTATTATTAAGATGAAAAGCCAAAGGATGTTTTGATTATTAAATTATATATTTTTTTTTTATCTGATTTAGAACATTCAAAATTTTGGTTAAAATTTTTTTTTTCTTGTAGCAATGGGGGACCACAAATTAGTATAGGAATTTTTAGCATTTTGGAAAATTCTTGCAAAAATGAAATAATTGTTGGATTTTAATAAAACTTCCAGGACTTATTCACTAATGAATTAAGTTATTTAAGAATTGTTTGTTTGTTTTTTTTTGTTTTTTTTTAGAAAACCTTGGTAAATTTTTATGAAATTGAGAAATTCATTTTTGCACTGCTTAATCTTTATATTAGTTATAAGCAGAACACTTTGTAGAATTTAAATCATTTTTTTCTTATTTTTTGCAAGACAGGATCTAAATTTACTGAAAATTTGCTCTGAATTGTAAAATAAAAAAGGCAATAAAACCTAGACATTATTTAACTATAAAAGTTTTTAATTGTTTTATGAACAAGATATATTATGGACACTATTGTCTTAAGAAAAAAAAAAACAAATGGAAAAGCTTACTACAATTCAGCAAACCACAGTATTTTAAAAAGAATTTTGAATTTTGTGTGTGTGTGTGTGTGTGTGTGTGTATATATATATATAAACATAATTTTTTAAATATGAATGCCTGTGCACAACATTATCAGAAAATAAGAGTGATAACTATAGTAAATTTAAAGCCAAAGTATCTAAAATTCAATAAAACATTAAATTTCTGAAAATATTTTCCAAAATTTTAAAGATTACTGAGAAGTCAAAAATTATATAAAAAAGACTACTCATATTCCTCAAGTAATTTTTACAGTTATGTCCCTCATAGGAAAATTAGTTTAATTTATTGTCAATAAAACTTTCCGGTTGTTAAAGTTTACAATACCTTACATAAACACCTACCTTTATGTTAAAAAATGCATTTCTGCAATATTTTAAACTTAATGTAATATTTATTTCCAATCAATTTAAATTAGTTTTAAAACACAGCAAAGTATTTTGCTTATTGGAAATATATTTAATCTCTTATCTTGAAATTAAAATAAAAGCTTCAAGAAAAATTTTTAATTTTTAAAAATTCATTTTAAACCTCAGGTACCACATTTGGCGGTACTACATAAATGGTAAGATTCCTTGTTTCCTTATAAAGAAACATCCAGCATGGTTTGTAATTCTGTAGTGCCAATCTATGAGATCTGGTGATGGATCAATCCAATTATTGGAAAATATTTAATTACAATATTTTTTTTGTTTTTTTATTTTTTTCAAAAACAGAAAAGTTTAATATTCAAATTACAACCAAGCCTCAGAATTGGTGGAAAAAAATATTCAACTTTTTCTATTCAAGTTTTTCTTTTATCCTGTGATAAAAAGAAAAAAAAGTTGGAAATTAACGTTTAAGTTTTGGACAGTAAACACAATGCGCAACAAGCGGTTCCAATGATTACCATAATGAACATCTTCAGGTTCTCCACTTGAACTAGAAATAGCCAAAGATAAGTGGTCACTTAAGACTCATTGTATAGTCAGTCAGTCATGCTCACTTTTGGTTGGCGGTAGAATCACTTGGTGACACAAAATACAGACAGAAATGTCCATTTTGCAAATAAACAAAAAGTAAATCATTTAAGTTGTTGCTAACTACTACCTTTCAGGACAAAAATTTGCCTGAGATTATTTTGAGATAAAATTATTCTTTTAATGCATAGACAAGACAATTTCATAGAATACCCCAATAAAGTTGAGAAAAGTATAAAGTATATCAAAGTGAACTTGTTAATCACCTCTCAGAAAGAGGAAGACAAAAGAGAATAAAAATACCAAAATCATATATTGGAGTTTAACAAGAAGCACAGTAATATATATATATATATATATATATATATATATATATATATATCTATCTCCAATGATGTTTGGCAGTGATAATTTTGGTAAGAATATTTATCTGGATGAATTAAATTCCATTTCTCAATGTATGAATGATTGAGCAGTAGCCCATGAAATAAATTATTACCACATAATGGATTTTTAAGGATTCCTTATATATATATATATATATATATTATATATATATATATATATATATATTAGTTGAATAGATATGAGTCTGTGACTGTCGGTTTCATGCTTATGCAATCCTCAGACAAACATATATATATATATATATATATATATATATATGTGTGTGTGTGTGTGTGTGTGTGTGTGTATGTATGTATGTATGTATGTCTGTGTGTATGTGTATTGGGACAGCAGATCATTATTCAAACATATATTGTTAAATACAAAAGGCAACAAATGTCTATTATTGTTGTTTTGGTAATTTACCCACAGATGCATGAACTCTACCAGCTATAAATAGGAACAGGTACTGCCTTTTGGAGAAGGAAGTTTCTAGCAATCAGCTCTGACGGTTGGACCAAACATTCTTGCTGTAACACTCTCGTTTGTATATGTTTGTATTACTGTTTCTGTTAATATATTTGTTTAACTCGATTCCTCTCTTTGTGTCTTTATTTCTGGCCCTAACAAGGTCACAACAATTATGTTTGATCATGAGCCATTTTAAGCTTTGTATAGTGGCTTTAGTTTCGAGAGAAAATAAAGACAAAAACTGTCCAACATTTGGATATTTTTTTTTATGCTGTTCCTCGCTCTAAACTTTCAGCTTACATGAACCATCATCAGAGTGGTTATATATGACATCATATATATATATATATCTTACAATAGATTAAGCACTCCATATTATGAATATCACAAAAAAGTTAATAAGGGAGTTCAGTTTGTTATTGTAAAATGATCCCCCCTACAGAAGCCAAAACAAAATGTGATCATATGATGATTTTTTAAAATTTAAAGGCTTACAGGCATATCATGTAGAGACCAGTTCTCATACAATCACTAAAGTTAAGTAACATCGATCCTGGTCATCACTATGTCATAGGTGATTGCTTGGGAATATCAAGTAATTTTTTAGTTTTTTTTTGTTTTTTAGTAAAAGATTCACCCTGTTCAAGACCATAGGGGCCCACTCAAGTTAGAGGGTTATGTTAAGGGGTAGTTTATACAAATAGAAGATAACAGTTAACTTTAGACTTGAACAGGTTAAGATAGTAGTGATTGAGTAAACATCTTTGCAGTCTGTTCCACAGAGCAGCGGTTCACAGGAAATAGCTGTTTGAATGGAACTTACTTCTGATTGATGTAATATGGAGGGAATGTGAGTGGTTTGCTTCAATGTAAGTGGCATGGTGGATCCTAGACATGATGGTTAGACCTGGTGGGACCAAGCAGAGGTGCTGTAAGCTTGGATGTGTAGGTGGTATAATGAACAGCTCAGAATAGGAAATCAGAAAATTGAGTGAATTCTAGTTCAACTTATATTCACTTGCATGCAAATAGCCTCTTCTCCCCAGCTATGGGTTAATTAGTAGCACTTGTATCAGTAAATCATTTTTATCTCAAAATAAATTCTTACAAACTAAAAATATTTTCTAGCTTTAAATAACTTGCAAAAGCCATAAAAAAATTTAATCACTCAATCTTAAAATATTTTATTTTTAATTTGTAATCTGCATGCTAGATAGACATTAAATAGAAATCCAAATTAAAAAAAATTTTTTATTTACATTCTAAGAAACTCTTGCCACTTGTTTAAAATGTACAGTGAGCTATAAGTTTTTAGCCACATTTGTTAACAGCAATTTTGGCTTGTGTAATAACATCTCTTCTTTTTTTAGACAATACCATGTTAATATCAAGCTACTCTCATCTATGAATAGTTAACTATATTTTGCAATGAAAGTTCGTGGAAGTAAGAAAATTGGCGAATTTCAACGAGGGCAAATAATAGGATGGCATCAGTGTGGTACGTCAAATAGAGAAATTGCTAGGTTTTTCCAGGTTAATCATCAAACGGTTAATAATATTGTCAAGAAATTTAATGAAGAAGGCCATTGTCGTGTGGAACAACGTTCAGGAATACCAAACATCACGTCTGAGCAAAGGACAAGGGCGCTGAATAGGGAAGTCATCAGAAACCGTCGTCAGAGCGTCAAAGATGTCGCCAACAGCATGGAAATGTCGCCATATGCGGTGAGAAAGACTGAATGAGCTAAGCTATCAATGAAGAGTTGCAAGAAAGAAGCCCTTGATTTCATAGGTGAACAGGTGTATGGACTGGGCAAGAGAATTCGAGAGGAAATATGAATTTTGGCAGTCTGTATTTTGGTCAGATGAAAGTAAACTCTGGCAATATTTGAATTCGAGGCAGATTTATGTTTGGAGAAATCAGAATGAAACTTCGAACACTGTCTGCAGATGACTGTGAAACAAAGGGATTGGAATAATGGTGTTGGGTGCAGTTTGGTTTGGAGGGAAATCTGAGCCGATTCTTGTTGAAAAGCAGTTGAATGGTCTAAAATACTATCAAATATTATAGAAAGGATTACTCTCACTATTTGAACCCAATCAGATTGACAAGAACATGGAGAGCTATGTGATATGAGCAAAGTAGCAAAGGCATGGAAGGAATTGCAAGGAATCAAATCACTGCCATGGTAACCAAATTCCTGACATCAATCCAATAGAGCATGTTTGGGAGCACCTTGACCAAAAACTTTGAGAGTGTGCAACCAAAATTATGTCAGTTACAACCCTTAAAGATACATTGCCAAAAGGAGTGACAAAATATGGATCAGACGATTGTTGATAACTTGATCAAATCCATGAAAAATCGAATACAAGTACTGAAACTAGCAAATGGAGGACCTACTCCATACTAGTTACAAATACTATTTATTTATGTTGAGTAGGGATTACATAATTAAATTTTGAAATTGGATGTAGTTTATTTCTCCTGGCTAAAAACTTTTCTTAGGCCACTGTATAAGTTTATAGTTACTTTGAAGGCTGTATAGAGAATTTTAAAATTTGCAATGCTCCTTTTTTAGGAATTCTTTTGCTGCCATGTCAGTTTTTAATTTAGAATTTTCTATCTCTTAGACTGCTATTTAAATCATATATGACATCAGGGGAGGGGGGGAAGATTCATACCGTTCCCAAAGGCATTAGTGCAAAACTGAATGCAACAGACTAGACCAGAATTTTAATTTGGTAAACCGATTCCACTTTGCACACTGGTAACTGCTATACTACCCAAAAATCTTCTCCATAGCAGATGCCGTGCCAAGAAAAGTATAAAGATCAACCAGCCATTACTTCAATTTGAGCCGTATAGCTTTTCTTGTTCTCCCCAAACACCCAATACACCAATCTTTGTCCGATGTGTAGTCTGGTTAGGGTTACCTCATCCATTTTTATTTTTCGGAAACCTTGGAGCCATTTTCTAATTGTTGGATGAAGGTGTTGTAGTTTGTTGTCCTTGCATTGATCCCAATGCTTGTGTCATTTTTTGGTAATAATAAGTTTGCGAATGGTTGATTTCAAGCCAGTGTATGGCCTAGTCCAAGAGAAGGACTACTCTGAATTCCACATTGTGGAGAAAGCAAAATGAAAATCATTCTATAATCTTTCCCAAGAATGCATGGCAGTTCAGAGATTCATAGGAAAAAAGAAAAAAGATATTGTAGAGAGTCATAAATGACTATGTCCTGAAATGACACAACATTAAAAGAAAAAAAAATCCACAAAGACGATTGCAAAACAAAACATCTCTCACATGACAGAAATCGGTTATGAAATCTGCAAAGAGATCCTTGTCAAGTAACTCTCCAATACAACCTTGCATATGCTTTGTGTCAGTGTTAAAAGGTTTAATTAGAACAAAAAAGATTTGAATTATATACAAACTTCATGATTCTACAGATAAAGAATGCTTTCTTCATACTTTCTTGTGTACCCAAAGGATTAAACTCTGACAGATAATGTACTTCCATCAGTGTAAGAAGCCATGTTCTTTGTAAGCAAGACCAAGCTTAATGTCATTTCAGAAGAATCAAATGATAACATGAAAATGTATTAAGATATAATCTTATTTTCACATTTAATTTTTTTTTAAACTTTAATTTTCTTTATTGTGCATATACTTCCCAACCAAGACTTTTACAAATGAACTATCAGCTGAAAAATTGCTTCCAGACTGAATAGAATATATTAGCCAAATAATTTGAATCCAGATGACAGCTTTCCAATGGATGCCAACAAAAAAAAGACAAGAGCTAAAGAAATTCTGATTAAGAGACAAAAAAATAATATCAGTGAAAAGACAAAGAAAAACATAATAGATATAATATTACTAATTATATTAATAATATAACAATGTAAAAAAATATTATTATAATATGGCCATGGTAATAGTAAGCATTTCCTTATAAAAAAAAAAAAAAACATTTTGGCATTCACTGAATGAACAGCCAGTGCTAACTGCGGTTGAAATTTAAAACAATTTTTCAGGCAAATAGGTTTCTCAAATCCAACAACTATGATGGTTCTTTCCAGTATTAATGGGGCTTCCTTTTTAACCTTTCATTTGTTTAAGATATATATATATATATATATATATATATATATATATATATGACAAAGAAAACATGAATATAAAATAATGATACTAATAGCATAATATTATATATATATATATATAAAAATAAGTGAACATTGAAGTCAACACACAGAGGGGACAGGCTGTTTCATGCTAGATGCAATCGTCAAGCAGCCTTTATATATAAACAAAAAGCACAAAAAAGTATGATATTATTATTATTAATATATAAAATATATATATATATATATATATATATATATATATATATATAATAAATGTCAGTGTGTCACACTTTTTCAACTTTACTCCAAGAAGCCATAGCTCAATATATACCATTTTGGAATCAGTCTGACTCCATGAGCAAATTAAAAACATTCCAGGCCGGATCCAGACGTGCAATCCTGAAATTTTGGATTCCCAAGTTTTCAGTACTGCGATTGTTTTCAGTAATTTTTGTTTTGTGTTACATGATTTTTTTGCAACAATATTTTTTGTACGATAATTTTTATAACTTGGAAATAAATTTGGGAATAATAAAAATTAATTGCGAAATCCAGCGAAAGTCAACCACGAAATAAAAATAAATTGTTTCTATGGAAAGAAAAAACTTACATGCATCAAATTGTCTTTAAATTGAGTGGCAACAGAAGAATTATTTTTTGAACTTTTAAAAGTTAAGCTTAAATATTAATGCAATACTTAAATGCAGTGATCAATTTTGAGTTCTCCTGTAATTTATTGATGCCTAACGCATCTACTCCTCCTTACCTATTGTGATGAAGGTCCAATCAAGTACCCTACGCAGGAGCTAGCTTAAATGCCAATCAATAGGGCGGCTTTTAAGCTAGTACAAACTAAAATATCTAAAATATGTTTCCGTTTTAAGTAAGTCCTTCTCACTTGGAATATTAGCACAATATACTTCTTACTTCGATCTCATCCATTTGACCAAATATCACACGATGCCAACTTTAGTAAATGTCTTAGAACAGGGTT
>OZ038497.1:22485374-22547874 GCA_964036315.1 Acanthosepion esculentum | reverse complement strand
TTAATTGGGGGGGGGGGGGGTAACAGACGTAAAAAAAAAAAAAAAAAATATTTTTACCAAGATTTTCTTAAAATAAAAATTTCAAAAATAAATTCATTCATTTTGAATAAGTCTTGAAAGTTTCATTTAAATTAGACAATTATTTGATTTTTGCAAGAATTTACAAATTAATGGGTTTCCCCCGAAACTGCTACACTAATAAAAAAACAAAAAAAACAACAAAAAAAAAAAACTGATGACCACAAGTCTTACGGAATTAAAAAGATTTTTGACCCAAATTTAGAACGTGTTAGAAAGAAGAAAAAAATTTTTAAAAATGTTTAAAAAATACTTTGTTCTTTCCTCTTAATAGTAACATAAATATTTTAATGATGAAACTGTTTTTATTAAGTTTTAGACCTTTTATCATTATGCTATATTGATTTTTTAGCGAATTATTGGAGTTACCTAATTTTATCCAATAAATTTAATATTTCATAAAAAATTGTTGATTATAGGAAATGAAAAACCCATCTTTGTGTAAATTCATCACATGTGCATCACAGCAATGTCAGAAAAGATTTACCAATGATGCTGCAATTGTGTCAGGTACCAACCACATTGGCTTGCAAGTATTGGCTATGGAATATGCCAAGACTTTTCAGACATTTATTGAAAATTTATTATTGACAACTACTTTCCTTGTTCCAGAATCTCAACAATGATTTTTTTTTTTTTTTTAATTCTTTTTTTTCTAAATCATATCACCCTCAGGAAAATCCTTGCAACTCTTGGGTCATGCTGATTAGTTTGAGAATATTTAGATTAAAAGGTTAGGACAGAGTCTAAATATAAATATTTTTTCTGAGGTGAGAGAAAAAAAAAAATGAAGGTGACAATGACATCATTATCCAAAATGCAGAGATAGTTGGATAAAGCCTATCAAAATGACAATCCCTCCAGACAGCAGCCTTTTTTCTTTTTTTGTCATATATACAAATTTTCATTTACACAATAGATTATTCCAGAAATGACGATGTCACACAAAACAGAACTTCTAACTCAAGACATATGCTCACCACATGCACACACTATAAACAAATGTACGTTTGTAAGCAAATGCAAGCGATACATTATAAACACAATTATGCATATGCACACGTCTGCTCATCAAGAGAACGCAAGTTTTCACATTGTGCCTAAGTAAAAAAAAAAAAAAAAATTTCTCAAGGTCGCTTAAGTCTGCACAGTTGGCGAATAGATGGATTGTTGCTGGTCTCAAAGCTGGAGGGAAAGCCAACCACATGTTATGAAGATAATGGATATTGTTTTAGTGATGAGAATGAAAAGAGAAAAGAGGATTTAAAATAACATTAGAGGCGCATTCATGAGAATGAAATTATAAAGAGATAAAGAAATTCAATTATATTCTTTCTTGGCTCTAAACTAAAAAAAAAAAAAAGGAGGGGGTGAAGGTGCTTATTAGATCGCTAGTCATTTTTTGTATTCAATTTGAATCTTGACATTGGATAGAATCCTACTTCACTTAAGACACATTATACATTGGGTGCTTATAATTGTATAAAAAAAAAAAAATTTTTTTTTTTTAAATTGTTAAATATTCCCGCAGACAATAACTAGTCTTTGCCTACAACATCAGATCTTTATCATTTTCTCTCAAAAATTAGACAAAAAAAAAAAAAAAAAAAAAAATTTTTGAAGATGAAATTTTAGATTGTTCATGGAGATAATTTAACCCAGGCAGTGTGTGACTATATTTTCTATGTAAGTGCGTAGGTTAATGATTTAAAAAGCATTTTATACGACAAATATTTTCAGTGCAATCACTTTCCCTGTCAATACACTTAATTCAGTGGTGAATATCACTTAGATCAAATATTATACAGTGAAAATTTTAAATCAAATTTTAGCAGGAGAAACAGAGCGGGAGAGAGACAGAGAGCAGGTGAGACAGAGACAGAGAGACAGAGAGCGGGTGAGACAGAGACAGAGAGAGAGAGCAGGTGAGACAGAGAGACAGAGAGCGGGTGAGACAGAGAGACAGAGAGCGGGTGAGACAGAGAGACAGAGAGCGGGTGAGACAGAGAGACAGAGAGCGGGTGAGACAGAGAGACAGAGAGCGGGTGAGAGAGAGAGACAGAGAGCGGGTGAGAGAGAGAGACAGAGAGCGGGTGAGAGAGAGAGACAGAGAGCGGGTGAGAGAGAGAGACAGAGAGCGGGTGAGAGAGAGAGACAGAGAGCGGGTGAGAGAGAGAGACAGAGAGCGGGTGAGAGAGAGAGACAGAGAGCGGGTGAGAGAGAGAGACAGAGAGCGGGTGAGAGAGAGAGACAGAGAGCGGGTGAGAGAGAGAGACAGAGAGCGGGTGAGAGAGAGAGACAGAGAGCGGGTGAGAGAGAGAGACAGAGAGCGGGTGAGAGAGAGAGACAGAGAGCGGGTGAGAGAGAGAGACAGAGAGCGGGTGAGAGAGAGAGACAGAGAGCGGGTGAGAGAGAGAGACAGAGAGCGGGTGAGAGAGAGAGACAGAGAGCGGGTGAGAGAGAGAGACAGAGAGCGGGTGAGAGAGAGAGACAGAGAGCGGGTGAGAGAGAGAGACAGAGAGCGGGTGAGACAGAGAGACAGAGAGCGGGTGAGAGAGAGAGACAGAGAGCGGGTGAGAGAGAGAGACAGAGAGCGGGTGAGAGAGAGAGACAGAGAGCGGGTGAGAGAGAGAGACAGAGAGCGGGTGAGAGAGAGAGAGACAGAGAGCGGGTGAGAGAGAGAGAGACAGAGAGCGGGTGAGAGTCTGAGCATTAGACTGCCTAGTTTATGGACAAGATTATCTGGAAAATCAACTAAACTCCATTTTCACTTATTTTGATCAAAGTCAAAAACTGAATCTGGCAAAAGAAATAATAATAAAATATTAAACATTTGTGGATGGTTTTAATGACTGTCTTAAGCCAAGGTCAAACAAAACTTACCATTGAATAAAGTTTATAGGAAAATGAAGGAAGGCAGGAGAAAAACAAGAACATATTTTTTAACTGAAGTAGAATGCTCCATTAGCAGATAGCCAGAAGCTTTCCTTTTTATCATGCAGACAGCACACAAAAAATACATTTTAGTGGTAAATTCCATATCAAGCATCTGACCTAGATCATTTCTCCCTGCTTCCCTTTCCTCTCCCCCATATCAAAATCTTCACACTTATTCTATTGATATTTGCAAGAAAAAAAAAAACGTTTTTCAATGGCAGAACACTTGAAAAGAGGTTCTAATGTCAACACTATTCAGTCTTTGCACTTCATTTTAAAGAAAAAAATTAAAACTAAAAATACCAATAAATAGCAAAGGCAAACTATTATTTAAAAATCTCATGAAGATATACAAGTTCATTTACATTGAAGCTGCAATCATCAAATTATATTGTCACATGTCAGTGTCATGAAATTATATATATATATATATATATATATATATATATATATATATATATATATATATATATATATATGAGAGAGATATCTCCAAACAAGTTTGACTAAAAAGAACCGACAAATTCTGCTTAATTTTTTTTGTTTTTTATTGTATTTTTTCCAACCTTCAAGAGAAGGTGTTAAGTAAAGCGACTGAAGGAATAAACTGTCTGAAGTTCATATTTTGTTATTTTTGTTAAAGTACTTTCGCCTTTGGCAGTCATTATCAAGAACCAATGTGGTGTGTGTGTGGTAGTTCGGCTTCCTTTGTCTACATGCTGGTATTCTTTGGGAAGCTGGACATTTGAAATGGCTTAGTATGACTTCATATGTAATGGCTATTGTGAATAAGACTGCACAAAAAGAATGTAATTTATTTATTCAATTTAATTTTATTACTATAATACTGATAAAATATGTGTGCATATTAAATTAATAAAGAAATAAACTTTATTGCTAGTCCTGTTTACAAAACCTATTTTAATATACAGTGTAACCCAGATATAAGAGAGTTGTTGGGACCGGAGAAGAAGTATCTTATATCCGGGTTTCTCTTATATCCGGGTTTGGTCTATTTTATATACATTAACACAGGCTCTAATTTGGGACCAGAGACAATCTCTCTTATATCCGGGTCTCTTATATCTGGGTTACACTGTAGTACATTTAAAAAAAAAAAAAAATACTCAAGATATAAAATACAAATGGAATACTGAAAAATCAATCAGGAACTGACTTCCCACCCCATTTTTTTGGGGGGGGGGAGCTTCTTAGGCCAAGACCTTTTCAGCCCATCCCCCCATCACATTTCTAGGTGTGTAAGTTGATAAGATAATAATTTACAGATTTTTTTGCACAAAAATGAATATAACAAACTCTACTCAGATTGGAACTCGGACAATCTAAGCTTACAGCACCTGGTATTCCCAAGTGGTCACCCATCTAGGTAAACCTGACTTTGCTTAACTTTGGTAATTGTATGAGAATCGGTGTTTCAATGTGATATGGCCATAAGCTCATTATACCACCCACACAACGAAGCTTAAAGCACCTGGTATTCCCAAGCGGTCACCCATCCAGATACTGACCCGGCTCAACATTGTTTAATTTTGGTAATCATGCAAGAACTGATGTTTCAGCATGTCTTATATGGATGTAAGCTTCTATATGTGTAGAAGTTTGAAAGGAGTTAAAATGAGAATAAATGTACATCAGAATCATTGAAGAAGGTTTCGTTAAGACAAGTGGGCAAACATTCAGCACACACATACTTTACATCTTTGAAGTGCTGCCTGAAACAAACTAGCCACAGGGGGTTGCAAGTTATTTACAGATATTGGAAATTAGATAAATTATATAACATTCTGTCACCGTAGGGAATATCCGAAGAATAAAAAAAATAAAATTATTTTTAGATATAAAGCCAAAGAGAAATGGTTTAGTTATTTGAAATTGGCATTTAGAGATAAAATTTAATCAGAACATTTTCTTGCCCCATCAGACCAAAGATGAAATAATAAACAAAAAAACAACAGCAGGATAAAAAAATGATTCTCATATGCTTTATTCAAATGTTATAATACAATCTATGTATTATCTGAGTATTATATAATATTTGTGATAATGTATTGTCAGAGTATAGTGTGATAATGTATTGTCAGAGTATAGTGTGATAATGTATTGTCAGAGTATAGTGTGATAATGTATTGTCAGAGTATAGTGTGATAATGTATTGTCAGAGTATAGTGTGATAATGTATTGTCAGAGTATAGTGTGATAATGTATTGTCAGAGTATAGTGTGATAATGTATTGTCAGAGTATAGTGTGATAATGTATTGTCAGAGTATAGTGTGATAATGTATTGTCAGAGTATAGTGTGATAATGTATTGTCAGAGTATTATATAATAATTATCCGAGTATAATATAATAATAATATTTATAATAATGAGTATAACTTTGAGGATATTTTCTGTATTTTCAACAGATCATATTGCAACTGTATTGTTGCCAAATTTAATAGCATTATAAGGGTTACAAAATAATAATTAGACACAGATTGCACAATAGGGCCAAGCAGACATAATTAAAAAAAAGAAAACGGTTTTAGGACTAGAAAACCTCATCTACACGGAAGTTCCAAAAATCCTGAAAAGAACTTAAATTTTGCATTTAACCTATGTAGACTTTATTTTTGCTAAAAGTTGATTCAGCAATTCCCAAAAATAGGAATAGCAGTCTCAGCCATGATTTTCTGATAATTACAAGGAAAATTATATTGAAAGCTGTTATTTAGTGGTTGGTATGTGGGAGAAAAAGTGGCTAATGATCAGTTTAATGTATGAAAGAAACTGAGTATGTTTTAAATATTTTCTTAAGAACAATTTTCTTATATTTTGCAGAATTAAATTATTTTTAATATTTGGGGGGGGGGGAGAGAGAAAAAAAAATATTGTCTTGGACATCTTTTTTTTAACCTTATTTAAAGTTCAGGGTCAGAGACAAAATATGACCAAGAAATTTTGTTAATTTGACTGAATTTTGTGTTTTAGATCCCCAAAATCTACTCGATATAGGTCAATTCTTAAAAAGAGTATCAAGTTAAACCAGTCTAATTTCTAATTAATTTCAACGAGATTCCAATAACTTTCCAAGCAAAATGAAGCAGAAAAGGTAACTTTCCAGAACTGAACATCTTACAATTAAATATATAAGTTTTAATTAATTTCAAATGATCATAACTCGACAAATTCTTGGATTTAGGACAATGTCATTCCAGTTCTGAAATCCTGAAACCATCTCTTGGACGAGATACAGCACATAGCATGTGGGAAATGTTTAAAAAAAATGCCAAATGTCCACCTGCCTGGTGTTACAAGCAATCAAAGACTGACAAGAAAGAATTCCAAATAAGCAAAGTTCACCAAAAATATTATTTCACAAAAGTGGTTTTTAAAGAAATTTATCACTTTTTAATGATTAAAAAAAATAAAGTGGAGGAGGGATAGGAATTTTTTTTTTTTTTTAAACCATATTATTTAAACTAATTTCACTTGTTTGAAAATAAAGGACTAATAATATTCTTGCTTATAACCCAAAACAACTCATCAAAATGTCACCTAACAAAATACCTATGGTGAGATTTGAACCTGCATCACCTGGTTAAAACACTAATATTCTAACCACTTATCTACTCTCTATATTATGTTAAACATTTAACAAAATATAAATTTTTCAAAGCATGCCAAAAATAAGATTATGAATGCCAGGTCAATTGCTTATCAGTTCATCTGACTTCATTTAATAAGAGATCATGTTAACAATTTCAGAACAAAAAAATAAATTTCTCAGCTAAATACTTTCATCTCTAAATATACAGGGTGAAATGGATAAATTGTTATTTAAATTATGCAAAAATGAAAATAACTCTAACATCTCATTTTAACAGATATATTTACCAAAATTAAACAAAAATATCTTGAAATACTAAAGAGTAAATTTATACAATTAAAAAAAAAAACTTTGGATTCTCCTGCAACTCTTCTGGACGGTCTCCTTGTTTAAGTTGGTGAATGCCTCCATAATCCTTGCCTTCAGTTCATCTTTGGTGTTACCAGGAGTTTTGTTGATCTCTCGCTTTATTGCGCCCTACACATAATAATCAAGGGGGTTGCAGTCTGGGGAGTTAGGTGGTTAGCTGTGTGGTTGCAGAAATTGTCTGACAGCCATGACTGCGTTCTCTTGCTTGTGTGGCAAAGTGCAGAGTCCTATTGCCAGACATAAGGTCTTCCAGTAGCTACCCTCTTGACCCAGGGCAGCACTACCTCCTCAAGGCACTTGATGTGGGTCTCTGTGTTGAATGTTGCCATGTGGGAAGATGAATGGAGGTATAATTAGTGATCACTCCAAACACTGTGATGCTGACTGGATATATCATCCAACTTTTTCCGAGTTTTGCACTGTCCTCAAATTGACACCGAGACATTCTTAAATGTTTATATTGGAGCTTCCAGTGTGAATGCCAAGCAGTACAGCATGCCATTTCCAAATTTCTGGTGGGGGTGAATTGCGTCATGGAGCTCTTTTTCTCACAGACAGTGCACAACTGACCCTACTATATTTTGCAGTCAACAAAAGCAAAAACAAAAAAAACACGTCTGCGAAATTAAAAATATAAAATGGCGACAATTTATCCATCGCACCCGCCTGCGTGTGCATGTGAAAAATAAAAATATAAAATGGCGACAATTTATCCATCGCACCCGCCTGCGTGTGCATGTGAAAAATAAAAATATAAAATGGCGACAATTTATCCATCGCACCCGCCTGCGTGTGCATGTGAAAAATAAAAATATAAAATGGCGACAATTTATCCATCGCACCCGCCTGCGTGTGCATGTGAAAAATAAAAATATAAAATGGCGACAATTTATCCATCGCACCCCGTGTGTGTGTGTGTGTGTGTGTGTGTGTGTGTGTGTAATCAAAATATATAATGGCGACCATTTAGCCATCGCACCCTGTATACCTTGATGGTAAATTTAATGAAAATCCCAAAATTGATTTTTGCAGTCTAAAGTCAGAGCCAAATATTGTTGAAAGAGAAGCTGTTCTTTGTTATGAATAATAATTGATTATTCAATTTTGTTTCTTATCCTCATTTCTTTTTCCTTCCAATGCATCAGATCATTGATTCTATCACCCCTGACTATCCAACATCATGATTCCCTAAATGCCACGTTCACTTTAAAAATTATAGAATTGGTCATCTAAAATATGTGATGTGAAAAAAAAAATAATCACTATTTAGGAACTCACATTGAAAAGGAAAAAATATTGTCTTGGGCATTTTTTGTTAGCCTTATTTGAAGTTTGGTGTCATAGAGAATAAAAGCAGACAAAATATAGCAAAGAATTGTCTTAATCTATATATAAAATTATGTAACTTGTTAGTATGTCCATCCATCACACCCTTTAAAATAGCCATACATTTACCAATCAAAACAAAATTCTCGGGAGAAGTGCAAATAGGTAGTGCATTTAATCATATACACAGTGTGGGTGGGAAACAAACCTCATTCCCTTTGTATTCTCTTGGTAAGAAGGAAGTTTAATTCAGACAGTTTCTTCCTCAGAACTGCTATTTTATGGAACAGACTCCCAAGATGATGCTTCCCCAAACACTGTTAACCTCTATAAGTTTAGGGTCAACTGTTACCATTCATACATATCCTCATAATCTGCACTCACTCACTGCCTTCTTATAAATGCATACAACAACCTCATTTAGTAACCCACTACCTTGAGTGGCTCTTGGGTCTTGTATTGGGTGAACATTTAGTATTATTTACACTACTTATATTCAAACTATTACCCTCTTTGTTATTGTTGTTATCACAACATTTCAGCTGTTGTGCCCTCCAAACTTCCTAAGGTGTATATTGTTTGCATAATCTACAGGGAATTCTGAACTGAGCCCTTTATTTAATTTATGGGGCTTAAACTGTTCTCATTCCACTGCACATGGCTAAGGATACTGTCTAGTTCTTATTGTTATTAGTATTGTTCAGTTACTCCACGCCCGTTTCCACTGCGTGCAAGTACAACAACAAAGATGAGGACAATAGTCCAAATATAAATAGTGTAAATAATGAAAATATGTAATCTACAAATTCAGATAACTCAAGACTATCCACTGCTACTACTATTACTTACTAAATTAAAATTAGAGACAGTGTAGTTGTATGATTGTGTAGTTGAGCCCTGCCCAGTTATTAGTCACCTGGTTGAATTAGTTAAGGTGATGGTCATGATAGACAAGCTCTCTGGATATATCATTGTAAACTACTTCTTTATTCTGATTTATTATTTTAACAGCTTAAATCAAAATTAGAACATTGGGATAAAAAAAAAGCAACAAAAATAAGATGAAAGAAAAACTAGTCAAAAATTTATAATGATAATACTTCATTTAAGAAATCAGATAACTTAAGGCAACTGTACTTAAAATAAAAATTTCTTGAAGGTTACATAAATTTTAATGCTTTAATAAAAAAAAAAAAAAGAAAAAAAAAAGATTTTCTTACCAATACAATCATATTTAAAAGATCTGACAAAACATACCTGAAATAAAAAAAAAAAAGATTTTGTAATTTAGAATTTTATTAAATGACAAAATATTCAAGAGTTCAAATCATATGTAAATATTCAAAGAGTAGGAGGAAATCTTACATGCAATCAGATGTAATACAAATAGACTTCTGTAATGTATGATCTTCGCTTGGGGTGGGGAGGTGCAAACAGTCATTAAAAATGACAAAAGGTAGTAATTGTGATAAGCACATAAAATGATTGCAATATATAAATTTATACATAAATCTTGTTCATTAGTTAAATTCAAAATGGATGTTAATAATTTGATGGTGTGAATAAAAATACAGAAGTTTCTATTTATTATTATCAGATTACTTATTATATTTACATTATATTTACATAGTTTTACTTATAATAATTAAAAATGTAAATATTATATTTACATTTTTTTTGTTTATTATATTTTCCTTTATATATCTACATTTTGTGTATTTAGACAGTAAATATTCTTTAAGGCAACTGTTAAAGACAACAGACATTTTGTGTTGATTAATTTTATTGATCAAACTTTTCCAAATTATGAATAATCCTTCTCAGACAAATAGGAAATTCCATCAGAAATTGTTTAAAGTTCATTTCAGAAGAAATATGGTCCAAGTTTCTGATGGAATCATGATCGGGGTAGCTGGAGGCAAATGGTAAATTTAGTAGAACTAGTGTGTGTAGTGATATGGGCAAAGAGTGTTGTGATGTCGGCTACATGTGATTTTTTTCTCCCCCCCTCCCATATACATTTGAGGATACAGGATCTAACTTATAATTGCATTATATATTTATTATAATATTTACATTATTTATATCTAAATAGTTATATAATTTATATTTAGATATTTCTTATGCATTTATATATTTATATTAAGTTTGTATTATACGTTTATTAAAATCACTAATTATCAAAATCAGGTCAGCCTAACTACGTAAAAATAAAGTTATAATTTCAAATAAATTTCATATTAATATTTTATGCAAAGTTGTTTTTAAACAAGGTGCATAAATTGTCACAATGTTTTTCTAAATGTTATCAGCCGGTTCTTGACCTTCACATCACAAAGGGATAAAAATAAGCAATAAACTCTGGACATACAAAGTCAAGACATTATTATTTGTTAAATGAAATATTCATGAACCACATGTGGTTTTCAAAGTTTCTTCCAGCTTTATAAAATACAGATTAAGATTTCCAAAACAGCATAATCAACTTTGAATAATTGAGGAGTGGGCAACGGGATTAATTCCGACATCTTGACACAGGTATAGGTTTCTAATCAATATCCTCCATTCAGCACAGAACAAAGACAGATATAATAAAATAAATAAAAGATATAATTATTTATATTAAACTTAAATCATTGCCAACTCATTCACCTTCCATTGGGATATTGCCCAATTCAAAGAAAAAAAATAATTACTTGTATTATTTACATTATTTGTACGGTTATCCTCATCTTCATTGCCGTATTCACAACATTTTGGCCAATAGATGTTCCTGACTTCTTCAGGTGATTGGAATTTTGAACTGAACCCTTTATTTCGTCCATTGGGGTAGATTGTTCTCGTTCCATGTACCATGCCTCTTCCAGATGTCTCAGTTATTTCCCTTTAACTCAACTCTCCAAGTTTTGTTTCACCACTGCTGCGGCCTGGTATTGAACTCACAATTCTTTGGGTCTAGTCACTGGATCTAACCAACATCTTTATCCACTGGGCCATGTGTCCTTGAAGAAGGACAAAGTGTACAACAGCCAAAACATTGTGAATATGACAATGAAGATGAGGATAACAGGCCAAATAATGTAATTAATCATAATACTTCAGAGATATAGAAAGAAAATAATTGTTAAGCCCTATAATCATGTATACAGATAAATATATTTTTTTGGCCAACCTTTATGTACACACACACACAAAAAAAAAAACAAAAAAAAACTGGTGTCAAAAGGGCAGTTTTCTCCTTGATTTATTATTATTATTATAACTACCTATTATTATTATTATAACTACCTATTATTATTATTATTATTATTATTATAACTACCTATTATTATTATTATTATTATAACTACCTATTATTATTATTATTATTATAACTACCTATTATTATTATTATTATTATAACTACCTATTATTATTATTATTATAACTACCTATTATTATTATTATAACTACCTATTATTATTATTATTATAACTACCTATTATTATTATTATTATTATAACTACCTATTATTATTATTATTATTATAACTACCTATTATTATTATTATTATTATAACTACCTATTATTATTAGTATTTTAACTACCTATTATTATTAGTATTTTAACTACCTATTATTATTAGTATTTTAACTACCTATTATTATTAGTATTTTAACTACCTATTATTATTAGTATTTTAACTACCTATTATTATTAGTATTTTAACTACCTATTATTATTAGTATTTTAACTACCTATTATTATTAGTATTTTAACTACCTATTATTATTAGTATTTTAACTACCTATTATTATTAGTATTTTAACTACCTATTATTATTAGTATTTTAACTACCTATTATTATTAGTATTTTAACTACCTATTATTATTAGTATTTTAACTACCTATTATTATTAGTATTTTAACTACCTATTATTATTAGTATTTTAACTACCTATTATTATTAGTATTTTAACTACCTATTATTATTAGTATTTTAACTACCTATTATTATTAGTATTTTAACTACCTATTATTATTAGTATTTTAACTACCTATTATTATTAGTATTTTAACTACCTATTATTATTATTTTAACTACCTATTATTATTATTTTAACTACCTATTATTATTATTTTAACTACCTATTAGATTTTTTTTATTTACACTATTTATTTATTATAACTTTGTTTATTGGAATGATTGGCAAAACATGAGCTAATTGCCAATTCAAGCTTTATAAAACGGTAAATAGTAAGGATGTTCTTATAGTTGGTTCACATATTTTAATTTAGTGAATGTTTATAAATTTATGAGTAAAAAATTGTTTTCATGTTTATTTCTTTATAAATAGGTAAATGATAAATATTGTATTAGTTTTAATTGTATTAATTTTTAGAATGTTTTAAATATAAAATTATTCTTGTAAATAAACAATCTAATAAAAAAAGTAGCGTTTAATATTTTTATTGTAAATTCTCAAAAACAAATATATAAATTCACTTTCAGCATGTTTAAATTTTATTGCAATTCTAATCATAGCTTTTTAAAACAATAAACAAGCATTGCCAATGAGTGAACGTAATTAAAATAATAGTGGTGTCAAGAGATTTTTTGCAGGCATGAAACTTCCTTTCACCATTTCAAAAGACTTGGGTTTGTTTTCAAACTCAACACATGGGTGCCACATTCTCTGATAGAACAGAACAAGCTCTGTCATATTTCTGCAGTGATTTCTTTGTTGATACAATATAAAAAGGATTCGGTTTGGGACATAATTGTCACAGGTGATGAGAAATGGCTCGCTTATAACATTCATTGCAAGCAGAGCTGGAAACAAGCTTGTGAATGTGTAGAATCAATGGCTAAAATGGGTTTGCATCCAATGAAGTTACCGCTGGCCATTTTGTAGGATTTCAGAGGAATAATTCACTTTGGGCTTATTCCAGCTGCTGAAACAATAACTGCAAAGAAGTATTGTGACCAATTCATCAATCTCAAAGTAGCTATTCAAGAAAAATGTCCGATTCTTGGCAAAAAAAAAAAAAAAAAAAAAAAAAAAAGTGTCATGTTCCACTATGATAATGCAAGACTGCATGTTGCAGAACAAGCCTTGCAGAAGATTAAAGAGTTGAAATGGGACACCACCCTCCAGTACCCATCCTATTCTCCTGACTTGGCTCCTTTGGATTTTAAGTTGTTCCAGTCTCTACAGAACAATTTAAATAACAAATTTGACATTGTACAGTCAGCTGAAAAACTACCTCATAAGCTTTTTTCATATAAAAAAAACAAACAAAAAAAACCTTCTACAAAAATGGCATCAACAAGCTTGTAGAACGATGGGAGACAGTTGTTAAAAACAATGGAGGCTATGTACTTGACTAATAAATGGTTTTTCGTGAGTATGTAAATTTTTAACATTCTAATTGGACACAAACTTCTGCAATGATCTAATATTGTATTCCTTACTGACTTACTAATTATTTATTTTATAAGTATTTAATATTAAGATGCAGAAAATACAAATTAAGTATTAGCTTCCAGATAAAAAAAAAAGAAAAGGCTACCTTGTAAAACCACCAAGTAAAACTGACAATTTTTTCTTTGAAAAGTCCAATTTTAAAATACCTAAATAAATTACTTTATTATTAAGTACATATGTACATGAGTCACCATCATCAGACAAACTCATAAAAAGCAGCCATGAACATATGACACACCTGCGAAAAAGTAAAAAGCATTTACTTGTTAAGGAAAGCATGCAGACTTTTCAGTCTTGCCTAACATTGTAGTAACAATGTACAACAAGTTAATTAACAACACCTGAAGAACCCTTAACAAATCATGTATTCTTTGTTTTGGAATGCACAAACCATTCCACATTATGTTTTCAGTTTTCATTCCCTACTTTGAGTATCTCAAGACTCAAAAGAGATGAAGTACAGATGGCCAAAAATGATGAATTCTTAATGGGACAAGTATATTTCTAACATTAAAACAGTATTTGATGGCAGGCAACATTTGTTGAGAATACAGATTGTTGAGAATAGTGTTGAATAACTGCTAAGAGAACAGGTTTTGATAGAAAATAAGTACATCTGAAAACAATCTGTTAAAACACACCAAAATGGAAAAAAGGATAAAGAGAAAGAAAAAGGATAAAGAGAAAGAAAAAGGATAAAGAGAAAGAAAAAGGATAAAGAGAAAGAAAAAGGATAAAGAGAAAGAAAAAGGATAAAGAGAAAGAAAAAGGATAAAGAGAAAGAAAAAGGATAAAGAGAAAGAAAAAGGATAAAGAGAAAGAAAAAGGATAAAGAGAAAGAAAAAGGATAAAGAGAAAGAAAAAGGATAAAGAGAAAGAAAAAGGATAAAGAGAAAGAAAAAGGATAAAGAGAAAGAAAAAGGATAAAGAGAAAGAAAAAGGATAAAGAGAAAGAAAAAGGATAAAGAGAAAGAAAAAGGATAAAGAGAAAGAAAAAGGATAAAGAGAAAGAAAAAGGATAAAGAGAAAGAAAAAGGATAAAGAGAAAGAAAAAGGATAAAGAGAAAGAAAAAGGATAAAGAGAAAGAAAAAGGATAAAGAGAAAGAAAAAGGATAAAGAGAAAGAAAAAGGATAAAGAGAAAGAAAAAGGATAAAGAGAAAGAAAAAGGATAAAGAGAAAGAAAAAGGATAAAGAGAAAGAAAAAGGATAAAGAGAAAGAAAAAGGATAAAGAGAAAGAAAAAGGATAAAGAGAAAGAAAAAGGATAAAGAGAAAGAAAAAGGATAAAGAGAAAGAAAAAGGATAAAGAGAAAGAAAAAGGATAAAGAGAAAGAAAAAGGATAAAGAGAAAGAAAAAGGATAAAGAGAAAGAAAAAGGATAAAGAGAAAGAAAAAGGATAAAGAGAAAGAAAAAGGATAAAGAGAAAGAAAAAGGATAAAGAGAAAGAAAAAGGATAAAGAGAAAGAAAAAGGATAAAGAGAAAGAAAAAGGATAAAGAGAAAGAAAAAGGATAAAGAGAAAGAAAAAGGATAAAGAGAAAGAAAAAGGATAAAGAGAAAGAAAAAGGATAAAGAGAAAGAAAAAGGATAAAGAGAAAGAAAAAGGATAAAGAGAAAGAAAAAGGATAAAGAGAAAGAAAAAGGATAAAGAGAAAGAAAAAGGATAAAGAGAAAGAAAAAGGATAAAGAGAAAGAAAAAGGATAAAGAGAAAGAAAAAGGATAAAGAGAAAGAAAAAGGATAAAGAGAAAGAAAAAGGATAAAGAGAAAGAAAAAGGATAAAGAGAAAGAAAAAGGATAAAGAGAAAGAAAAAGGATAAAGAGAAAGAAAAAGGATAAAGAGAAAGAAAAAGGATAAAGAGAAAGAAAAAGGATAAAGAGAAAGAAAAAGGATAAAGAGAAAGAAAAAGGATAAAGAGAAAGAAAAAGGATAAAGAGAAAGAAAAAGGATAAAGAGAAAGAAAAAGGATAAAGAGAAAGAAAAAGGATAAAGAGAAAGAAAAAGGATAAAGAGAAAGAAAAAGGATAAAGAGAAAGAAAAAGGATAAAGAGAAAGAAGGAAAGCTACAGGAAGAGGATGAAGGAGAAAAAGGAGGAGGAGAAATTGTAAAACCAGTCAACTCTTCACTGTTATCACTTTTTCCAGGACTGATGGGAGTTTCCTCGCTAACCTTTTATTTGTAATAGTTTGGAACGTCAACATCTTGATTATATCATTGTTTTCTCCGAGTTACATGCGCTATTCCTTTTAGATGTTGCTGGAAGCCCTCCTATCATGTGGTTTCTCTCATTTGGTACAATTCTTTCAATGTGATTCTGTAGTGCCAGTCCCCAAGCTTCAAAGAATTGTAATGATAGGAGAGTCCACACAGACATATATATATAGACATATATATATATATATATATATATATATATGACAAGTCTCCACATAATCTAAGACTCCAACATTATTAAAAAAGGAAAAAAAAAGTCACCTCAGTATTATATAATGGAATAAAATAGAGCAAACAAATTCTATCAAAGTCATGAGAAAAGGACATGTAAAATTATCCATTTTCTCACACTGTAATTAAATACATTAAGTGTCAGCTCACCTACATCAAAAGAATTGATAATTCTAGGTCAGGTTAAGGAAAGAGAATGTCAACAATCTTGTCACCTAATCTTTTATATATTAATACCACAGTATATACCTACATAAGCTGTGTATCTTTTAAAAAAAAAAGAAAAAGAAGAATAAAGTTAAATAAAGCTTCACCCATTTGAATGACGAAAGTAGTAAAGGAGTAATAAAATTGAATAGATCAAGTCTCCATCTCATCTCTCCTTTCTTCTTCACTTTCATTTCACCAGCTTTTCTTTGCTTCTTTCATTCTAACTTTCTGATTTAACCTAGACTTTTCCTCTATCATACCTTTCTTCTCATCTCCCTTGCTGTGGTCCATCTCCCTTGCTGTGGTCATGTGGAAATTGACAGTTGATCTGTCAGTTATGTGCCACGTGTGATACATGCTTAGGCGATCATGTATCTGTAGATGCATGACTGACAAGGCAGATGTTTTCGCGCAGTAGGTTGCCATTTCTTTCAGCAGTAGACCAGTTGTCATCCAAGGCTATAGAACCCAGTCTGTCCTGCTATTTATCCATAGCTGGAGAGAGAAGAGGATTCATACCTTTCCCAAGGGTATTAGTACGTAAGGGAATGTAATGAATTCGACTGGAATTCAAACTTGTTTTGGTAGTGTGTTATAAATATAACTGGACAGTGAGGTTAACATTAAATGGCAACAGCGTTTCATGCTTCAATGAAATCTACAGGTTTTAATATTTCAGTAAGGCATAAAACAGACTGTCACCACTTGGTGTTGACCTTAGTGTCCACTTTTATATTTACATATGCTCTATCTTTGATATTGAGAACTTTTATGCATAAATATAGCATACATCAAAACTATATTCGCACATGGCTGGTGTTAATAAAACAGAGCTATAAAGTAGTGTGTGTGTGTATATGTGTGTGTGTGTGTGTGTGTGTGAATATAAAGACAAGTGTAAAAACTATTCTTAGCCAATGTGTTTAATCCTCCGAGGGACTTTATCAAGGCAATGTAAGGATTTATTTTGTTGCATGTGTTTATATACAAAGGCAAGGATGTCATTGGTCTATCAAGGCTTTTAAATTTGAGAACGATCGTGAATATTGATCAGGTGGTTGAAATGTCAGTCAATGTGTAGGACACAGTGTCATAATTCAAAATCTAATAAAAAGTAATATTCAAGAAATATTCTTTTTTTAAATGAATATTGTTTAAATTGTGATTAGATTGTTATGAAATGGGATGGACGTATGTGGTGTACATCTTCAAATCCATGAAGTAATGGATTTATCTGTTTTCTTTGATTTTTCAACATATTTCTGGTTGTGTATGTTGACTAATATATATATATATATATATATATATATATATATTTGGTCAGCAACCTTACTTTCAAACATCTTTTATTATGTACGGCCAACAAGGAACATTTGATTATTTTTTAAAGTTTTTCCAGAATCCATGTTTTTTCCATTTTGTAGGAGTAAGGGAGTACAAAAATTTTCCATAATTTGTATTGTTCCAAGTGCTTTTGGCCACTTCTCTAGCCATTTTCAAGGGTGTTTTGTCGCTGATATTTTTCCCTCATGTTTTGACTGTTATGTTGTAATTTATTTTTGTGTTTGAATAGGAGCATTCATTCCAAGCCTTCGTGTATTGCTGTAATGTATGAGCATATTTCTATTTTTAAAAAAACTTTTAACACTCCATTTCCATTGTTAAATAATGTGAGATTGATAGGAGAAAAATGTTCGATATACAAGGACTCTCTAATAACAAGATTTTTCTGATAATGGGATTTATATAGAATTCTAGTGTTTTTGACCAGAATTTTTCTGAAGGCTTCTTGTATATATATATATATATATATATATATATATATATATATATATATATATATATATATATATATATATTTATTACTGTATATATTACTGCTTTCATAAAATATACAGATATTACCACTGATCCTAAACAGAGGTGCTGGAAAGCTACACTTGGATCCTAAGCAAGTCACAGAGATACTCTGATCCTTGACATAAGTGCCAAACCATAAATAAATAATATGGTTATTTTTGATAATTATTCTGACTAGCAGAGTACCTATTTCAACATACACCTTCCAAAATAATAATATAAAAGTTATCCTGAATATCCACTTGTCTAGACCCTTTTGTACTAATGCAGGTGTCCACCAGAGCTCCGTCCTTGGTTCTACGCTGTTTTTAATTTTCATTAACAACGTTCACAATGACATCAGCTCCCAAACTGGCATCTATACTGATGACAACCATTTACTCCTCCCTCGGTAGTAAGGCTGATCAGTCCAGCAAGGTCAAAATGGCAGCCAATGTCCAAAACGACCTCAAGTCTGTTGTCAACTGGGGCAAAAGATGGCTTGTCAATTTTAATGCCTCCAAAACTGAACTTCTCCCCATTAATCATCTGAGAGAACCCTCTCTGCTTTCTGTCAGCATGGCTGATGTTAACCTCCAGGAAAGGGATTTGTTGCTCAGGTTAATGTTCTCAGCTGACATGAAATGGAAAGATTATATTGAATCCATAGCTAGAACAACTGTTAAGAAGGATGGTTCACTGTGTCAGGTGAGACAATTTTTCCCTCCAGAATCTATCCTCTGTATCTATAAACCTACCATTCGTCCATGCTTAGAATATTGCTGCCATATATGGTCTGGTGCCCCTGCTATTTACCTTGAGCTCCTTAATAAGATCCAAAGAAGAATCAGTAATATTATTGCCATGATCTATCAGCTCGGCTTCAGTCACTTACTCACCACCATAAGGCTGCTTCTCTGTGCCTTTTTTTTATATAAATACTTTCATGGTAATTGTTTGGATAAGCTCTTCACCATGGTACCTAGACTTTATGAATTTAAGTGCGGTACTAGATTGGTGTCAAGATTTCATCAATTTACTGTTGAATTGCTTAAATGTAGCCATAAGTTCTATGCTAACAGTTTCTTTTCTTGCACTTCTTACTTGTGGAACTCCCTTCCAGCTCCATGCTTTCCAGCCAACTTTAATCTGCAAAAATTTAAATGCAATGTCAATTACTCCGTCTACTGTCCTCCTGATTACTCTTTTCTCTCCCTATTCATTAATGTTTCTGTTCCTAATTCTTCCACATCCTGTAACTGCTTGCATTTTAGTGGCTTTAGTGCCTTGCTTGGGGAGATACAAATTAAGGAAAAAAAAGTTGAAGACATGAAATTGTGTTCAAGATATTTAGATTTCAGCATTAAATAACCCATAGAGGTGTTGATATACCGCTAAAGAAAATCAACCAAACAACCAACATGAACTCTTTCATGATATGAATCCATATAATACAATTTCTTAAATCAAACTGTATTCTAAAATATAACTTCAACTACAATATAAAGCACACATATCCTTACTGCCTTTAGTAATTATCTCCACATAAACATGTATATGCACAAAAGCTGAGTATCATCTACCATGTATTCAATTGTGAAAGCAGAATAACATTTTTATTATTCAAAGTTCCCAAGAAAATTAAATTTCAGAATTAAATGACTCATAAGGAGTTGGTATGCAGTTAAACAAACAAACCCCATCTGGGTGAATAGAGAGACACAAGAAATTTCAGCTTTATGAAAAAAAAAATTTTTTAAATAAATAAAAAAAAAAAATTTAAAAAAAAATTTTTTAAATTAAAATTAAAAAAAAAATTAAAAAAATGTTTTTGATTACTATTAACAGATGGATCACAAAACAACAATTTCAGCAATGATGGCAGTTAGTAAAACATTTTATGTTTCTGTCACTTCAGGGCATTCACGATCATGGCCTGCCACAACTTCCTATCCTTTGTAGCTCTTACTACCCTTCCCCATGGAAGGTGTCATTTTTTCCTTTCCAATATACCTTTAGATTTGTGTCATATTTTCCGTTATCTGTTATAATTACTCAGTAATAGTTACCAAGTTTGCCTTGCAAGATGAATTACAACTGAATAGTGAGTTCAATACTTTCAACCCTTGTACCATATCTAAGCTATGCTTAGAAAATCAGGAGCACTTCAATGTAGTGCAATGGTTAGCAAGCTTGTCTTGCTAGGCCAAGTGAGTTTTATCCTCAGAGAACCCCATACTTTTGGCCTTGTGCCACAACTAAGCTACACTTAGTAAATCACTAGAACTAATCAGTTAACTTTCTATATTTGCTTGACTGATAGCCCCTTTAACAACCATACACTCTGCCTTCCTAAAGTTAATATTTAGTTTTTTTTTTCTTGTTTTCCTTTACTACCTTGTCTACCAGTTCCTATGGTTTTCTTTTTGTGTCTGAAATCAACAGTGTACCATCTGCATATCTAATATTGTTAAGTTAAAAGAATAGTTATTTTTAAAAAACAAAATGTATTTTCAGTGTGTGTGTGTGGGGGGGGGAATACTGAACAACAGAAATCAAGGCCCAGATATCAAACAATAGAAATACTAAAATTTCTGGAATGAGGAGTTATTTACATTTAGACTATCATTCACATTGTTCTTATCACATTTCAACCATTGTGCTCTCTGGCCTTCCTCAGGTGCTTGTTGATCAGGTAGCCTTTAACTAACACCTGATGAAGGCTGACAGGCAACATGGCTGAAATGTCACAATATCAACAACAAAGATGAGGGCAACAGTATGAATTTAAATAATGTAAATAAAATGCTAAAGTATCTGAAATGAGGATAGATAAAACCACATCACTTAATCCTTTTTGGAACAACTCATTTAATGTAAGGAGAATTCATTTCAAGAGATCATCCCTTGATAGCAAAAAGAATCTTGTTTCGGATGACCAGCACTTTCACAAAAAACAGACATTAAACCAATCAGGTAAATCTATTTTGTCAGCTGGGCAATAAAAGCTGAATGTAAAAATCTTTTTATGCTTCCCAATCAATCATTGTCTTTGAGAGAGCAAAGAAACTGAAAAGCCAGCAAAACTGTAATCATAGATAAGGTATAAGTTGAGTATTACTTGAATGAAAGCCAAGAGAGTCAAGGAGGAAGTGAAATGTGACTAATATGTAAATGATTCTTCTTCCTGTCTGCCTACTTATGACAATAGATGTCTGCGTTTGCTTTGTGATAGAAGAAAAGAGAAACGTTTACAGTCAAGTTAAGCTAAGTTTTAAAATAGTAAAGATTCAAAGCCAACCACATTTGGAAACTTGATGCAACAATCTTCATATACCAATAAGCCTTATAACATTGATTGTTTTTTTTATAGATTATCAACCCTTTTGTAGGTCATTTAAAGACAGAAAAGATTTTTAGATTGTAAGAATTTTATTTTTGTTTGATATAAAAGGTTTAGTGATACAAGTTTTGCTAATTAACCCATAACTGAATTCATACCTCATCAGAATTTGATAAACAAGAAATAATGTGGATATAAAGTGAGGGATCAATTCTATATTAGTGTCAATATATAAATTGATCCCTCTCTTTTTGGTCAAGTAGTTTCTATATATTTATATTTTAGAAGATGTATACCACTAAACATTATAGTATTGATTGTTTTTTTTACAGCTTATCAACCCTTTTGCAGGTTATTTAAAGCCAGTAAAGATTTTTAGATTGTAAGAATTTTATTTTTGTTTGATATAATGATTTAGTGATACAAGTCTTATTAATTAACCAACAGCTGGTGGAGTCAAGGGGCGGGTTCATGCATATGGTTCCTTGTACCTTGTGAACTGGTGGCTACGGAATTACAAAGAACTTTACCAAATAATAGAAACTTGAGGACTTTCAACAGCAACAACAACTAAAGTGGATAGGACATGTAACTCAAAGAGAAAATAATGACATTAGATGTTGACGTTCCAAACTGCTTCAAGCAAAACGTTAGGAAAGAATCCTCATTTAATACTGGAAATAATGATAACAGCTAGTGGACTTGAGAAAGCTATTTTCCTGAAAAATTGTTTTACGAGAAAGATTTTAAAAATTTCAACCAAAAGTAGCCCTGGCTGCCCAATTAATGAACACCAAATGTTTCCTTATAAGGAAACAGCTAATAATACCATTTTCAGAAGACAATTGAGAAAATTAATTTACAAGGGTAAGTCAAAAATTATCAACACTTTTGCCATAACATATCTTTAGACAAGAGTGTAATTAATTTTTTTTATTTTTCATTGTAGTTTAGGATAAGCAGAAAACACATTGTTAATAGTTTCAGTTCAGTTTTTTAACCAAAGATTTACAGGAAAGAAATTCTAGTTTTGTTTATTAAAGTAAAATTACTTCTGACAGATTTGAATGTTTTTCACATTCAGAAATAAATAATACAAATACCTAAATTTAAATCCTTCAGACTTTCATTCACCAGCTTAAAAAGTATTTGAGTGTTGTCTGTGTTTCATTTATTAAAATTCTGTTACTATTAAGGAGAAGTCAGATTTTAAAAAATTTTTCTTATTTTAAGAAATTAGTTGCTTTTTAGAATGAACATGCTGTATTTTCCTGTGCATAAAACAAGAAATTTTAAATACAAAGTAAAGGCAAAAATAAGGGGTGTATTGTATTATACATAAGTACCTGTTTTCAGAATTTTTTTTTTATTTTACTCAGCTTAAAAAACCTCTTATTTGAAATAGTAAGGTTGCAGATACACTCAGCACTATCTTTATTATTTCTTTATTATTATAAAACTGAATGTTGGTTGTGTGTTTGCCAGATGTCATATATAGAGAGTGGGTGGAAGAAAGATAAATTTATTATCGTGTAGAAAGGAGGGAGAGAAGGAAATAGTGTGTGTTTGTCTGAGATGGTAACCTAACATCCGGATTGTGAACATAAATGTAAGCATTTATGTCCCCTTTCCACCTCTAACTTTGCACTTCTCTCTTTCCACCTCTAACTTTGCACTTCTCTCTTTCCACCTCTAACTTTGCACTTCTCTCTTTCCACCTCTAACTTTGCACTTCTCTCTTTCCACCTCTAACTTTGCACTTCTCTCTTTCCACCTCTAACTTTGCACTTCTCTCTTTCCACCTCTAACTTTGCACTTCTCTCTTTCCACCTCTAACTTTGCACTTCTCTCTTTCCACCTCTAACTTTGCACTTCTCTCTTTCCACCTCTAACTTTGCACTTCTCTCTTTCCACCTCTAACTTTGCACTTCTCTCTTTCCACCTCTAACTTTGCACTTCTCTCTTTCCACCTCTAACTTTGCACTTCTCTCTTTCCACCTCTAACTTTGCACTTCTCTCTTTCCACCTCTAACTTTGCACTTCTCTCTTTCCACCTCTAACTTTGCACTTCTCTCTTTCCACCTCTAACTTTGCACTTCTCTCTTTCCACCTCTAACTTTGCACTTCTCTCTTTCCACCTCTAACTTTGCACTTCTCTCTTTCCACCTCTAACTTTGCACTTCTCTCTTTGCACTTCTCTCTTTCCACCTCTAACTTTGCACTTCTCTCTTTCCACCTCTAACTTTGCACTTCTCTCTTTCCACCTCTAACTTTGCACTTCTCTCTTTCCACCTCTAACTTTGCACTTCTCTCTTTCCACTGCTCTTCGAGATTTCGTGTTTGCTTATTTATATTTCAGCTTTCTTTAAACAAACAATATTTTAAATATTTAAAAAATATTTTTGCCATATTTAAAAAATATTTTCAAATGAATATAATTTTTAAATATTTTTTGCCATATTAAAAATATATTTTTGCATTAATGCAATTTAAAAAATATTTTAATTTAATAAGATTTAAAAATACGAGATGTTTATACAGTAAGTATTTTTTATTTCAACTTTCTTCAAAGAGATAATATTTTAATGTTGAAATCAACTTCAATGTTTTATAAACCGAATTGTCAGTGACCCAATAGGTCATGGTTAGTTTAGTAGATAATAAAACAAACTAGGAAGGTGTTGATAACAATTGTTTACAAAAGGTATTTGACATGTCGGCCATATTTGTTTCTCTCTTCATTCTTAATGAATAACAATATTCTTTTATTTTCATAATATATTAATATATAGAAATATAATAAAGTCATATAAAACAGAAACGCATGACAGATTAATCAACACTTTAATATATACTATTGAATATGTCTAGTTAGCACCTTTCTCTGAAAAGTAAAAAATAAGTTTTGAAATGGAAATTGGAAACAGAAACACACAATGGTTAAATATCCACTTCATTTCTATTCTTTAATATTATGAAAAATTAAGGATTTTAGTGAAATATATGTATGACATGGAGATTTTAAGGGATAACATGGTACAATTTTTCCAAAAATATTTATGTAGGGATGGCTGAAGGATGTAATTTATTCCCTGATATTAGCTTCAGAAACACAGGGTCGTATTATACACAAGGATGTAATTTATTCCCCGATATTAGCTTCAGAAACACAGGGTTGTATTATACTCGAGTTGTATTATACTTGAGTCATATTATACACAAGAAAATATGGTAATGATATTTTAATTAATAACTTTTGTACCATCCAGACATCATCTTGAAACTAATATTTTGTTGCCCCTAGGATGACATTAATCTCAAGCCTTGAGATGTGATGACAATGAAATTTATGCAATGGTAAAAAAAAGATAAACTTTAAGAGAAACCAGGTTTGGAATTGAAAGTTTGTAATATTTGCTAGTTAGCAGTTGTCACAAAAGAAAATATACATAATGGTTACCATGGCACAAAATGGAACTGGCATACAGAGTTCAAATTCCAGTCAAGTTTGTTGCATCCACTTTTGCACAAATGCCTTTGAGAGAGATATGAATGCATCTCTTCTCCTCCTGCTATGGACTAAATAGCAAGGGAGACTGAACTCCCTAGCTCTGGTTGGTAGCTGGTCTCTGAAAATGACAATTCTGGATTCAAAACAAATTAGGTGTGGAGCTGGTAACTCTGCCCTGTAAAAACCTATTTGCTTTGCTAATCACAACAACTCCTAGTATGGTGAGGCTGCAGTTTTGGACTCCACCAAGAGTCTAATGGCACTAAAGAAGAGAAGTTTACAAGAGAGTGTTAGAAATTCTCAACCTGACCTACTTACCAAAGTCTAACCAAGTAACCAATCATCAGAATTTCTCACAACTGCCCTCTTGGTGGGAGTGAGAACTTCTCAACACTCCCTCATACTAGTTTAAGTGTAGCTGTAAGATCTGCAATTCAAATATTGGTCACAAGAATACAAATCTAAGGTGATTTTATTTTTAAGATATTCAATTATCTCTTTATCAGGTATATGTTAATCCAGCCAAGCTTCAGGGAATTCCAAACAGATAACTCTAGGCAAATGGAATGAGAACAGTCTACTTCCATAAATTAAATAAAGTGTTCAGTTCAGAATTCTCTGTGGGTTACCTGAATCGACATACACATGATGAAAGTTGAATTGTTATGTTAACACCAACAAAAAGGAAGACAATAGTCCACATTTGAATAATGTAAATAACTGTCATTCTCAGAACATCTAATTGGAAAAGCTGTTTAAAGGCGGTAAGAAAAGCATTTTATATGAAGCCGTTTAAGCCAAGCCACAATTTTAACTTCTTTGAAATTAGACGGAATGTGTTGGCAGGGTTGTAAAGGTACCCCAACATGAAATGACTACCACTCCCATCCAGCACAGCTTAGAATTACTACTACTTCTATACATAATGAACAAGAAAAATATGCTAACAATGAACCCTTTGAAAGTGGGTTATGAATTATTCAAAAGTGCTTGGGGTAATAAGCAATAAGGAGAGTTTCTACACTTAGTACCCATAAAACTAAGAAAAAAGCAAATAAAAAAAAAAAAAAACATGTACAATTTTTCTTGTCTGTCACATTCAATGAAACATGTATAAAAGAAAGATTGCTATTCAAATTATACAATATGCATTTAAAAATCAATATATGCATTGGCTTAATGCATGTATTCAGTTAGAAATTTTGGAAATGAAGTTATCAATACTCAGTCAAGAAAATGGTAATTCCAAAACACAATCAGATTGAAATTAGGCTTCCAAACTTAAGATATTAATCGTCTTTGAAGTTTCAATCTAATTTATATTGGATAAATTCCTGTTTGGAGAAGTGTACAAAGAAAGAACTTCATCAACAGTTTTATTTTTATTTTTTTGTGCATGTGTTTTAATCTAACACATCGGCAATTAAGTCTAGTTGTTGCAATATCAATCTATGATTAAATAAAATCATTTGTTTAGCAAGTGTTAAAACTACTCATTTTATGATAAGATAATTGAACCAAGTAACTTAAAGCAAATGTAATATCACAAGTAAACAGAAAATTTTACCTGTTTACACTTTTTTCTTGTAATCTGCTGTATCAAATGTTCCTAACCTATGTACTTGTTAAGAATACTTTTACTTCAAGTCAATAACAATTTCATTTCTACAGAAATGCAGTCTGATTATTACTAGAAATAGAATATCAAATTTGTTATTTTTATCCAAGATTTTCTTTATATTTGAGTACAAGTCTATTATTAAAAGCCAATTGAATTATGCATCTGGTACAGACGAGAAAATTAATGGCCATTTGGAAAGGTAAAAAACAGAAAAAAAAAAAAAAAACACCATTTTGTTTGTACATTCTCTTGGATTTTATAGATATTGCTATCAAACTTACTGAATACAAAAAACACAGAAAATGCAAAAAAAAAAAAAAAAACAGAAAAAAAAACAAAGTGCAAAAATAATACAAATACAAAAAAAAAATAGCTGAAGATATAGGCAAAGAAAGACAAAAAAATGTCAACCAACTTCCAAAACCAATTACCAAATGTAAAAAGAAATTTGCATATTTCAGACAAGTTTTTAATCTTTTAAGCTTAGAAACAAATAATATCAAGATTTTTTTATGACAGATTTTAGCACACCAACCTATCACTTTCGCCAGAAACCTCAAATCATCTCATTACCACCAAGTCAAACAAATTCTGCCTTATCAAAAGATGATAAACTAAGAGAGAAGCAAACATTTTGACTTGAAATTTTAAAGTATTTATTGAAAGTAAACATGTCTTTTCACAAAGGACTTTCCAAAATGTCATAGTTTACAAGTTTGGAGGCTCAGAAAATAAAACATTTCTATAACTCTAGATACGTACATAAAAAAAAAAAATCCATACATTCAGTTAAATTTAAAAATTCATTCTTGAAAATGGCTAAAAGTATTTCTGAAAGCATCCAGACATACAAAACATTTGAACAATTTCTACATAATTTACATCCAGAAAAGAAAATTATAGGAACACATGAAAAATAAAATAAAAATTTAACCACAGTACCTTGTCAGTGGTTTTAATGAAATGTGTGTGTGTATATATATATATATTCTCTCTCTCTCTCTATATATATATATATATATATATATATATATATATATATATATATTCTCTCTCTCTCTCTATATATATATATATATTCTCTCTCTCTCTATATCTATATATTCTCTCTCTCTATATTTACTCTCTCTCTACACACATATATATATATATATATATATATGTAGAGAGAGAGAGAATATATATATATATATATATATATATATAGATAGAGAGAGAGAGAGAGAGAGAGAGAAATGTTAAAATTCCTTTCCTTTCTGCCACGCAATGATGGCCTAGGGGTAAGATATCTGACTGATGTGAAATCAGTCAGGTTTCATTTCCAGCTTGAAGCAATCGGACGTCTAGCCACACTGATGAGCTGTGAAACAGTCTGTGGATGACTATATATATATATATATATATATATATAAAGAAAGAACAGTAAGATATATAATCCGGTGTTCCCATAGATATTTTTATTTTTACAAAATAGTGCTCAATATAAATTTACAGAGCATTAATATTATAAATTAACTGATTTAAAATGTTTTTTTCGCTACACAGTAATAACCATGTTTCAAAAATGGACGCTAAACGCTTCGAATTTAATTTTGTAATTAAATTAAAAACATTAGTTCCATTTCATCCTCAAGCGAATTTTGGAGTAACTTATTTTAAAATTTACTGAGATAAAAAAGCACAGCAAAAATTCATAATTCACTGTTTCCAAGGATAGAGAGAAATCCACTCATCCAGACAAGGGGTGGTAGTGTATCTGAATGAGTGGATTTCTCTGTATCCTTGGAAACAGTGAATTATGAATTTTTGCCATGCCTTTAAAACTCAGTAAATTTTAAAATAATTTACTCCAAAATTCACTTGAGGATGAAATGGAACTAATGTTTTTAATTTAATTACAAAATTAAATTTGAAGCTTTTAGCTTCCATTTTTGAAACATAGTTATTACTGTGTAGCGAAAAATATATGATGAAAAATTGCCCCAAACTTAAGTTTTTTTTTGTCAAAATATACATACATGAGTGAAGACAAATCCAGAAATTTAAAATATTGTAAAAAGGATAAAGAAATATTAAATTTATTTCATAAAACTTTGTTTTTATTAAACTTGGGAAAATCTTTTATGATTGTATTCTCATTTTTAGCAAATCTTTGGGGTCAACATTATATGAATAAAGACAAAACGAAAACTTATCTTAGCTAACACATTTTGTCCTCTGATAGATTTAATCAAGGTAAATATAATGATTTTATTCTGCAACAGGTATTTATAAACAAGTAAAAAATGGTGTTAGTTTTTTTAAAAAAATTTAAATTTAAAGATGCTCATAAGCACACTTCAGACTAACTGAAAGTCAAGATAAACTATGGAGGATGCTAAGTGATGTCATTTAATGGCTAATAAATTAATGTGAGTAAATGTTGAATATTTTTTTAATATAATTATTATTTTATATACTTTTGTCCATAAATACTTGTAGCAAAATAAAATCCTTACATTTGCCTTAATAAAGTCTATCAGGGTACGTCAGCAAAGATAATATGCATAAAGACAAAAGAACTTATCTTTTTACAGATATATTTTTAGTTATATCTGAATTTTTACACACACACATATATATATATATATATATATATATATATATATATATATATATATGTCTCCAGGAACGATGAGGATGAATAGAGTACAATTCCAATGTTCGTAACATACAATTTAAAAGCGGGCTCAATACAGAGTAGAGCAATATTATTTATTTTAGGATATTACACTGAAAACATGTAAAATTGTAGTCATGCTTTGATGCATATCAACGCATTTCATGATTGTAAATTGTGTAGTGATTTTTACATGTTTTTGATGTAATATCCTAAAATAAATAAATATATATATTTTTTTTATTACTTCAAACATTATTATAATGGACATTTATTTGAAATCAACACACCATTTTTGTTTGTTTATTAAACAGTTTGTAATATCACTCACAATGAGAAATTGGAGACTTGAGTTTGTTAGATTCACTTATGCACAAATGCCCTTGGGAAAGGTAAGACTCCATCTTCTCCAGCCAACTATGGATTGAATAGCAGGACAGACTGGGTTTATATAGACTTGGTTGACAACCAGTCTACCACAGAAAGAAATGGTAACCTACTGCAGGAAAATCTTCTGACTAGTCTGTCATTGATTGAAAGAGACTTGATCGCGTAAGTGTGTATGACATTTAACTAACTGACTGGATATGTGTTTATCTGTTTGTTGGCCTGTACCTTCCAGAAATCTAAGTAAAAGATGTGTCCTCTGATAGGATTCAATTTCAAATAAGTGTACCCTATAATAACATTTGAAGTAATAAAAATGTCTGATTAAAAATAAATCCATTAGTTCTCTAGAAGTGTATACGAGTGTTTGCGTGCGAGAGAGAGAAAAAAAACAGAGTATCATTTTTAACTTCTAGAATAAAAGAAATGAATCATGGATATATGATACATTAAAAGGCTCAATTACTATTGGTCAATACAAAGCAGTACCTCCTTACTAAATGGGATTACGTATTAGTTCTACAGTATACTCAGATCTATAATGTTTGATCAGGTCAGGTTTAAAAAAAAAAGCAAGAACCAGATCAATGCTAATAAAAAATACATAAAAATATAGTTGCTGGGTCAATACCCCACAGATAACCCAAAGTGGAGTGATAAAATATTCTCTTTCATGAATTGTCTAAATACTGTAGACATCATAAAGAGATACTACTATCACTGAGAACTGTTCATCAAAGAGACATTTCTTTTTTTTAAAACAATAAAGTTCACCCTGTACAAGGATCAGGGGCCACTCGAGACAGGGGATAACATTAAGAGGCAGTTTATGTGGATATGTTCATAGGGGAGGAAGACTTGAACAGATTAAGATTGCAGTGATCAGGGAAACATCCTCTTGGGTGTTGGTTCAGCACCCGCACAGCAGTGGTTTACGACAAGAAGCTATTTGAGTGGAACTTACTTTTTACCAATGGCACACAGAGGATTTCAAAAGAAGACTTTCTATGTTAAGGACAGTGAGTCACAGACTATTAAAATATTGTACTTGGGTTGTCAAATTTCTTTCTTTTTTTTTTGTCCTCTAAGCTCAAATTTACATCTCACTTTGTTATCAAACCAAATAGTTTCAGCATCAAAATAAGCAAATAATTTAAAATCCTTTACCAGACTAGATGGCAAAAGTTAACTGGTCCACTCAAAGAAAAAAGGGGAGGGGGGTAATTTTTGTATATTAGTATTCATTATACCTTCCTCAAACCACAACATTTGTCAAAATTGAAAAATATTAATTTTTTATCAGGGTAGAGGTGGTGGGAGGAGAGTTCATAATACAAATAGTGAAATTTTCATACCTGACCTTCTAAAGTGATAAAAAATATTTTTTGATTTTAACAAATTCTGTGACTTTAGTCTAGTGCTAATCTATAAAAATTATCCCCAGCCCCCTACAAAAAAAAAAAAAAAAAAAAAAAAAAATTTGCTTAATTTTTTTTTTTTTTGAACAGGACCAGTCAGCCAGAGTAATGGCAAATAAATCAGCAGAAAAAATGGATTTACACATATTTTACAATGGCATGAAGTTCAAAGAATGTTTAAAATATCGATTATCACTTTTATTTTTACTATTTCTTTTACACATTTTAAAATGCCGTCTCTTGTGGTGCAAGATTTTATTTCATGCAAGTTGTTTCTTTTGTATAATAAAACCTTCAAGTATTTTGAATCTTTTTTTATTCCTTTTAATGTGGATACTGTATAGTGTTTTGGCATTATATATATATTGGCATTATAGATATAATATATATTGGCATTATAGATATTATATATTGATATTATATATTATATATTGGCATTATATAGATATTTTTCTTACGTTAATTGTTGTATTTTAGTTGTTGATCTGATGATCAATATATGCACAAATTGTACATTTCAATAAGTGCATCTGTAACCAATTTAAGAATTTAATGTTTTCAGATGATTGGTACTGGAGATGCAATCTCTGAAAGGAGAAAAATTCATAATCAACATTCTTTTCACCAAAGGTGAATTTTTGAGGTTCTAATTTATTGGTAATGATTTAGTTAGACATTTTTACACTTTTTATAGTAAATAATAAATCTAAGGTATTCATTGGAATTATTAAATAATACGCGCTGCAAATTATATTTTTAATCGCTCCTTCATTCTGTGTATAGTCAGAATGCATCTGGTTATAGCAGATTAAGAAGTTATCTTTGCCTTCAGTTAAATTAGTATAACCATCATTTTCACTATAATTCATTAAAACTATTTTCATTTCTTCATCAAAACTATAGTTGGGGAAATTACTATTGATAAGTGTTTGCTGCTGTTCTGTTCATTGTAATATATAGGAGGTTTTGAACAATATTAAAAAATTAAAATTTTCAGACACACTGGGTTGTATATTAATATTTTTTTGTTTTATTACTTCAATTAGGTTCCTTGACCAGATTCAGCCAGTATGGCCATCATATGGAGAAAAAATCCCTGCTTGTTAGTAGCAGTGAACTACAGGAGTTCAGTTTCTGAAAAAAGTGAACTTTATCTGTAGTTTTCATTTGTTTTTTTTTTTATTGTTCATTTTGGTCAGTCCTCGGTGTTGGTCAAATGGCCTCTTTCAAATCGTTTTTAACATAGAGGATGGGAGACTAAGAATTCCATCCTTGGTAATTTCAACAGTATATATATATATATATATATATATATATATATATATATATAACAACTAGCTTAAACGCCACCCTATTAGGCAGCATTTAAGCTAGCTCCTGCAGAGGGCTCTTGATTGGACCTTCTTCACAATAGGTAGGGAGGAGTTGATGCAATGGGCAACAATAAGCTACAAAATTCAAAATTTATCGCTATATTTAAGTATTGCATTAATATTTAAGCTTACCTTTTAAAAATTCAATGATAGTTCTTCTGACACCACTTAATTTAAAGACAATTTGATGTACATAGGTCCTTACTTCCATACAAATGATTATTTCATACGTGACTTTCACTGGATTTCACAATTAATTTCAATTATTCCCAAGTTTATTTCCAAGTTATAAAAATAGTTATAGTAAAAACAAAAAAAAACCCCAAAAAACTGGGAATCCAAAATTTCAGGATTGTGGGTCTGGATCCAACCCAGAATGTTTTCAGTTTGCTCACAGAGTCAGCCCGATTCCAAAATGGTATGGTATACTGGTGTTGTAGCATACATACGGACAATATTGGGTATGTCGTCATTCACATAAATACAGTAGTAAATACTGTATGTCAGTCTACAGTTGGAGATTCATTGTGGAATTCACTTGACTCACTTCTAACAGTTGACTACTACTTCTACATGCCATTGGCAAATCTTATATGTGTTGTTCGTGTCCTAAGTATTATCATTCATTACAAACCTTCGAGTGATTATTCTATTCAGTAACCTTCCCTAGGTTACAACAGTTAGCTAGAAAGGAAGAAGCCAGAAGAGATTTCCACAAGCAAGATGTGCAAGAGAAAAAACTGTTAGCATTGAACTTACAGTTACATCTAGCCAAATCAACTGTAAATTGATGAGAACTAGTTGCCAATCTAAATTATTGGCATGATTTAAAAAAAAAAAAAAAAAGACCAGAGATTAACCCTAGCCTCCTCCCAAGGGAATGGTACTGCTCTGGTGCATGATCTCACACAGCAGCAGCAGCATTGCTCTGCAAGATGAATCAGCATTAAAGTTATTTTCTATAATACAACGCCCAACTACTTGTAGTTACTTCTATTTCATTTCCTGATATTCAGTAAGCTAGACAATGTGGACAATACCATTCCCCTGAAATTGCATCACATACCATACCACTTGTGGCAAACTTCATAAACAATGGCAGCATGGTATGGAAGCCAATCGCAATCACATCCTGGTCTGCTTCCTGGCCACATTTTATTGACGGTGTGAATTTCAGTTCTGGTTTGAAACATATAACCAAGCTTATTTAGGTTTGATTATTTTGAAATTCAGCCAATAAAAATAGGTTTTACATTTACTGTGGTCTTTGTTGGCCTATTTATTATCCTTTAATTTTTTTCCCCATCTACTTCTACTTTTTCCTCCTACTTGGTGTTTAAGTCATTTGGTCATTTATTGATTAGTCTTCATTTTATTTAGATATTTGTAAAATTTTGGATTATGTAAAAATGAAAAAGATAATAATGAAAAAGATAATAATGAAAAAGATAATAATGAAAAAGATAATAATGAAAAAGATAATAATGAAAAAGATAATAATGAAAAAGATAATAATGAAAAAGATAATAATGAAAAAGATAATAATGAAAAAGATAATAATGAAAAAGATAATAATGAAAAAGATAATAATGAAAAAGATAATAATGAAAAAGATAATAATGAAAAAGATAATAATGAAAAAGATAATAATGAAAAAGATAATAATGAAAAAGATAATAATGAAAAAGATAATAATGAAAAAGATAATAATGAAAAAGATAATAATGAAAAAGATATGCTATGTAATGCCTGTGGTGTCTTTGTTGTTGCACATTGTGATTGGTTGAAATGTGAAGAAGTTTACCATTCTGTTGAATTCCTTTTGTGTCTTTTTCAATACAAATAGACCTTGTTTGAGAAGCTCTTGGTATCCTCATTGCAAAAACAGCTTGTGAAAAAGATGAATTTGGAAGAGACCCATTTGTCAACGAAAGCAGAGTTAGCAGAGTTAGCATGCCGCTACCACTTTTTCATCAATGTCGATTTTCGTGCAAAAAGTGGATCACAGCTTCATACATTTTTTCTGAAAACCTTAACTTCTCATTGGACAATAAATATTAAAATTTATCTAATTACTAGTGTATCTGTGCCCTCAAAATTGATAGCAAGAAGGAATGTATTATAAATGTTATATTGTAAGTAATTTTCATTTAATCAAAGTACAATTTTGTAATTTAAAATAACTTGTTGTTAATGTTAATAATTGAACAGTGTACCATTTATAAACACCTAAGGCAAGATATTCGTATATTATCCTCATAGATGTTACATATTAACAACCAAAATTATGTTTACTGTAAAAGTTCCCAAAGTACAATATTTTTTGTGCAAACTTTGGAAGGTCTGAGTAATCCTAGACAGTCCGTAGGTGCAATCTGTAATTTCAGAGTCCATTTATTTCTCATCCTACTAAAAGAAATGTATCATCGGATATTTTTTTTAAGTTATTTATTTTTTTCTCAAGCTATTACCAAATTCCACAAGATATGCTCTGAATTATAAAAACTGCATTAAAACTATCTAATTATTTTATTGTATAAACTTTTAATTGCCATCATAAATAATATAAATGAAGGATGTAGTGTGAATAAAAAAAACTCTTGATTATTACAATTGTTCCTTCCCGCTCTTTTTTTATTTAATTATAATTTTTAAAGTTTAAAATCAATTTCTAAAAATGAACAAAGCATTCATGAAGATATATGTGGTGTATTATAGGTACGAACCCTATCCGATAGTGATATCAGTGTGCGTCAATGGGACCAACTTTGCATGGCACCGAGTGGGTCATCATTATTTCGCACACTTCCTCTACATTATTACACACACAAAAAAAAAGACCCCCCCAAAAAAATACATGCATGCATGCATACATGCATGCATGCATACATACATGCATACATACATACATGCATAGGGTGTTCCAAAATAATGTATACACTCTTTAAATATTAATAGTTAATAATATATTACCGTGATGTGAGAATTTATATTGATGAAAATATGCAAAACAGATGGATTGGAAGAAGGGGGACAGTTGAATACCCACCTAGATCACCAGATTTGATACCATTGGATTTCCTTTTTTTTGGGGGGGGGGTCTAAAATACAAAGTTTACAGCAGGAAACTTGAAACAATTGCTGAAATGAGAGTAGCAACTGAAGAAGAATGTGCTCAAATACCAGAGGAAATGATACTGGACCTTTGTAGGTCTATTTCTTCAAGATATAAAAAGTGCAACCAGTCTGAGCACTTGATGTGAACTCATCATTATATGAACATTCTGCCATTGCTCCAAGTAGCTTTTATCTTTTTAAAGTTAATTTTCTATGTTTTTTGTATAGTTTACTCTCAATTTTTAAAAATGTGTATTCTTTCTCTTGTATTAATCTTATTTACAAGTCAAAATACAGGAATAAGTTATAACGATTCAAAGAGTGTATACATTATTTTGGAACATTAAGATTACTACAAATATAAAATTTGTAACATAGCTGATTGATGTTATATTTATCACCCCCAACTCCAGAGTTTCATAGAACAAATCTCTTTCAGTAATCATTCAATCCACTTGTCAGGAGATATATATATATATATATATATATATATATATATATATATATATATCTCAAATAAAAACCAACACTAAATCCTTTTGAAAAATATTTAATCTTTATATTTACTGTTAAATTTAATTTTAATAATGAAGATATAAAAATAACACATTTTTTTCTGCCTGAATTTTTGAAATGAGGACTTACCATTATAAACTAAGATACTTGTACTAGTGTCCCCATTTTGCTTGATAGTCACGTTTCTATTTTTATAGTTAACATGAAAGCCAGCTGGTAAAATAGTCGAAACATTGAAACTATAACATCCAAGATAACACTAATCAATTTTTTTTTTTAATAATGCTCTTTTAGGATATAAGCTTTCCAAAGATTCCTTTTCTTTATCTACAATTTAACATGACTTCTTAAGGAAGATAGGTGTGGTTTCCCATTGCCTTCTCCTGATTGCCACCCAAACTAGAGGGTCAGTTTGCTATTTAACTCATCAGTGTATAATGTTATTTTTTTCAAAAATACAAGCTTCAAATAACTTTCAGCAATTAAATAAAAGTTCAGACTTAAATTAGCATTTCAATCTATAAAGACAGAAAAAAAGGTGAGATTAATAAGTATGTTCAATTGTCAGTGTTTATCAAGTGATATATTGTGTCACTTTGATAAACATAAGAAACCACATTTTAAACCTTCAGATCTTAATGACATATCTACAATTCCAGCAGGGTTTAAAGTAATAAAAGGTGAGTCAACATCTGAGCAGACATCACTTAACCAAACGTTTATCTTATATCTACACAAATATCTTCTTTTTTTTTTATCCCATTTGTCTGCCTTCCATAATACAACTCAAGGACAGCCAGTGGCCACCAAATTTTCTACATTTATTAATGGTAACCCTCACAGGTTTTTCACATTAGATTTTTTAAATTCCCATACCAAGTTCTTAGTGAGTGGGTTCAACTTACAATATGAGTATAATGAAAAAAACAGGATCCATACATTGTGTCTATAATGTTAACCATTTCAGTCTGGCCTCCAGCTGAAAGTTTTTCAACCAAAAATCAAAATTATGACCATTTTTCTATGACTTTCAAAAATCATGTTATGCTAACATTTGTAGTACAAAAAGTGTCCACTAGGGGGCCCATAGATATTAACCTAATAACATTTATTAACTTTAAGTATTCTCAAAAATAATTAAGTGTTAAATTTATGTTTATTGCTTCAATAAAAAAAATTTAAAAAGTTTAAATTTTAAAAAAATATAAGTATTTGAAATATTTTGTAAAATCTCGCCATTAAGTTAAATTAAATATCATTCAAGAGTCCATGGCGATGATTTTCAAAGAGAGTAGGATTGAACAAATGTTTAGTTCAAATCCACCAATCTCATTGAGGTCAAAGGTGTTCAGCTAGGCATGATTGGCAACCAGTCTAAGAGAAGAGCAACCGAGTTCAAAACCATTTGTAACCCTGGCAAAGTCCATGCTATACAGTAATGGAAAAAAAGATTGAGTTTACACTGAACTGCACCATGAAGGTTTGGCTTCCCAGAGTTCAACTGAAATAAACTTGTACTGGATTGTATATATTTTCTATGACTATTTACATACTATAAAAAACGCATTCATTTTTAACTTCTAAAAACAGAATGTAAAAAAAAAAAAAAGAAGCAAACTATCTTTGAGCATCAAGCTAGTCTACTTGATCATTTCTACCGAAGGTGCTCAATACTAGTGGCCTTATGCCAAACTAAGCCAAGCTTAAATATTACATCTAAATTTTAGGCCTCCAAGGCAAAAATTAATGAAAATCCAGTTCCAGGGAGCTACCACCTAAGCTGCACCTTCCCTAAGGCATCTTAAATAGAGAGTGTTAAGCAGACTGGACAATTATTGACACCACCCATGTTCAAACATGATAATATTAGTTGTTTCCTTATAAGGAAACATTCAGCAATCATTGACCAAGCAGCCAGTGCTACTTTCAATTGAAATCTATAAAATCTTCCTCTTAAAACATCTTTCAGGAAAATAGGATTCTCAAGTCCAGTAATTATTATTGCTCTTTCTAGTATTGATGGGGGCTTTCTTTCTCATCTTTTGTTTGAAGTTGTGGGGAATGCCAACAACTTGATTATGTTATTCTCTTTTAGAGTTACATTTTAGCTGTTGTTTTTACTCTTGAAAATCCTTAATTTATACAGTTCCTGTTATTTCATACTGTTCTTTATGAATCTGTAGCACCAGTCCCCAAGGTTCAAAGAAGGAGTGTCCTCAAAAAGATTTACAGTCCTCAGCCATTTTTAATCATTGATCTAAGAAACCAGTTGCATTTAACTGACAGACATTTCTGAATGGGTTAATGCATGCTATTCATATCAAAGTATTGATCTGATGAGGCTATTTAAGAATGTGACAAGTTCTTAAAAACGGGTCCTCTTAAGAACGAGTTTTTAGGTTAATGTTTTGGTTTTGCAGTAATTTGTGGTGTTGGATGAAACTAGTCCTAGTACAGCCTATTCTATGTTCGGTTTCCCTTTCTCCTATACTAAATTTGTTACTTGTGATTGAGTAGCAGCTGACACCAAAAGTCTTTATTCATTTATTATTTTCTTCTCTTTTGGTCAAGTGGGTGGCTGCTTTCGAGATCTTACTTCATAGATTTTATTGCTAGTCATAAAAACTTCAGACACAAATGAAATCATATATGGCTCACTTGACTTAGTCTCAAGGTGAGCATATTGTGTCACAATGTTATTTAAAAAATGATTCTTCTCAAGCTATGGGTTAAATAGCAGGATAGAACTGGGCTCTCTGGCAGTCAGCCTAGAAAGACAACTCTGAATTTTAAAAAAATGGGAAACCACTAACTTTCCCAAAAAAGTCTGGGAGAGAAACATGATCACCTATTTCCTGTGAGAGAGAGAGAGAGAGAGAGAGAGAGATAGAGAGAGATAGAGAGAGATAGAGAGAGATAGAGAGAGATAGAGAGAGATAGAGAGAGATAGAGAGATAAAGAGAGAGAGAGAGATAAAGAGAGAGAGAGAGAGAGAGATAAAGAGAGAGAGAGATAAAGAGAGAGAGAGATAAAGAGAGAGAGAGATAAAGAGAGAGAGAGAGAGATAAAGAGAGAGAGAGAGATAAAGAGAGAGAGAGAGATAAAGAGAGAGATAAAGAGGAGAGAGATAAAGAGGAGAGAGATAGAGAGAGAGAGAGATAGAGAGAGAGAGAGATAGAGAGAGAGAGAGAGAGAGAGATAGAGAGAGAGAGAGATAGAGAGAGAGAGAGATAAAGAGAGAGAGAGATAAAGAGAGAGAGAGAGATAAAGAGAGAGAGAGAGATAAAGAGAGAGAGAGAGATAAAGAGAGAGAGATAAAGAGAGAGAGATAAAGAGAGAGAGATAAAGAGAGAGAGATAAAGAGAGAGAGATAAAGAGAGAGAGATAAAGAGAGAGAGATAAAGAGGAGAGAGATAAAGAGGAGAGAGATAAAGAGGAGAGAGATAAAGAGGAGAGAGATAAAGAGGAGAGAGATAAAGAGGAGAGAGATAAAGAGGAGAGAGAGAGATAAAGAGAGAGATATATAAAGTGAGAGAGGAGGGGGTACTAGAAGTACTCTCCTACAACCATCTATTTCCAGACATCATCTATAAAACAAAAGACATGTCAAAGTCTCCTTTCTTTAATATCTGTGATACCAACCTAGTCTACATTAAACAATGAAAGCTACAAAGGTAAAACTTAATATCATCCACTTAAGATCTTTCGACACCACGGCCTCCAGTGGACTAAAATAAAAATGACAGATTCATGACTGTCGGCAGGTATTATTCAGCATATGTCACTCCTTTTTCTCACTTCTTGTGAATAATTGGCATACAAAGATAAGAATTAAATTTCTTGACCTATCCTTCTTTGTCACCCCACCTCATATTTACAAATAAAGCATTATATAAACTAAAAAGAAAACCATTATATTCTATCACAAATGAACAGGAACCTTATAAGAAAAAAAAAAAAGAAAAAAATAGACAAAAATAATTTCTAACTTGTCAAGTTTTTATGTAACTGATCTTGATCCACATCATCATTACTTTAGAGTTAAGATCAAATACTGTCTCATTCAGATATACCAACTGCAATGTTACTGGTCCTGACCTGATATCTCAGTTTTGGTAACTTTCCTCACTGTAATACTTATAGCTTCCTTCTGCCTTCTCTATAAATTCTTTCATGATAATTGTTCAGATGAACTTTCCTGTATGTTACCTAGATTTTATGAATTTGAGCACAGTACCGGATTGGCGGCAAGGTTTCATCCTTTTTACAGTTGAAATGGCTGCTAGATATAACCGTAAATTCTATGCTAACAGTTTCTTCTATCACACTTCTCGCTTGTGGAACTCACTTCTGGCTTCTTGCTTCCCAGTCAACTTTGATCTTTAAAAATTTAAATCATTATTTTCGGTCTTTTTAATTCCTTTTTCTTTTTATTGCTTTCTCTCCTAAATAATTCTTTTTTCATATATTTTCTAACAGTCAGTAACCCCATTGTGCCTTAGTGACTTTATTGTCTTGCTTGGGGTGAAATGATTAAAATAATAATAATTAAATACAGACTAAAACGAAGAGGAATTTGTGTGTAGAGAAGATTGTGTATTGTTATGAAAGAAAGTGAGAAGAAGGAACTAACTATTAATTGTAAGAAAACAATGTGTGCTTGTAACTAAGAGAAACGGTCCAGGATGCTAGCTACAAAATGGAGATGTCAAAATCAATGAGGATTGAGGTTTGACCAAGTGAGAAATATTTTAACAGATGAGGGACAATGTGATACCGAAAACCTGAAAGGGAATTCCAAAAGCTAAGCAAAGCTCTATTAAGAAACCAGGAATGATTTAGATAGAAACAAAGAAAAGAGTGCTAAAATGCTATTCCCAAGATATACTGAAGTCAAGAGGAACAGGGCGGGGAGAGGGGTTTCAAGTAATCTATCTAACAAGATTGTGTAAATGGATGACAGAACAAGGGGCGAGAGGGATAAAAGACAAAAAGAAAAGTACGAAGAGCTACAAAGGATAAGATGTGGAGAGCCATGGTAAAGGCATGACCATTTCTTCTAACACTAGCTACAGCAAGGGAGACTGGGTTCTCAAGCCTTGGATGACAACCAGTCCAAAAAGAGGAAAGCTCTGAATTCAAAACCACAGTAAGAGCAGTTATGGATTAAACAGTAAGGTAGACTGGGCTCTCCAGCTTTGGGTGGCAACCAATCCAAGAGAGAGAAAACTCATGGAGATGACAATTGTGGGTTAAATAGAAGGGGAGATTGGGTTATCTAGCCTTGTTTAGCAGCTAGCCTAGGAGAAGAACAAATGAATTCAAAACCATGGTGAAAGCAATGGAAATTCAGATAAAGAAAAAAAATCCATAGACAGACATGATCAACAACAGTCTAAAGGGACATGGCATTTTTAAAAAGAGGAAAAATGTCATTTTCTCTTTACCAGCTACAGTCTGTAAGTCAAGCACTAAGAGAGTGTGGAGGTGTGTGTGCGCACACACACTTTGGGAGGGAACATATCCTAAAAGCACTAGAAAGAGAAGGAACTTAGTCAAGCAATTAGTGACAATACTGTTGCTAAGTAACAGTAAGAATGGAAAGGAGAGCGGGAGTAGTTACTAGTAGGTTGACGGCTGAGTCATGAAGGATGTTGTTACAATATGAACACTTTAGTCTAATTATATTCAATTATCTGACAATGGCTTCTAAAAAATAAAGGAAGAAACCCCCAAGGTTGGCTGCAGCATCATTAGAACCCCCTATCACATCACTATGCCATAGCCTTCTATCGTAGATTGTTGAAAATATAAGTATGTGATGATACTGTTGCAAGTTTTTAGTTTTACAAGTGTTAGCTACAGAATAGCTTTACTGTAGACAAAATGCATTTGAAAAGTTTTGTTGTTATACTAAAAATAACTATAAATAACTAGTTAAAGTACCTGTCTATGCTGTGTAAGTGGTCAGGACTTGGACTGCAACTCGTTATTACAACAGTAAAGTAATTTTTTACTACTGAGGGTGAATTTGTAAGTGTTATTTATGTCAGTGTCAAGGGATACGAAACTACTGGATGTATTTCTGGGATGAGAACTTATCATTTACAACCAGACTAATGTCATTGACCGTGTTGTTATTATCACAACATTTTGGCCATTGAGCCCTCAGGCCTACAGATATTTGTAAACCAAGATAATCTTCAAGGAATTTTGAACAGAATCTTTTATTTAATCTATGGGGCAGATTATTCTACTTTTGTTGTCCAGGTCTAAAGATATGCCATTGTTTGTTTTTAGCTCAGTTTCCACAGAGTCTGCGGAATTGGATATCAGAGAGCTGAGTTCCAATTCCAGTTGGGTTCATTATATTCACTTACACATAAATACCTTGGGAAAGGTATGAATCCACCTATTTTCCCACCAACTATGGATTAATTAGTTCATCATCCTTCAACCTCCCTGTGGTTGGTCAAATTACATTAACAACCCCTTTCCATACTGCTTGGTCCTGCATTGCCGTCCCCAGATACCCAATGTCCAACCCTCAATCTCAAGCCATGGTGTCTGAGAAAGTCAATTTTCATGAGAAGACACCTCCAAAATTAATTAGACTTGTATCAGTAAATCTTTAGAAACTAAAAATATTTCCTGGTTTAAATAACCTGTAAAAGGGTTGATAAGCCATAAAAAAGAGAAACAATCAATCAATCCACAGTCTGTACTCCACGGGACAATAGGCTACATGGTTAAAATGTTAGTTTGTAATTGTTTGTTCAATATTTAGGCTGGGGTTTGTTTCTTTTACTTAGAGATAGGATGACAGCTATGTACAGTAAATGGGATTTGAACAACAGAGGGTTTCGTTTTTTCTTAATCAATTCAACCCAAGCAAGGCAATAATGCCACGAAGATGCCAAGGACTACTGGAAGTAAAATAAAATAAAAATTTTATTTTTTTAGAAGGAACCAGAAACAAGGGATAAACCTCTATTCTTGTTAAAAAAAAAAAGAGGAATGAGTGTGAACCGGATGATAGGCAAACCTATCTACTCCTATTTACCTTATTTACATGCAAACCATTATCCTCATCCTTGTTATTATCACATTATTTATTTCGGCTGTTGTATCTTTTGGCCCTTATTAGGTGTTTGTCAATTTGTGGGACAATAGACTAGTTGATTAACATCCAACCTGGCCAAAGCAGTCTGTAAGAAAGCCAGTATTTATATGTCAGGTTTGAGCCTATTGAATGTGAAAGAGTTGAAGCATTGGTTCATGAATTTAGTGACATAGTAATTGTGTGTTCAATCCCTGGCCCAGGTGGTAGGTCTGTGGAAACAGAGTGAGTACTAAATAACAACTAAATGAGATAGCCCTAGATAGGGTCAGCAGAACAACAATCTACCCTTGGAGATGGATGTAACTATTTTTTTAAACCTATATAGGTAATAATTGGGAGAACAATTGGCCTATATAATCACTCACCTACTCATCTACCTCAGCCATAACAGGTTGTTTTTTGGGGGTTTTTTAAGCAGCATATCAACCTCTATGGGTTATTTAATGTGATTTTATGGTTTTAACTCAAGATGATACTTAACACTTTGTATAAGGGTTACCTTGCTTCAAATACATATATTTTGTATAACATTTTGTGACTTTCAGAGTAAACATATGTTTTAAAAATATATAGTTTGTAGATGATGTATTTTATGTCAGCCATAACAGGCAGGATGTCATTGACAAGACAGTGTTACAATATGTCAGAATGTAGCACAAAGCAATGGAAAATGTTTTAACATGCTATATTCCCTAGTCTGAGCAGTTAAGACCTACCAGGTCATAAACACAGCAGCGAACCATCCTCATTCCTTTCATATTCCACTGGTAAGAAGGAAGTTCCATTTGGACAGCTCCTTCCCAAAAGTAGCTACTTTATGGAGTAGACTCCCAAATATAATCTTAAGTTCTTTAAGTCTCGGGGTCAACCTTCACCTACCATATGAATTCACATAATCTGCATATCCATACAATAACGTCATTTACTATCTTGAGGGACTGTTGGGCCTTGTATTGAGTGACCATTCAGTATAAAAAATTAAATTCATTTGCAAAAGAAAGAAAATGACTTCTTGATAATAGAGGCCAACTGAAATGATTCCAGTGTGCTGCACCATTAGAAAGTGCCCCACCCAAAAAACCACACCATGGATTGACCCAAGCCTCACAAGTGGAATTGGGTAGACAGAACTGTTTAGAAACCATCAATGGTTGTGCCAGCACAGTCACAAGTCATTGTAACAGAGGTTGCTGGCTTTGTTCAAATACTTAACATGCCAGATTGTGTGTTCACTTTCTCAGAAATTGTTAACTAAAGTCCGCTAAGTACAGATGCAGTTGGGAATCTCTGGATATTGAAGAAATTCAAATGTGCCCGAGCTACCCTAGCAAGTGCGCATACTCAGAGATGAATAGGCAGCCATTTTTTTATGCAATATTTAATTGGTGTGAACAACAAAGGACATTAAAAATAGAGGATCCTATAAAAATAAGTGGAGTCTCACCAGACACCATTCAGTTAAAAGGAAAGACATTTCTGTAGGAAGAAAGTGAAAGAAAAGTAACAATGGTACTTTATTTTTGTATCAAATGTAAAATCCTTGATAATCAAGTGGTATGAATACCATTAAAAACATCCGTTACTGAAGTAATCTGAAGCAATAAATCCATTACCGTTTTTGTTGGTACTTGTATAAAGAAAAAAGTATATATCAAGCTGAAAAATTAAGGTTCTTGAAGAAGAGATAAATTTATGCATTTTTAAATAACTGGCTATTTGTCTCTAGGAGATGGTGACAATAATGGTTATGGAAGCAAGTGTTTGCTGATAAATTGTCTTTTTTCTTTCTTTCTGCAATAAAATCGGCATATTTCCAAAGATGACATTGAAGTTCTTTAGTCATGTGTAGAGTATCCAACAGCAGATAATGGCAAACAGTTAATAACAACACACAAAAAAAATAAAATAAAATAACCTGAATGAGTACTGTTTTTTTCTTTAAATCATTTCATGTCAGTTCAATAAAGCCACTAAGAGGCAAGCGGATTACAGAGTGTGAAAGAATGTGAGAAAATAAAAAAAAATTAAGGAAAAAAAAAAAAAAATAATAATAAAAATGGGAATTAAGAAATAATTATTAAGAATATATCTATGTGTTATTATTCAGCCCAAAAGTGTAAAGAATAGGACAAACACTTTCTGGTATCTAAATCTGATAAGGTAATTTAATTTATTGTCCCTCTTATCCTCAAAAATCCCAACACATTCTCTTTAGTTTTCTCTTTCATTCTGACCTGAAGATACTGAACCTAACACAAATTGGCAAAATACGTCATTAAAATGCTTTTCCACATTATCCCCATTCTCTCTCTTTCTCATATATATATATATATATATTACATAGAAAACATGTCAAAATTGCTACAAAATTGCAGTTGTGTTTCAATGCATATCATCGGGCAATTGTAAATTACTGGTGAGTGAATGATTTTAGATTTAGAAGCAAAATACCTTTTCCAAAAAAAGAAAAAAGGTGGGGTTATAAAATTTGTGGGCTTTACTCAGATCAACCAATCGAATATGGCTCTACTTTGTATTGAGCCCTCCTTTGAATTAAATGTTATGAATGTTGATTTTACTCTATTCATTCTCATCTTACATGGATATATATATATATTTATAGAGAGAGATATATATATATATATATATATATATATATATATATATATAAGAAATAGTTTGTTAACAACACAAACATGCACACACAAGAAAAGAAAATAACCTGTGTGAACACTGTTTTTTTTTTGTTTTTTTTTTTAAATTTACTTCACTCCAAGCAAGCCACTAAAAACCAAAGGGATTACCAAGTGTAATAAGAAACATTTACCATTCTCTTTGGATCGTATCCTCTGGGGTTAGACTGGAGAGAGAAACAGGATTACAGATTATCAACTCTTTGTTGGTTATTTAAAGCCAAAACATATTTTGTACTGTAAGAAGAATTCTCCCCCTCCGTGAGTGAATATTGCCTTTTTGAGAATACACACCACCACCACCCACCCTTTCCGCATGAAAAAAATTAAAGTTTTATATTCAAAAACCTTCCTCTGGTTCCATTAAATATTCATACCAAATATTTGAAGGCCCTATATAAAACAGTCTTGGTTAAAATGAACGGACAAAAAAAAAAAAAAAAAAAAAAAAAAAAAAAAAAAAAATCAATTTATATATATATATATATATATATATATATAGTGTGTGTGTTTAGCCTAAGACAGAAGCAGGCAAAAATTGCATTGGTGGACCCCTTAAAAATGAGGTCACTACAGTAATGATGAAAAATTTGCAAAAAGTAATATTAATGTAAAATCTTTAAGAAATTGATAAAAAAAAGCTTTAAAATGAAATATTTTTTACTGACAACAGATTATGGGGACTAGAATTATTAGCAATGATACATTGCAGTGAAAAATTTTCAAAAAAGAAATCAAACCTTACAACATTATCACTAGTGGAAAGACCGAGATTATTGTATTACTATATAAGATAGGTTTTCCAGCATAAAATGAAAATAACAACAAAAAAAAAAAAGGGAAAAAAAAAAGAAAAAGTGTACAGTAAATGTCGAAATGATCCTTTACTTTCCGACATCATGAATATTAATTAATATTTTCTAATAGATAAAAATCATCTACCTCTTTTCTTTAAAAATACCTCGGCATAGGGCTGTAGTCAAATTTTTTCTTGGAAAATCCTCAGGACTACCTTAAGAAAAATGTAACATTTTCATTCTTAAAAAAAAAATTTTTTAAAAAAAATTTTTTTTTTTAAAAGTTGGAGGCAAATATTGCAGTGAACATGGCTTGATTTTAAGGGCACCTTGGTATTAAATATGGACACTGCAGCATTTTGCCATCATGTGCTCTAAACTCATATTTTCAATAGCAGCACTTTTGAGAATTTTCCTTCTCCATGCTTATTAAAAAAGCAAGTAACTGACTTCAAAGGAAACTTCTCAAAAATGCGTCTAATGAATGAAGAAATATAGGTCAGGTGTCCTGACGATTGCATATAGCATGAAACAGCCTGTCGCCTCTAAGTGTTGACTTCAATGTTCACTCTGATTATATATATATGAATGACAGCAATGACCAGGAAAATTTTTGGCAAGTTTCTCCAGGTGTTGAATAAGTCATTTGATATCGGGTAGAAACTTGCTGAAATTGTGTGTAATGTTCTGTGGAGTTTCAACCATTGGTTGTTTTCAAGGAATTAAGACAGAGTCAGAAGACAATGGCATAAAGATATACTGTTTGATATTTCAAACTTTGAAATGAACATAGGTTCAAGTGCCGAGATTGTGAAGTAGATTTTAGAATCAAGTTGCAAAAGTTACCTTTGATCGTACAATGGCATTTAATATTATCAGTCAGTTAAGTGCCATATGCGATACACACTTGGGCAATAATGTATCTTTCGATGCATGAGTGATAAGGCAAAAGATTTTTCCTGCAGTAGGTTGCTATTTCTTTTTACAGTAGACTAGTTGCCAACCAAGGCTAAATAAACCATTCTGTTCTGCTATTCAACCCATAGCTGGGAGGAGAAGAGATGAATTCATACCTTTTGCAAGGGTATTTGTGCGTAAGTGAATATAACGAATTTGATTGGGATTCGAATGCGGCTTTCCAAGTTCTTATTACCAACACTCCTCCATTTCTATTTAATAGGGTATGCTTAAATGAACAATTGCTGCCTAAATAGGTACCTCCACAGATTCACTAAAAGGAAAAAAAAAACGAGCATGTCACAATGATAAAATAGAAAAGATGAGAGCCCAAAGAAAAGCCAGAGCTCTCCATCCCCTGAACCCTTCTACCCTACTGTACAGTGGCTGCAGACATTTTTTCAGATACAATTTCACAGAGAAGGAAATGTCGATGAGCACCCCAATACTTGACAGTGAGTTCTGTCAATGATGATGATTGAAATAATCCTATAAATAATCAACTATGTAAGACAAAGGCAGAAAACTTGTTTTCCAAACAAACATCTACTTGGACAATTTGTCTCAGGCAAGGTGGAAAACCACTGAAGATGAAAAAGGCCTTCATGTCATGTAGATTCAAACACCATCAGTGGGCAGCAAAAGCAAATGGCTGGTTGGACAGTGAGACGAGATCTATCAGGTAACCCTTTTTTTTTTTTATACAGACTCAGGCCACAAAATGTCAGTTCTGCAAGTCTGGAGCCTTTGCCAGTCATCAAAGCTTTTTTTTTTTTCAATCAATATTGAAAAGCTTGATTCTTCTATATGGGCTTCACAAACCATCTGAGAGCTGGTAACAAACATGAAAGACTGTCCAAACCATCACACACACACACACACACACACACAAAAAAAAATGTTAAAATTACTTGAACAAAAATAACAAAATATGAACTTTGGACAGTTTATCCACAACTTTGAGCACAATATTCAACACTTTATCTGAAAATTGGAATATAGAAAATTAAACAGACTGTTGGTTTTCTTTAATCAAACTTAGGTTAAAAAAAAAAAAAAAAAAAAAAAAAAAAAGTACTTTTGGGGGTGGGAGTTACGTCGATTTTCATACTGGAAAGAGCAATAAGAGCCGCTGGGCTTGAGAAACCTGTTTTCCTGAACATTTGTTTTAAGAAAAATATTTCATAACTTCCAGCAGGAAGCAGTACTGGCTGCTCGGTCAATGAATGGCAAATGTTTTCTTGTAGGGAAACTGCTAATATTACCATATATGAATATATATTTTCACTTTTAACACTATTTTTAGTGGATACAGTATATTTAAATATTTTTGTCTACTGACCTGAATATTTGGGAAACCTTATTATAGAAAAGATGCACACTTCAGTAGGATTCAAACCTGCATCCCCCTAGCAGGAGAAACCGTTGTTAGATCCAACATGCTTTAGACTAACTCTAGTACAATAGATTTAATTTATGCAGGTCTGATTAAGAACCAACTAAAGTTCTTTAAGATATATTTTTTTTTCAGTACAGACCTTTTTTTTTTCTGGTTTCCAGGCAGATTTTGAACATAACTTGTCCAATGTCATTTTCTGAGCACCTCCCCTTCTCATAAGCCATTATTAAAGGATTTTTTGTTTGTTGATAGGATTATGTCTCTAAGTATGTACAGTGTTTCTTTGGTTGTGTTCAAGTGACAGTGGCAGCTGGGTTTTCCTACTCTAGTCAAATCTTATCAATCTGGTATTGTCTTCTTTAAAAGATGTGAAATACATTTGATATGCATGCTCCTAAATTAACAGAAAATCTATTGATGCCATGTTGTTTATTGTAAGATGCACTCAATCTATTAATATATAAAATTAGCAGCATTAAATAAAATCTGTCAACAATCCGGAGACCACCAAAGTAATAAAATGCCTGTCTCCTTTGAGACAGAACAAAGGTGGTGGGAATGAAAGAGAAGACAAAACTTGAGTATATTTGCTGATTCCAAAAGATCTGACAAGAAAAGAACTGGATACAGGAAGTGAAGATGGTCACATAGACATCAATATAAAAAGGGAAGTAAATTTTAAAGAAAAAAAAAAAAACTACTGAAAATAAGCAGTAGAATTTACCAACAAGATTGCCTATTATAAACCAGAAGTCATCTATAATAAAATAATTAAGAGTTTTCGTTAAATTAGTTTCTTAAATCATTTTCTTTATTTCATCTTTGCCTGTATTGTGAAAAACTATTTTTGATAATTACCAAATAAAGGTTAATGACAGTTCCTGTTTTTATGAGATTATAGATATATATATTTTAGATGAAATATATATCAAGAACAGTATTGAGGAAATGGACAAAATGAAAAAAATTTACATTTGATGCGTTTCATGTGGGATATTTTTTTTTTGTTTAAAAACAAAGACGATGGAAAGAAAAAGAATATAGATGAATTTGGCTAGATTGCAAAAGAATTCTTTTAAATATTTCGAAACTACCAGCATCTCTCGTCCATGCACATGTGTAATTGTAACAACGTCAACAAACCAAGTTCGATGAAGTCCTAATGGATGAAATGTGTCACAAGTAAACTTTTCACATTTTGTCTAACAAAAAAAATATATATATATATATATATATATATATATATATATATATATATATATATATATATATATATATATATATATATATATATATATATATATATTCTGTAGATTTTCTGTAGTTTACTCTACCAGCAAGCAGAAACATTTTTTTTTTCTCCCGATGATGGCCATGTTGGCCGAAACTAGTCAAGGAATCTAAATGAAATAATAATAATAAAAACATAAGAATATTAATCTACAACCCAGTATGTCTGAAGATTTTAATTAATTTTTTTTAATAATTTATCGTTCAAAATTGGGGAAATTGTATGACAAAATAGAAAAAGTTTACTTGTGATGCGTTTCATCCTTCAGGACTTCATCAGTTCCATATCAAGCTATTTTAAATTTAACATGATCTCATTTTGACTCCTATTGCTACAATCAGACTGAGGGACAAAACACATTACAAATAAACTTTTTCCCCTTTGTCATATAATTTCCCAATAGTGTGTGTGTATCTATGTGCATGTGTATATATCTATGTGTGTATGTAGGTATTTATGTATGTATGTTAGCTATTATAAAAAGCTCATGCCCTTTAACAGGTCTTGTTTTTCATCCTGTGGGGGTGATATCCCACTCCCTTCACCAGCAGAAAAGATAGTGGTGGAGCTGGTTTAGATGCCACACTTACCTCCCACCATCCATGTGACACTTTGTACTGGGTTGCATGTTACCAGTAGCAGGCCTAAGCCTCACTTGAACTGACCTAAATAGGAACTGGTATTTAATCTTGACTTATCTCTCGATTTGACAGAAGAAAAGAAAAAGATATATAAGGAAAAATGAAGTTACCATTATTTCTAAATTTAGAAACAACGTAACAACAAAAATGTCTACAAAGATATTAAAAAACATCATAGAAATTAAACTTTGGCTAATATCTGCCTTTTGTTAAATTTCAAAGGAGTGGAAAGAGATGCAGGTCAACATTATTTCATTCCGTTAATAAAAAAACAATAAACATTAACGGATGGACTAAGAAAGAAAAATCCAATTTATCTCAGAAGGTGTGCCAAACAACGAATTAGAAAATATTATTGTCAAATATAAAGAGTTCACTTCACCTACATGAAACAGTGTTACTATGCAATCCAATTAAATTCTTTGTATGGAAAGAAAGAAAAAAGAAAAGGAAATGTCCTCATACAATAGTTGGAAAAACATTAGTCACCATGTCAACTATCCTTCCTTGCTAATACAGGATAAACTGGGAGTGACCACAGGTTTCACTTGATAGCTGTAGGTGGTACTATGTTAGTCACTATGAACAATAGGTAATATCATAAGTAGGACACCACAAAAAACAAAAAACATAAGGTCAGGGAGTAAATCAGATGTTAAGTTTTAAAGATTCCTGATACTTTTTATCTTACCCCCACCTCATAAAAATTAACTTTTTTTTTAATGATATATCTTACTATTAAATTTTTTTTTTTTTTTTTAAATATGCAATTTTCTTTGCTTTTTGTGTGTGCTTATTTTCTGCACATAAGGCTTACACAGAAGTTTTAGAAGCTTCGAGGGGTAGGGAAGAGAAAATTATCTGATTTATTTTGAAAATTAATGGCAGTAAAGATTTTAGACAAAAGATTTGATTTTTTTTTTTTTAATGGTTTATTAACCCTTTATAGGTTGCCAAAACACACTTTGGATTGTAGGAGGTTGCTTTCAGTACCGAGTGTTCCTGACCATGCTCAATTCTGCATAACTTAGGTGATCATACACGAACCAGCGCTTTGGGTGATTTGAGTGGGGGGCATGAGCAATTGATAGTTTTGTTTTTTTTTGTTTTATCAATCCTTTGTAAAGCTAGAACACCTCAGATTTTAGGAGGTTGCTTACAGTACCTAGTGTTTCCAAGTGGTCCCTAATCTATATACTAACTGGGCTGAACACTACTTAGAAAATCCAACAATCAACAGTGTTTTTAGCATGATTTGAAAGTAAGCCTGTATTCCTCAAACATTTTTTAATTCAGGGTTCACTTGTAGAATAACTCTGAGGCACACTTTAAATTTTAATAAGGAAAAATTAGTCATGAAATTTGAAAACAGGAAAATAATAAAGTCTCCTAAAATAAGTATTTATTTTAAGACATTTTCATTGTATATTGAAGTGTTACGGTTTTTCATTTAAAGGGATTTATGAAGAATATGCTGTAAACTGAAAATTAAAACCATTGCAAAAGTTATTTATATTAGCGAAAGTTTGCTGCTAATACTATATCTACTTCAAGGCAAACAATAAATGTTCTTAGTTTTACATATCTCAAAAAGCTATTTATTCTTCAATACAAAATAATTCAAAATCAATAAAAAAAATAAACATAACCCTAGAAACAAAGGAACCACCTCAACAATTAGGCTGAATAAATAGCAAAACATATCAAAATTATAAAGGTTTTCCTACTTGTTCCTTATTTAATAGTTTCAATATGTAAGTAAATAAATAAACCCCATCAAGAGTACAAAACAAATCCAGTTACCAGTGTATGTGCAGTAATAATCAATCTATTTTCTGAATATTCATAGGTAATTTTTTTAAATTTATATTGTCATTATTTACATTATTCGGACTATTGTCCTCATCTTTGTCGCCATACTTATTTCAATGTTTCGGCCGTTGTACGCTCTGGCCTTCTTCAGGTGGTTGGAATGTCGAACTGAACCCTTTATTTCACTCACTGAGGTAAACTGTTCTAGTTCCACGTGCCATGTTTAATGGATATCAGTTATCTCCTGTTAATTTCCCTTTGAAAATAATGTACATAATACCTCATCTCAGAAATATAGACAGTTATATTGTCATTTTTATATTTTTCATTTAATTCTCAAAAATAGCTTAACAAATAATAAAATTCAAATGATTTACCATTTCAGAATGACAAATTATTTACTCTGAAAAAACTTATTTTTTTCCCCACAATTCTATTTTATCCTACAGAACTGTAGATTATAACTAGATATTTCATGACTAACCATACAGCTATCAGACTAACCATTATCTGATAGCAATAAAAGGTGGGGAAAAAAATATCAGTTCCATGGATGAAATTACGTGAAAAAAAAAAAAAAATTAAAAGTTAAAATAAAATAAATGCTTTTATTAAAAGCTCAACTATTCCTTTTCTTCATTCAGGAACAAAAAAAATCTAACATTTTGTTAGTTTTTCTTTATTTACTGCATTCTCTACAAATTGCATGATGAACAGTGTTTTTGGTAAAACACTGAATATACCCTAATGAGTGTAACGAGAATAGATACCACCACCATGAAATTTTCTTGCTTATACTTTGCTGTCAATAAATAAGAAGACTGATCAATACGACTATCTTAATTGACAAGTGCATGGAGAGAAATCGCCCTGATATCACACCAGTGCTCAAGGATAACCATGAATGGATCCTGATAGATATTGCGGTACCTTGGGATAAGGAGATCACGAAGGCAGAGCAAATAAAAATGCAAAGGTACCAAAACCTGGAAGAAGAAATCAAAAAAAAGTACCAAGCAGCAGCTCAAGTTGTCCCTTTTGAAGTTAAACCAATTTGGATGATTACCAGGAACCTTTCTACCGCATTAGACACTTTGCGGGGGGGGGGATACCTGACATCATCGGGAATACACAGGTGGTGTCACTGCATGGAACAGTGTCATAGAGAAAGTTCACTATGAAAGTAATAGGAGTAAAAAGGTTTGCCTATCACTCAGTTCACATTCTCCCCAGGATTTTGAACTGAAGTAGGGGTTTAGGATTGGGTTGCCAGTCCCTTCTAAAGTTTTAAAAATTCTCTTTCGCTCACAGTAGTCTCTTGCATCTTAGTGGCATTATCACCTTGCTTGGGGTGGATTTAAAAAAAGAAAAAAAAAAAAAAGAAAAAGAAAAATGTGCTGTGGAAAGAGTAGTGTCTGTGGGTAGGAGCCGAGATAGATATTTTGGCTAGGTGATGATGTTTAATAAAAATAAAAGTCATAACATTATTATTATGACTTAATAATAATAATAATAATAATGCTATAAATTCAGAAATTACGCACATAAATAAACTTACAGGAAGCTAAATGCACAAATTAATGTTAGGCTGTTAAAAATAAATTTTTTAAAAATAGGTGGTTGAGGAATGGGAGGTTCAGGACATTTTGACTTTCAAAAGACAGAAATCCATAAATGTAAACGGAGACGACTGATGAGAGATTATGACATTACCACTTGGGAAAATACCTTATTGATTATACAGATAATAAACTACAACAGCAAGTTTGAGACAGCAGCTGAAGCAAGTGCAGATAGCTTTGAAGGAATCACATAGATACAAACACGTATCCATTGTACCTTATCTGTTGAAATTTCTGGTTAACATAAGGAAAGAGCTTGGAGAATTTGACACTCACAGAACAAAAGGCAAGAGTGGAAATAGCAAAGTAAATTATCTGACAAGTTTGTGTAAATGGATGGCTAGATAGGAAGGGAACAAACATTGTTTATAGCTACAGTAGGATAGAAAGTTGTAATATGAGAATTCTTGAGGCCATTTATATTAAGTCTAAGCAGCCTTCCCTCTATAAACAGAAAGAATAGCTGCCAGATCTAAAATGTATCTCTCTGATTTATACTGCTGATTCCCTGGTAGTAATTTTTTTTTCTTTCAAATCTTATTTATTGTATATATATTTACGTTTTTGACCCCATTTGGCTCTGAAGAGTGAGGAGCGATACCCAGTTATCTTTTAAGTTAGATTTTTTTTCCAATCCATCACTTGTATGGTAAGTAATTTTTGTTTCCTTTTCTAATCTTTGCTCTTCAACTCCTTTGTTTTATACATTTTTTATATATTTATATACCATATATTCTCATGTATAAGGCAACTGAATTTTTTTTTGTTTACATCTTAACTCCAGAAAAAAATTTACCTGTGTATAGTACAGCCAGTCACCAAAAATGCATGATTTTTAACATCTTCAAAAAATACCTGTGCATAGTATGACCCCTTATCGCTTTAGAATTTTTTTAAAAAATTTTTTTAAAACTGATCATAAAAACTTTTTCTATACTTGTATGTGTGTGTGTGTGTGTATATATATATATATATATATATATATATATATATATATATAAAAATAAATAATGGCACACATTTAAAATTTTTTTTTTTTCTTTTTTTTTTTTAAAGCCCTAATTAATTTGGAAATTTTAATTTTTTTTCCTTTAACACACCTGTGGGTCATTATCACAGCATTAGTACCATGCGATTTCCTAAATACTCCATTGAAAATATTCTAGATATACCGTATATACTGTCATATCATACGACTGTACTGCTGGCTCTGGCTACATCACTGACCAAACTATATATCCATTTACTGTAGTCAAATTAGCTTCAAAATTAGGTCTTCAAAGGTTGCATGGTACACAAGTATATATGGTATCATTTAGTTCTTAATTTTCTTGTTATTAGTCTTATTATTTATCCATATTTGAATAGACATCCCGAGAGATTGAGAGACTCTAGTAAAGACAATATGCCTCCTAACAGGAATCTAAACTGTATTTCCTTTTTCCATCAGGGGAAAGCATTTTTAAGCCAAGTTTGGAGAAAGACCAGGAGTGGGGAGGGGGGGAGAAAGACAGAATGGGGGGGGGATAAAAAGGAAATTAGGTGAAAGGTCACCGAGAATATAAAGATTTAAATATAGGAATTAGAAAAAATTCAACTACAATTTATATTTGGATCAAAACCATGCCAAACTTCACTTACAAAGATTGTTTAGATCTTAAAAGATCAACCAACAAATTAAGTTGAATACAAAGTAAAAGCAAATATTTAAATTGTTTTTTTAAGGATACAGTCTTCAATTTTTTTATGATTTAAAATATGAAATTAAAAATAATATTAAAGTGATATTTAAATATTTCTAAAATACTGGTTGCACGTATTTTTTTTGTATGTCTCATGTCCGTTCAGAATGTAGGCAATCATAGCTCTCTACAGATTCCTTTCATTATTGTTGTAGCATACCTAGGGACAATAATGGGTATGTCCCCATTCACATAAATACAGTAGTAAATACTGTATGTTGGTCTGCAGTTAGAGATTCGTTTGCATTCCTGTCTATTTTCGCGTCCAGACTTTTGTATTGCTTGACGTGCGTTGAGCCACACAAGGACCGTTTTTTGGAGCTTATCTTTTGTTAAGTTTATTTCTGTTTCTTTCTTTCTTTCTTTCTTTTTATTACATTCTATCCTTTTCAGTTTTCTTACTCTCTTTTCAGCAGTGGACTGACTTAATTTTTATTTTCAGATCTTTTGATTCGTCAGACTTGTTTTTTTTTTTTTCTTCTCTCTGCCTGTTTGTATTTTGTTTGCATTTTGTTTTCGTTTGTCTTTTTTTGCTCCCTTCTTTGAATTTTGTGGCCTGGTTAAAAAAATAATTTTATTTCTGGCTGTTTAAAAAAGAACATTTCACACGATAGCCAACCAGAGTCAGACCGTCAAAAACTTATTTGGAACTGCCACTAAGGCAGATCTACCAGACAAACCTAATGAGGCTGCTCCCCGCCAACCAAAAAGGTGGGCCCTATAAAGGAAAATACAGCATACCCACCCCTGTTATAGATAAGAGTAAGACCAATGAAAAGGACAAAGAAGCTAGCACTAAAATGGAGACCGAAGTGAGTGGTGTAGTCGCCCCCACCCCGAAATGCAGGGTCAATGTAATGGAGTTCATTGAGAGAGCCAAAACGTACGCTCATCTGGTTACTGATGGTGGGCTCTTAGTAGACCTCGATGCAAAAGAACGCATTGCAAAAAGAAAAGTGTCAGTCTTCGTGCTCGACAAGCTAACGCGAAAAATTTGTCGATGCACGAAAGGCACAGTGATGAATGAGTGGTCATCTCACCTCTTCCTGCCCAGAGAAGAAGGCCTCTGGAGTCCCGCCTTAGTCCGATACCCCTCGAACTGATACTTCTTGTTCTGTGGCACCTGTAGTGGGCCTATCTGCAACTGGCACCTGTGGTGAAAAATCCCCGGTTGGTTCTCTTCCAGAGGCCACATTCGCTGCCAAAAAGAAGGTGGAAGATAAGCAGGAATGGCAAGTCGTGGGTAGAGTGAGAGGGAAGCCCCAAGCTGCGGGATCTCAGTCCCTGGAAGCCCCCAAGAGCAAGGACACTAACAGTCCCATTCCCAAGGGTGACACTCCTGCTAGTTATGCCCAAAAGCTGCACGAGCAGTCAAAGAAATTTGACCCAGGCTATGAGAAGTCTTTGAAAATTAAGGAGTTAAACAAAAACTCAGACAGAAAAAACAGTCTGCATCAGTGGGGGTACTGCGTCCCGCTACCTCTGTGCCATCTTCCCCGCAAAAAAAGATTAGCCCCCCGCCCACCAACAACTAGGTCATTGTCCATATCTCCCTCAAAGATGACGATCTTAAAAAAGGCGTCCTCATCCTCTGGGAAAGTTGATAAAAGACCAGTGGGGGTACCTAGCCCCTCAGCCCCAAATTCCCCATCATGCAAATCCCCAAATGTGACTAGGTCCCAGACCCCAACCCCGATGAATATATCCCCCTCTAAAAAGGTGCCCACTCCTTCTGCATCACAATCTTCTACTCCTGCCCAAAATCCAGCACCATCTCCTGCACCAAACTCTCAAAAGAGGCAGTGAAGCCCTTCGCAGGAAACTAAGGAGAAATGGCGAAGGGCTAAATTGCCCTACAACCTTGGAACAGATATCTGCCGTGTAACACCAAGCCAAGTTGAGCATGCCAAGAACTATGGCAATCATATACACACGCTCAAAACGTTACTGGCAATGCAGAAACTAGGAGACAAGGACATCGAGGATCCACAAAACTTTCCGGAGGCTCAGCGGTTCCTCACTGTCATCAGGACTGGTTCCGGTTCCCGGCATACATGGGAAATGGTGGAGGAAGCCATCAAAGCAATCAAACTTTCACCACCAATTGCAGACTGGGAGTCCGAAGAGGCAAAAAAGTTATGACAATTCTGCTCGGGGAGGGTCCCACTTTTTGTTCACCCCTCCTTCTATAGAGCACTTAAATTAACATTTCCGTGGGATATAGGGGGTCTCGCGATTCAGGGACAGATGAATAAGGAATTGGGCCATGGATCGATGGGTGAGGCCAATGATGATATACTGACGAAGACGTTTGACCTCTTTTCAGCATGTTATAATGGCCGCTCTAGGAGGGGGGGGGTTCTTGGCTGGTGAACAGTTCCTTGGACGGTGAGTGTACGCTTGTCTACGTGGATCTGGAGGGCAGGCGTTGTGTCGTGGACGTTACTATAAAAGATCAGGCATTTCGTCTCATTGGGGTTTATGCGCTCAATGACTACAAGGAGCGAACCGCCTTTTTTCGGCGGATCTAGCCGTTTCTGACGACTTCTAGTCGCATAATTTTAGCGGGTGACTGGAATGCCATCCTCGATCCCGATATAGATTACACGGGCACTAGATCGGGTACTAACAACCCGGATGTAAAGGCATTTTGGGACTTTATCGATAGGTTAGATCTTGTCGATAAGTTCAGGAATGAATTTCCCCGGGAAGTAGTTTGGACTTGGACTAATAGGGGCAGCTCGGCTTTGGTGTTGCGTACAAGCTATATCAACCGAGTTTTAGTTAGGCGAGTCGATTTAGGGCTCTTAGGCTGTCCAAGTCATCATACTATAGTTTATTTGGACCATAGGCTTGTCCGGGTTCATTTAAACTTAGATAAGCCTAGAATTAGAATGGCTGGTTATTGGAAATTCAACACATCATTGTTCGGTGATAAGGATTTTCAGGACCAGTTTTTACTAACTCTAATGTGGGAACTGACGGGCTCTGTGGTTGGGAATAAGTGGTGGGATCACCTTAAGGCTACTATTAGGTCATTTGCAGCTGATTATAGTAAGCGACTCAGACTAGCAGAGCAAACGGCACAAGAAGCTAGAGTAGAAAGGGCTATAAAATCGGGAGATAGTGGGGAAATAGCCGTAACTAGGGCAGAGTTGGCTTCCTTGCTTATCAAGAAGGATCAAGCTCTGGTAGTTAGGGCTAGATTAAAAAGGATTTCTTCCGAGGCAACAAATATGGCCACTGAGTTGCAAGCTGAAGAGGTTCAGAGTATCACGGATAGATACATCGCTAGCGTCACATTGTCGAATGGGCGTACCGTGACTACAAACGATGACATATGCGAGGCTTTCCGGGGTCACTTTCAGGAGCTTTTTACCAGTGAGCCCAATCTGAGTTCGACTCAGTTCGACACCTATTTGGCTGACTTCCTCGCCTTGAGGTGACTGGGTGCTAGGGTCCGATAACAGAGGAGGAAATCTGGGACATGTTGAAGCACGTCGGTTGAGACAAGACTCCGGATATCGATGGAATTCCCTATGAAGTGTAATTGAGGCAGTCACACATGTTTGTCTCTTGCTAGCACTGATGTTTAACCAATGGATGAAGAACGGGAATATTCTCAAACGCTTCACCAGAGGTGTGATCAAGTTGCTTCGCAAGGATAAACACGGAGGGGATGGGATTAATAATTTCTGGCCCTTAACAATGTTAAATAAAGAGTTAAAGATTTTGGTCAAGGTCTTAGCTAACCGTTTGCAGGCTGTCCTACCTAGTCTGATTGGCCCCGAGCAGACTTGTGCTGTGAAGAGTAGGACTATTCAGGACAACCTTCATTTGGTGCGCTTGATCGTAGAACAAGTCGACAGTAAAGCAGTGCTGATCAATTTGGATCAGTCCAAGGTGTTTGATAGGGTTGACCATCAATTTCTCGAGGCTGTCCTCAAGTCGACTGGCTTCAGGCCGTACTTTCGATCCTGGATTCGTCTCTTGTATCATTCTCCCGGTGCAATGGTGGAGGTGAATAGGGTGAGGTCGAAACCTTTTACTTTGTCCAGATCCATTCGTCAAAGTTGCCCGCTTTCGCCAATGCTGTACATTCTTGCATTGGAGCCCTTCTTGCACAAGTTAAAGGCGAATCCGGTCCTACAAGGAATTACCCTCCCTGGTTCGAATACTTCGGCCAGGTATTCCGTCTATGCTGATGACGTCAGCACTTTTGTGACGAGCAATGCCAAGATTGATGAAATTGGCAAGGAAATCAGCAGGTATGAAGAGGTGACAGGAGCCAAGATCAACCGTGACAAGTCTATCGGCTTGCGGTTGGGTACCTGGAAGGGTGTTTCTCTTCCTGGACCCTTCACTTGGACAGATGAGCCTCTCTCAGTGTCTGGTTTGGCCCCGACCTCCAGTTGGAAAAGAATTGGTTGGAGGTCCGAGAAAAGGCCGAGGCTGCAGCTAGTCTGTGGTCTCGGAGGAGGCTTTCCTTAAAGGGGAGGGCAGAAGTTTGTCCCTCGGACATCAACCCCATCCTTCTTTACCGGCTCTCGTTACTTCCCCTGCCGTCCACCGAACTAATTTTATTAGTACGAGTCCTGTTTAACTTCTTGTGGGGTGGCAGGTCACCTGCGGTGCGTCGGCCAGTCTGTTGTCTCCACCCGTCTGAGGGTGGTCTAGGCATGCCCGATGTTGAGATTCGTCAAAAGACATTGTAGCTCAAGTTCCTGGATCGAATGTGTCAGCAAGATGAGGGTGACGGCCTCTTCTGGGTGGAAGACGCTAAGAAAGCATTTCCGCCTTTGAGAAGTGTGCATGAAGGCGAGGAGGATGCTCGCCGTACTCCTCGGGCCGAGTGCTCCTTCTATTGCGAGTGTCGACACGCTCTGAAAGACTTCACACGGGTTAAGGAAGGACTCTCCGACACCCAACTTGTCTGCTAAAGCATTATATCGGGTGTTAGTGCGGGGGGGGGGGGGGGGGGTCGGTCAAGATACTCTAAGGGATGAGCTCGGTTTGACGAGGGAGGAGTTTAGCTCTGTGGCCTTGGGCATCCGGGTGGCGGTGTCTCAATAATGACGAGGCATCACTCATCTTGCTGGTGTTGCTCTGTGCAGCGGGCTTGGCAGTTACGCCAAACTGCGTGTCTTGCAGTGGGGCGGTTGAGTCCTTGGGGCACATCTTTGACTGTAGCGTCGTACAACCGTTGTGCAAACAGATTGAAGGCTACATGGTCCACATCCTTTGGCGGAAAATCCTTTGTCATTGAAGCCAGATCCGTATGTAGCAATGTTGTGCCGCAGTTGAAGAGGAATGAACCCTATGCGTTCTTGTGTTTACTCGGCATTATGCGAGTTGTGATTTGGACAACGTGACAGAGGGAATTTTATGGAGGTGAGAAGTTTTCCTCTTCTTAACTGATTTTGTTTTTTAGGCACCAGCTTAAAATCAAGATTAGAGTGGAAAGGAGGCGGCTCTCTTCATCAAAATTTGGCAAAAGGTGGTTGAATGCTTTGCACTTGGTTCGCTTGAGAGGGGCTAATTTAGAGTGGCATCTGGAGGAGACATAGGCTTAAAGATATTGGTCACCTGATTTAAAACATTTGTCATTTAGCGATAAGTTAGAGTAAGTCGTTTTGTTCAAGTTGATCGATTTAACTTAGCTAGGGTATGGATGGTCATTGGCCTCTTTATTTTTGTCCCCCAGTTTCTGGTTCATTTCCCCCTTCCCTCCCCAGGTCTCTGGTTAAACTGTGGGATGCCTTTCGTTTTCGAGTGTGTCATTTCGTTATTTGTTAGCATGTTTAAATGTGTGAATGCTAGAGTGAATAATTGTAGAACGGATGCATGGAAAATCATTCTATTAATCCTGCAGTATTTTTCGTCCAGTTAACTGTTATCTCTGCCATGATTAGTTTGTGGGGGGCCTGTTATTAACACTAGTTTTGTTTAGCTGTGTAAATATTTTTATATCATGAACATTGGGGATTTATTTTTTTAAGCCCAGCAAAAAAAAAGCAAAAGCTATATATATGGGGATTAGTTAGATTTTTCTTGAGTGGATGTGGTATTGTGGTGTATGTGTATGGCAGGGTTGTGTGGATGAGATGTTTTGGTGAAAGGAGCAATGTTTGAACGATTGGGTCTGTAAATGAGGTTATCTAAGTTAGAAGTAAGACAGTTGAAGACTAGCCTC